>JAUJPP010000006.1:5434117-5768526 GCA_030562195.1 Nipponacmea schrenckii
AATCTACAGTTGATATATTGTGCATTATTTTTAACAGTGAGAATTATTTATAATGGTTCATATTCACCATTATCATATAGATACCTTTAACAGTATCTCGGAACCAGCCTTGCATGGACTAAATTAGTTAGTAATACAAGCATTAATTAAAAATCTATATGCAATTATTCCCACAAACCAATGGCTATCTCCAGCTACTTGGAAAATAGAGAAGAATAATTTGGAATCGAACGTGCGAGGACTTTAGTTTATATTAATTATTACTTCTGTCAAGTCCATTAATAAGGACTGAGTATAAACGCCAGTGGAAGAAGTACTAATAGTTTAAAAGCGCCTTGCTGATCAATAGAAGTCTTATTGTGTAATGAATTCGAGCCAATGTAATAGAGAAGCGACCACAAATTGATTTCTCTGAGAGTATTGTATTCATTCACCAAAAATAAATATAAATGGCTTTTGTTACTCAAAGGGAAGCAAGGTTTTTTCTGAAATAGATTCAAATATTATCATTAGTGTTTTTTAATCATTATATTGCGAAAAGAATTGCTATTAATAATATATGAGAAGTGTGGAAAACTACTGTTTGGGGGTAGGCCTAGTGTTATCCATTCAACACTGGGGGGGGGGGGGGGAGGCTTATTTTGGAAATTAATGTTGTAGGATCGCATTCTCATGGTATATATATTTTATTGTTTAAACACAACCGCCGACACAAAGTTAAAATGAATGATTTGAAATACTATGGTCATCAACGGAAACGACACACGGCTCAAACTTCATAAACCAGTTTTATTAGATGGTAAATGACAATTATTCAAATTCAAAACCTCAGAAGGAAGAATAATGGTTCTGATGCCCACAAATCCCGGAGACAGAGATAATGTCCTCAATCCGTAGAACATTAAATTATATAGAAACATAAAGTTCTGGCCGCTCTATTTGACGTGTTGGGATGTGATTCAATCAAACAAACATAAAACTGACGAGCACTAGCACTACACATTATTTAACTTAAACCTTAAAAAAAATTATTTCATTATTATTGCCATCTCTTAGGAGGATACAGTTCCAAACTTAAGTATTCTATTCTCTTCCAGTTCTATAACTTGACTTTAAATCGATCGGCATGTGTAAGTAGAGAAATCTCTGAAGAAATTTAGCGATCGTAGAAAAAAAAGTTAGAGGCCCCATCTGTAACTAGCTCATATAACTCTCATATCAACAACCTTCCACATGTATCTTAAAACGGAAACAATTTCTAGAAGAGATCTTAAAGTGAAGGTTTCTTTCCGTTGGCTAATCGAATTGCCTTGAGTTTAATAGTAACATTATCTTGTTCTATTGTAAGCTATTCAATCTTTATTAAACTGATTCCATGGAGCAGGCAGATCGGATAATGTCATCGTTTGGGTCAGAATAAGAAAATCGATATTTGACACTTAACGATATAATCGCACTATTATATATTATATAGACCTCTTGGGTCCTGAAAAACATTATAGAGTGTATTCCGATAATCATCATTCGTTATGAATAGGTTTTGATCCAGTTATAGAAAGTAATCGGTTGGCTAAATTTTTGAAGAACATAATTATATCTTCTCGAAAACATTAGCAAATTTGAAGGTGTACACCACTGTGAGAGGTCCCTTCAATGGTATTACCAGACAATTTAAGCATAGATACACATACTTCTTATCTTGTGGTACTACATTGTATTCATTGACAATCGAGAATCAGAAGGAATTCTCATCGATAACTGCCAAGGATGAGGTCTTATTAGGGACTGTGGGAGTCCGTTTCTTTACAACGAGAACAAAAAGGTGCATGTATATACTAACTCCTCATAAAATTTGTCTACCAGCTTTAATTCAATTCGTATCACGATCATCAGGCATCATCTTAAAACCTTCAGCCATTTCAGGAAACCTTAGTGATTAAAGTTTGCTCATTATTCTATATTCTCTAGTCGTTAAGTCTGAAAGGCAGTCACAATTCACATAAAAAAACACAAGAGCAGCGGAAAAAATAATTCAGTTACAATTTAAAACTCCTACTTCAAGATCTTGATGTTACTTTAAACTCTAATTCGGCTGCATTGTTTTCTCATATTTTTGCTTTCTGTCGAGAAAAATGGTCGTTTGGATACCCTGAAGATTTTTCTATTTAAAGTTTAGTAGGCCATGCAATAATGCTAAAAACTAAATAATGGTATCTATCTTTTCCTTAAAACCCATTTGCCTGCTACACAACTGTCAATTTGTCTGCGTTTGCCATGATAAGGTTATTGTAAGTAAGACTGCATTAAAAAAAAGTCCAATTAGAATTAAGGATAAGTATAGCAAAGATTCAAAAAACGGTTTTGTTTTAAACTCATTGGCTAAATATACATTTTCAGATATAGCCTACTTTGCCTGTGCCGTATTTTTGTAGACTCTCGGACGGGATGCCGAGTTGACCACGCTTCGAAGAGGTGTTACAGACCAGTACTACACTTATCTACTAAAAGAATCCTCAAAGCACTTAAAGGTTCTGTTAGAAATTTATTTACTACCAAATACAAAGCCGTCCCCATATATAAATTTTATGCAAAACAGTCCAATGAAATCTACGTGAAGAGCACTATAAGGACATATGGCCATGATAATTAAGTAGCTCATTTTTAACTAAACTGAAATAATTAATGTGTTTTGGCCAGTTCGAGAGTACTTATTCACCCCGATTGCCCAGAAAATCAAGGACCCCTCTAAACACAATAACGTGCGTGCTTAATCAGGAAAGAATGCGATTTTCAGGTCGATGTCCTGCCATTTCAGCCTTGGCTCCGGAAATTTCTATATCTAACCATGTAGAGTATGTCAATGTAACACGATTACTACGAGATAAATACTTTAGATGGTACATTGATGGGATCGACATAAAGTCATCTTTCAAGGAGAATGGTCGTAATACATTGATGTAGTCTTTAATTGTTTCAATAATAATATTGACAATAGAAAAGGAGTTAATACATAGTCAATATACATAGTATTTATTTGGGTGGAAGAACGGGAATAAAACGACAACGAAGGAATTATTGAAATAATGTTCTATCAACGTCAGTCAATAGACTGTCACTAAAACTACAAGCTTCTAGTATTGACTAATTCTGATTTCAATCAGTCTTTATTATCCAATAGAAGGTTGATCATTTATTCCCAGTGGCTCAGTTAGATAAATGGGAGCCCTTGGACTTCAGATGGTTCGGGCCCATTTCTCTCGAGTTTTGTTTTACATTTTTCGGTGGCTGGGTCCGCTTAGGGGGTGGGGCGCCCGTGGTATAGAAGTAGGCAGATGACAATTTTACGTTCGCTCTCAGCCAATGCTGATATCACAAACTAGGTAGTTGTCGATAGTATAGTGTTATGGAGGCTCGTGGATTTTGTTCAAGGTTTGTACTCTTGCAGTCACCTGTTGATTTATTCTAGTTATTCTACAGTATGCACAGCGGATGTTTACAGATATCTTTTCTTTATTAAGTAGCTGTTATTTATGTTATCTGATCAGATAATGTTGTAAGGTGTTACGGGCAAACATCCCTGTAAAAATGCAAGTTTAAAAACAGATTTCATAGAAGAAAGCCACATAAAACACTAGCAAATAGGAATAAAAACATTGATTCCATAGAAGAAAACCAAATAAAATACTAGCAAATGGGAATATCAACAGCAATATTTTAGAAAATGTGTGAATATCGGCCCTATCGGTACATGTTTCAATGTTATTGTTATATTGTATATAAGTGTAATAAGTTAGACGTCAAAACAAAAAGTGACATTTGACTCAATGGCCATGAATGAAACCTAGACAATTTAAAAACTTATAATAATAAACTCGACATTATACAATCGGGCTCAAAATTTAAATACACATAGACTATAAACTGACACACATGGGGATGAGACCAAATACACATAGGAATAAAAATATTAGATGGCATGAGACTCATGTTAATCGAAATAGAACAAAAATGTAGAGGACTATCAATATTTAAATATACACAAACGTATGTACCTATCAATATAAGAATTAACCCACTTATTATTTTCTACTAACAAATAAGCAAATTCTATTTCAGTCGATAGTGGCTGAGCATTCTGTCAATCGGAGTTGAACGAAATGTTTAAACTATCCTACTTTATATAATCAAACATATCACGTATGCTGCCTCTATAATGAAAGTGAAATTGCATTACGCACATTGATTGACTTTTTAATAGGAAAATAATGCAATTCTATTTCTTCTGGGAATACGTCAACTGTAAAGCCTATTTTACAGTCTGTTAAAGACTTATAGCACTTACAGTAAATGTATTTTAGTCGTGTTCATATTAGCTGAATGAAAACAGGTAAAGGTAAATGGGTCACAGACAAACTAAAACAAATGAATTTCAGCATTTGACTGAGCTGAATTGGTTAGTATGTAGTGTAAAACTGAAGTCATCAGTGTTGTGAATAAATTACTCTTTACTGTGTCATTTTAACCAAAATCTCTTATAGTAATTATTCAAAATTTGTTCTTGAATAAAACAGCTCTTCACAATATTGATGTGTCGTGGATCGCACCCCTCTTTAGAGCCATATCAGAGGCCTTATTCTTTGAAACTTAAAATGATTTAAGTGTTCCGATGTTTTGGTTGGCCATTCACCTAAATTGATTTTAAACCAGTTTTGTTATACAATTAGATTATTGTATTTTTTCAAAGTCTGGCTTTACTAAGGTTGTTTGAAATAAGGCCATAGGTCTCAGTCATAAGGGAAAGAGCATCCCTCTCGTAAGACTCAATCGATAATACTGGTACCTAACTCAGGTCTAAAAAATATATGGAATGGCAAAAAAAATTAAATATGCGAGCTCCTCGGAATGGAATGGTCATGCAAAAAATGCATGATATATAATGAGCATTGTTTGAAGTACATGAAAGTCTACTACGACACGAGCTAATAATTAAGCTCACCAAGACCAAACCAATAACAGGTTCACAAGCAGGGAGAATTTAAATTAAGCATCTGATATTAGTCAATCAATAGTATTCTAAACGGTTTTCAAATTGTTTCCATATTCGCTTAAGGCAATTGATTCTATGATGAGAGTTTTGATGAATTTTCAAGGTTAAAGTTGACAAGAATAATTCAAGAAATAACCTGCTTTGTTTTAGAAAGTCTCTTCACTTTTTTTTCACAGCTCGGCCAGATTGGATCAACTCTCCCTCTCAATAGTGTCATTTGAGGAAAACCAGTTATGTCTTGTGACCACACCATATGTTTCTGACAATTAAATATCATTGGATGAAAAGCTATAGCTGGACTAAATAATAATCTTTTTCCATGTTAACATCACTTTGTCGGATTTTGTCTGTTACCACATAGATATTTATCGAATTGAGGCTTTTAAGTAAAGCGCAAAATTCATTCATTCAATCATAAGTTTACAATATCTAGTCTACGTCATATCAGTTATAAGTAGTTGGAAGGCTACAAACAGAAGTTGATTTGGCAGTTATGTACTGGATTCTTCTTTCCATTTTGAGCTCTTCAAATCGATACTACATATTCGTAAATTTGTATCATAGCGCATCTAATTGCTGATTTTCAAGGGTTTAGTATTCCATTTAAACAACGAATAGACTTTAACATTTCTACTGTCCAGGGACCTGTTTCACAAAATTTTAACAAATTTACAATCAAGAAATACAGTAACCTGATTAGTTAATAAAAACTCAATTTTGGTGATTAACCAATCTGACCATTGGAACTCTAAAATCAGCCTAAGTTAAGTTTTCGTGAAACAGGCTCCTGCTATTGAGAGATGTGTTTATTATTGGCGGAATTCATTAAGATGATACAGGTTTCCATAATTAACTACATTCTATTTGTCCCTAATAACTTGGTAGGAAAGATAACCCACGAAATATGATGATGGAAATAGCTCGTTCAATTTGGCAAATATTCTAGATTAATATAGACAACTAATTAGAACATGTAGATCATTGACCTGACCTCTAATCATCAGGGATGATTGAAAACTAGAACAAGAATTCTACTTATCGCAATATGTAATGATTTTCTCTCTCTTGGGATACCGCATGAAGCATAATTACTTATCTAATTTAAATGCATTCATATACTCTGTACCCCAATTGAAATTGACAAAGCGAAGGGAGTGAACAAGTGGTTGGATCTGGACAGTGCGGACTATTATTTCTTAATCTCGAATTTTTCATATACAGTCAAAGAATTTGAGAAAAAAAAAATCCGTACAAGCAAGAAAATTCTGATAATCATAATCTCAATCAATGAATAGCAAAAATCCTCCAAAGAATGGTACCATGCAAGTGTTTCGAAAAGAGTCTAATGCTTGACACACGTCATTGCTTGAATGAACATTGGGTACAGAGAACCTAGAAAAAAGACCTTGTTATATGGGTTAAAGGTGGCTCGACTTAGTGGTATCTGATCCCTGTATTTTTAATATGCTTAATGCACAGGCGTTCACGTTTGATGCAAAAAAAAAAAAACCACCCCTATGTATATAATAGTATAGAAAAGGTATGACACTCGAGATTTGTATTATCTCGCCAACAGGTTGCCGACTCTTGCAGACCACTCTACAGTAAGAACATTTTCGACAACACGGCGGTTCAGTGTAGACCCTATTTTAGTTAGCGCGATAAGAATTCAGTGATCTAATATACAAAGAAGTCTGTGATTCAGCTTTCCTTTCATCTTTATTTCACTATATATAAGTATTATATAGATAATACAAAATTATGAATTTTAAAGTCATTATTATGAATTTTAAAGTCATTATTAGAACTTGGCCTAGACGTATAATTGTCATATTAGAATGTCTGACACGAAAATGACAATTTTTCTATTTTGATTATTTATATATGAATATATATTGGAATATAATTGATATAATAATAATATTTGAGACAGAAAATGACTACAATATTTGCCCTGTAATATATATATATTGAATGACTTTCCACCCGAGAGAAGAAAATGTTCATATTTAGATAACGCGGTCAAATATTTATCATTGGTAGGGATCGGGAATAAAAGAATAAGTTCAACGAAGTCCGCTACCCGAAAACAGCCGATTTTTAATGGCTCTGGACAGTTCAAGAAAAAGTTGAGGTAGTGCTTTTTTTTCTGACTTATGGCGTCACCCATAGTCACTATCCAAAGTACGTGCAGGAAATAAAACTTTTCTGATCCATATCTTCCAATAACCGCCGTAAGGAACAGTGAGCTGTAGAACCACATCCACTAATACCCACACTGAAAAGGCTCTTCCCCCCTTCCCAAGGTAAAATAAAATAAAAAGAAATACTAAATAAGGTATCTTAAATACGAAATATTAATTGATTCATAATTAATACTTGGGTGCAACAGCAATAGTATGTCCTCATGTGATAAAATGAGGCGCTATGACTGCCTAAGTCGTGTAAAATTAACGGGGTAGGTACTCCAACCCACGTGAGTAGGAAACCCTCACTCGTTTAGTCAAGCCAATCATAAAAAGTATCGGTATGTTTTAGAGTAGACACACAAGCATCAGATATTTTTTCGTATAAAATATCAGTAATGAAATGACAATTCAAAGTCAGCCTAGACAGTTAATTGTTATATGTTCACTCTTTGACATATTCACTGCCGCAGTTCCCGACATACATGATGCTAATCACATATAATATCTTTCTAAGAATGACAAATAGTGTCTTAGATAAAGATACAAAAAAAACACAGACGAATCAACCGAAACAAGTTTTACGGGAATAGATTGCATTGTGAAGCTAGCTGTTCGAATGCAATAGTTGTAAAATTTTTAGAATATACAATCGGTTTTAAAAAACAGTACATAGTAGACTGGGCAACCAGTGCAAGTGTTTCGAAAAGAGTCTAATCGCTTGACACACGTCAACCATTGGATTGGACTTATGAGAGCATTACTTACCATAAAAAATAATTTTAACCCATCCAGTTCAATTTAATTTCAAGTACAGCAGTCAAGGGTTGACTTGGGTACTCTTTTATCTGATTGTAACCGTAGAAGGGGAAAATGTGTGAACAATAATAATTCATTACAAGTAAGAGGTAGGGCATCACTATATCTTAGTATTTAATGTAATCTTCGCACTTCTATATGTCTTATAAGCAATAATTATTACAAGGTTTAAAGATGGGTTCCCTCATTAATTAGAGCCAAAGTAAGCTTACTAATAATTGATTAATTGGGGTTTGTAATGAATAAACCATGTATTCTTAAGTTCAAAAGACCTATGTGGACGTAGAAATGCTTGTGGAATCCATTTGACTCTGATCTGCCTTGAAACGCTAAATTTAGACTCCGCGTTTGTTCACGTGACCAAATGACGTCATATGAATGAAGGTGTATAAGAATTGATTTTGTATTTTATTATTTGTGAGTTAAAACTTATTTAAATTAATTCTTAATGTTTTTACGAAATTATACTTAAACGTTTTATTGCCTTTTGCTAGAGATAATAAATGGAATACCAAAATGCCATTGTTGTTGTGGAAAATATTAAGGAATGTGGGCAAGTACGCATGCGTGCATACTTAACAACCACAGCGTCCGGTTATGGACCAAATTAACAGACTGAATGATCAAAAAAAAAAGTATCAACGACATTTGAGATTTGACGTATATACATACCTACGGTAGTACCCTACCAAGGGAAAACCCGTCATAATTAGCCTAATTAAGGGGACTTGTGGGACCATCTGGTATTTTTTTTCCCTGTCATTAGAACACTTCTACTTTCTATTGATATAAGTATTACCGGTCCAATTATGGTATATATATGTATATATATATGAAAATAAGGGAACCCTTCTTTAAAATTCTTCATTCTGACGTTCTGATGCAGTTCGTTTTTTTCTAATACTCTGACAATTGGTCAACAGATATCACCGTGGAATGGAGATCGACAGATGCTATGTAATGGTACTAAATTGGCTAAAGATCAGAAACAATTGCCAGAAGCGCATTTCGTTAGCCTCAAAAGAACCGTATTTAAACTGTGGTCATGTAGCAAGGTTTATATTCACTTTTGTGTATATTTGCTTGCCGAATTTCATGTATTCTATATTTCAAAAATATACGACCAAATGATGACACACAATTATAAGTATAAAAATGAGTTTATGGTTATCCTTGGACGTACCTGGTGATAAAACTATACGACAGAATACCTCTATCGTCATGCGATTAAGAAATAACCCATTAAATTAAGTAATTATGAAAGACGCTTAGCGGTGTTTCCAATAATTACTTTGTGTTATGGATATATTGTGTTATTTATACAGATTATATTCTTTATTCCTGGTACCTGGCAAGTCGAGCTGATGAATATATCCTCTTATTGACGGTATCTGAGACATGAAATTGTATGTCTATTCTAAGAGGTGGCATGTCTTTGATCCGAACAAAGTACGAAGATTTTATCGGTTCTGGCATTAGTCTATATTGAGCAAACACTTCCGTGTTGATTGCTGACACATTAAGATTAACAATAATCTAATTAATCAAGTTGATTCAGAAATAAAGTAGGTCTGAAGAAAAGAAGTACGACAAAAATGATTTTATTAAAAGGCGTATAAATGCCACGTTCTCAACATTCCAAAGGGAATATGAGTTTAATTAGTTCGTATTCGTAAAAGTGCAGATGTTTATGGTCTTGAGTTATGTCACAATCGGATTAAATATAAGTACATGTAACGTTATTTTAAATTACATGGGTAGTCAACTTTATGCTTACGTAAAGTCATACCAAGGTTCCAAGGCTTTCTCATCGTCCCGGACCAAAAGAGTTCCATGAGAATAAAGGCCAGTTTTCTCGAGCTATTTCGATTACCCATAAAAAGATATTCCATATTATTTAAAATAATCATTAGTGTCAGTATCCAGTCAATATGTAAACAAAGAAAACGATATTATTGATTTGAAGAAAACTATGATTAAAATTATGTAATCTAGATAAATCTATACTTGACATGCAATCAAATCATAAAGACGAATACGTCAATTTTTTACTTGATTCTTCAGGTTCATTGTTAACTTTTAAAGTACAACGAACTTTGAATGGGGTCGAAAACTATCTGAATATTTACTCAATAGTGTGGTACTGACTTCCTACTCGAGCCTTACAACTACTTATTAAAAGTTAAAGATTCGAGTGGAAGACACTACAAATGTACAATAGAAATTTCAAAGGATTTACTCTCGGACAGCATTCCTTTCTAAAAATGGTTAAAGATTATATGAAGCTAGATTTCAGTTAGATAACCTTTCAGATCGGAACAGAAAAATATATATCTGACACCCAATCACACTAATAATTTTTACACCAGTAACCTTCCGGCACGCAACTAAAAATCCTTTCATAATTTTCAGGAATTTTATTTAAAACGCTTACAATAGAAAAAGACAAATAATTTATAACTAGAACTTTCCATCTTTTTATTGTGGCCAGCGTCATGAAGACGTATTTCTCCATGGGCGAATATCAAATCTCAAAATGAGCTCTCGAGTCTGACGGAGGATTAAAGATACCGAGCTATCCAGTTTCCTTTTAATTGAATGTTTCAGTATTGGCGAAAGAATCTTCTTTCCTTTCATTTAACAATATAAGTACTGTAAAGAGGAACTAATTATTGTACAGAAATTATTCTCATCATTATATTGTCTTTAGGCTTCTTTCAATTCACATATCTTACAGGCATCATACAATTCACATGTCTGCAAGGCATTGTTAACCTTATCATATGAATTGATCCTTTCAGCAAAACGTTTGTCATTTCCACAAAAATAACGACGTATTTATCAAGCTTGCATTATTCGTTTACATGAAAGTAGATAATACAGGAAGTAATGCATAAATGTTTAAAATTCTGACATAACATTACAATTATCATCGCATTCAGACATGCATTCAAAATGTATTAAAAATGTTTGACAACATATTGTTAGTTTTCGAAGAAGGGATGGTGATATTGTCCCAAATGTATAGGCCAAGGGTGGAACAAATACTTTATTGAGAGTTTATGATAAATTGTCATATAATGATTTTTTTGTCCCGACTAAAAGAAGCAGAGGTTTAAGAGGTTTCAACTCAATAAAACTTTCAATTCGTCGGAAATGACCACTGTTATCACCAGTTGATCTATATATTTCCACCTTCAAACACAGTACAAGAAGCTTCAGAATTTCGTAATGACCTCATTATGTGGGTGGATTGGACATAAGATACTCCAGCTGAAAGTTTGTTGAATTGAGTACCATCAAATAGAAATCATTTGTCTGGCTTGTCCAGTTCAAGAGTGCTTATTGAAATGATTTGCTCTTTGAAAGGAGTTTTCTGGTCTTGTAAGCTTGATATACATTATTCTGTTTAGTGGGTGTAAAGGAATGGATGTGTTATTTGGCACAGAATATAACATGTATTAAATAATTTCACGGAGCAAATTACTATAAATAGATTCACGAGAACCGACATGCAAGCTTTCTTATCAGAGAATTGCCAGTATAGACATGAAGAAAAAAATAATTGCATAACAGAAACAATTTATGGTCCAACAACACACAAACACTTTCGTTTTCGTGTTTTCGTTGCATAAATCAACAACTTGACATGGGATGGTGTTCAAATCCTAAACCCTTTTCTTTTATATTGCTTCTGTTATAGAAGCATTTAATACGTATATAACTCATTCCAAAAACAGCAAATACATCAATAATTCTCTCTGATTTTATGTATTTCGTAAGACTCATCAACGTACAGAGTAGGCAAAAACTGTCTATATCCATGTATATATAAGGTAAACCCTTATTGAGTATATTTGTCAAGTGAAAAATTTAAGCAGTTGAACATCTAAATTACAATTACTATAATGGCTTGTTCAATAAAAACAGAATCTGTGTATCATAGTGTACCATGTGTCGTCCCCTTCAATACAACGAGTAATAAAGCAATCAAAATAGTTCATGCCCATTATAAGAGTCTTCAAGAGAAATTCCCCCATGTCTATAAGCAGAAAATGATAGTGGCATATTCCAAATATCAGAACTTAAATGACAACCTTGTTCATATCAAACTAAAAACAATCTATACTTAATAGGTGCTATACTTCTTGCCCATTGGGCGAGTCATTCTTATTTTTCTAAATTCAGAACAGAACAGAAGAAACCATCCAACAGATACAGATCCCCATTTCTCAATAAAATATTTGTTTCATTTTAGGCCTGTACATCTGGGAGAATCAATCCCTCCCTTCCCCGAAATCCAAAATAAAATTTACGAACCTCTGTGCCAAACGTTTGATAACGGATTACAAAAGAATTAAAAATGTGAGTAGTGTCCTTGCATTTGCAGATTAGATTCCCATTCATCAAGTCTCTGAAACAATCGCTTTTCAAATTTGACTTATTTCCTTATCTTGTAAATTTCAAGTCTTCTGTGATCTAGGCCAGGGCTTCTATGGGATAATTAACATCCTTATACCAACTACTCTGATCTTCGCTCGCACTTTGACAAAGAAATATCAAATTCACACGGTACTCGTTCAATTACAGGTTTTCTAGCAAATAATCAGACATGATAGATATACGTCTGGCCATCAAGCATCACCTGATTAAATACTTTATACAGACAGATTACAGTTGGTTATTATAGAACCCAAAAAAACAAACCAGTTCTTTACTACAGTTTGTCTGAAGATTTCTGTCACCTCTTGACACCAACCATATAAATATCACAAGATCGTCTGGCTTTCGACCGTGAAACCTTCACTTATGTTTTGTTCTGTCAATGAATGGTAACGGAAACTTCCTTATTTTAGATATTTCTGCTTTTTTTTTAAATGGGCAAATCAAGGAGATAAAGCATAAGTTTTTAATTCTTTTTCGTCTTTTTTTTTCATATGAATATTTATATCATCCCATACGCATGTAGTTGTGTATACCTGTATGTGCATTTATGTTGCGGTCATGTACTTGATCACAGCAAGGTAAATCCGTCCATCTAACACGCATGTACTGTGTCTTTTAACTATTGTATATCGAAATACTGTCACCATGTGCTGAATGTTAGAAAGGACCACGCCCTTGAATATTGGACCTAATTCTGACCCATGTAAAATAACGAGCTTATTGTTATATGTTATAATATTGTGTAGCTACAAGAACCCAAAATAATATCCAACCGCCATGAATAACACAGCGCCTAATTCCCCGTCAAATTGAATATAAAAAACATGAATTTAAAGGGAGGTTTCAGGATTAGTCTAATGTTGCTGCATGCAATGAGTAATTAAATTTTGTCACGGCAGCGATATTTGAATTTCTAAACTGAAGTAAGCTCCTTATGCTATGGTTCTACGGGAAAAATTCATTTGTTTGAATCGCCACTCACCGTCTTGTATATTCTTAATTAAAATAAGAACAGTTGATTTAAGGATATCTATTACCTAAATCAACGCCTGATACGTGTTATGATCTGGATTGGGCTATGAACTATTGCTAAGCAGTAATGATTTTACTCACGTTATTGCCGTTATAGTTTACATCGGTGTAAATATTAATAATGGCATATTATGATCTAAGATATAATCACGGTGTCCTTCTGTTGTCATGGAGTAAGAGAATTTTGACAATCGTAATCATAGTCACTACATACAATGTTTTGCCATTCATCCTTCAATTGTATGAGAAGCTTCTTCTTGAATTGAAGATCACAAAATCGGTTCCATTACAAGCAATACTACGAATAATAGATAAAAAAAAAAGATAGCCCTGCGAAGTTAGGTGACATACGCCTACCAGCAGCTTTGATTGCAAGTACAAACCATTTTTTGTTGTCCATTCACATTTGGTTCATGTCTATTCTATAGAAAATATTAAGCAGACAAAATAATAATCAAAAGAATCCTAAAATAATTGCAAGCATAAGTCGGACGCAATATTTCGGTGAAAAATTATCAGATCATTATGAAAACAATAGGGATCATCTACATAATGACAATAACCTACTAAAAATCAAAAGAATCCTTACCAAGTTACGATTTTGTTTTATTGAAAGCTACAACGTATAATGCAGGGCATACATAACATATGATAAGAAAAACAGATGTGAAATTCCTGATTAATTGCATTATCTGTTGAAGTTACGGGTGATGACCGTTCAACAGCCCATTCACCAAAAAAGCTTGCCGCGTGTAATGTGGTTCTTGAATACTAATATTCGCTTTATTCGATTGTTGTGTGACGTGAATGTCAACAATCATCATTTTTTAACAACTTAAAACATTATTTACTATTGACGCGTTAATGATAATAATCGGCAAATAGGTTGTGTACAAAGTAAAGTGGATATAAAGATAAACGGATATACATTATAAAAAGTCGTTGAATTAATTTTGTTTCCAGAGTCACTTTGACATCGACATAGATCTGGTCAATGTTAAATAATACATAGAGAAAATTATTGATCCGAAGTAACCTGTAATTAAAATTACGCAATCTATATAAATATATATTCGACATGCAACCAGACCATTCATACACGAAATCCCATCTATCAGCACAGCAGCACCATGGCGTTATAGACAATTTATGTTCAAAGGTTTGATTGAAATTGTTAGGGGTCTTTAGGAAAAGACCACAGGACACAATTATGAATCCAAATGCAATATCAGATGCGATATTACCAATTTCTAGTTGTCTAGGTCTACTTGCATCATTCTCCACTGCTCCCTTTTTATGTTTATTATAACATCAAACCACGTAAGCTCTTGGGCTCTTGGTAGATTTCCGGAATGATCTTACGTTATAAAAGAAGTCGAAGAATAAAGATGCATTAGCAGGGTCACGGATCACGATCCGCTGGATACATTATCTTCTAACACAGGTAATAAAAAACTAAACAACAACAAAAGATAATGTACACTGACTGAGAACCATCGACCATCGAGATTTCAGAAATGGCAAAATATTAGCAAAGAACTATTACTAAGGATCAAGTATATCAAGTAACGAAAGAATCCTAAAGAATGATAATCAATTGTATCCAGCTAGTAGCATATTCAAACTTTCCAATTTGATGAATTGAGATTGGGTACTGTAAACATTAAAATACATTGCTTGGAGAAACCAGACGTTGTATTGTGTACACGACAATAAACATAACTTGAAGAATCTAAACTTCATTATGAAATGTTATAAATGTATAGACTTGAATGATGAGATGGGTGAAAAAAGTAATGATTCCTCATTGAAATCATTCATCTGGAATCGATTTACGGCCTGCTTGAGATGAAGTCTCCCCTTGCCAATAAATATTGAGTTTGATGACTAAATGTGAAATCATAAAGTGTTCATCTGTATTTTGTATTAAAATGCAGAGGGAAAAAAACAAGTCTACCCATGTAAATAAGTTGTACTAGTGTTGACACGATATATCGTTGATTAAATTTCTTTTTATCTATTACACCATATCGCGATAAGAATCGTATCGTGACCCTTGTAACGCGATACGTATCGTATCGTGGCATAAGTGAAGAGAAAACAAATGGGCTCTTTAATGTGTCACTAGAACACACAGTGTATAAATAGGGCCGATTCTGTAATGGTTTAGGACAATTCGTCAGTCAAATTGTTTTTATTGTTTTTGCCAAACAGCCAGTTGTGTTATAACGATATCATATACTTCTTCCAAGACAATCAAATGAACTGAAAATGAAGTGACTTTTGATTGCTCCTCTCCAAGATGAAATATCGTGCAGTACAATGTAATTCAGTTTAAATATTAATGATTGAGATCAATTCTACTTGAAGGAAGTATTGATAACAAATGGCTTAAAGGGTTGTAAAACAAATTCTGTAAGTTATTTTAAATTACTGTTTGTCGTGGTTTTGTTTTTGTTCACATTGCCTTTCTAGCGTTTATCATGCTTGGTATCAACTCCTTTTTTTTTCCTGGTTTCTGTATAAAAATGCGTAAACGCATATGACGACGCTTTCGAAAAAGCTGCTAATCGATAGTTCAAAGATTACCATAATAATCTAATGGCCTTTCCCTCATAAAAAGCAATGATTTACAGGACCCACAGACTTCTGATTGAAATTTGGAATGGGGATAATCGATGCTATCAGAGTTTTCTATTACATTAAGAAAGTTGCGAAAACCTGTTTACAATCCCTTTAAGGTTTGCGGGTGTATACAATGACACTTTGATCAAACTATAGTCGCCAATCGATGAGATTACGTTACAAAAGCTTCAACATGAAGTTATTTAAAGGAAAGAAAACCAGATTGATTTCCAGAAAGATATTGATCGTTTGAACTTATAATTCTATTATCAATATTTAGTATTCTATTACGAACGTGACCCGAGCCAAGGCAAATCTTTACCAACTTTTTATCTGCCTTGTTGACACGAAAGTAATAATAATCGAGTTTCCCTCCAATGATTTCTCCTTCCAAACTCTTTAACTTTCACGCCTGGGTGGTCGATATCACTAAATGATCGACTTTAAGGTAATTTAATCTTGATCTAATGGGTTTCAGAGCTATTGATGTGATATGAATGTCACTATTATCAAACTGATGTTTCACATTTTGCAGCATGCTGAATTAGCCTACTGCAAATAATCCGATTCCGAAATGTACACATTATTGTGTAAATGAATGCATTCTAACGGATTTTTTCCCATTCTTATCGAAGAAAATCTATTCGAAAGGAAGAGAAAATTGTCATAATTTAAAGTTTTGGACGTCAAGGCAACATCGACCTTCAGGTGTAATTGTCTTGTATTTCATATTTGTTCGAAAAACTAAAACGACGATCTGTCAGTACAAATTCACAAAAAAAAAAAACGATTTTTATCAGATAAAATACCCTTTAACTAAATTCCCAATATTAATGCGATTGCTTTATTTAAATAACGTCCTTGGAACTACATGAAATCCTATTAAATGTTCGAAATACCGAACAACTTCAAACGAGACGAACTAAGTGATTTGATTTACAACACGTAGCTGTAAGAAATACATGATTAAAGTGGACAAATAAGACGGTTTACCCTACTTGGAGCGGAATTGCTTTGAGTACTGATAGTCGGGTATATCTTGTTTCTGGTTCATCAAAACTATGCACGTGCAGTGAGTAGTTCTCCGCCAATTACTAGTTTAGTCAATTACGCCATTAATCATTCTCGTGACATGTGCACGTGTTCGAAAGTGTTTGTGCCTCATGAAGACATTGAGCAAAGCAATATATTTGCACATATATAGTTTTGTATTCAGCATCTTCTTCCAACTATCCGTTACTATACAGATTGAGAATTCTCGCCTACGAGTCTGAGCCTATGATCAACCCCCTAAAAGAAGGATGTCGGACGTACATAATAAGAGCGTTAACATCGCCATGGCTCGCAACAAGTTTTTTTTTTGTAAATGTTGATGGTTTCCGAAGAATGAGCCAAATTTTATGAAAACCATCCACCTTTCTCATTAATGAGTACCAATAGCTGAAAAGAACAAAAGAACAGCGTAAGTAGCTGTCGCTTCTGTCTTCTGTCTGTCCGTCCACGATTGTTGTGGACACGATAAAAAGGTGGTTTCTTGATGGATTTTGGGAAACTTGGTGTAGTCTTTGTTATAACCCAAGGACGAACCCTATTGAAAATCAGACCAATCGAAAAATATTTTGAGTTATTGTCCTTGTTCTTGAAAACGCGTCTGCATTTGTTCTTGATTTCTTTGTGGAAATGACAGAGAACTGGTTTCTTGATGGATTTTGATGAAATTTGACGTGTTTGTTTTTGTAATCACCAAAAGATGAAATCTATTAAAAATCTTAACAATCGAAAAATAATTACTATAGAAATATTGCACATGTTCTTGAATTCGTTGTGGACACGATAGAGAGCTGGTTTTTGATGGATTTTAACGTCGCATGGTGTTATAACCCAAGGATGAACCCTATTGAAAATCAGAATTATTGCCGTTGTTTTTGAAAACGCGTCTGCCTTTGCTCTTTGGTTCTTTGAGGACAAGATAGAGAGCTGGTTTCTTGATGGATCTGATTAAATTTGGAGCGAGTGTTTGTAATCACTCGAGGATAAATCCTATTGACTATCA
This sequence comes from Nipponacmea schrenckii, assembly GCA_030562195.1. Taxonomy (NCBI): domain Eukaryota; kingdom Metazoa; phylum Mollusca; class Gastropoda; family Lottiidae; genus Nipponacmea; species Nipponacmea schrenckii. Next base: position 5,452,326 of record JAUJPP010000006.1, read on the forward strand.
TATTTTGTATGAGTTTTTGCCCTTATTCTTGAAAACGTATTCGTTTTATTGTGGACACAATAGAGAGCTCGTTTATGGAATTTGTGAATTTGTTTGTAATAAACCAAGGGTAAATCCTATTGAAAAACAGACTTATAGAAAATTGTATGGATTTTGATAAAACTTGGTGTGAGTGTCCCTAATCATCCAAGGATCAACTTCAATTGAAAATCAAGAAAAATCTTCATGTACTATTAACTCTTGTCAACCTCCCGATTACTTAGAGGGGAAAAACAAATGGCATTCTCTGACTTAGCCTTATCAAAAGATTTTCGGGGGGGGGGGGGATCTTCCTTTGGCTACGGTCCTGGTTCTTTACTGTACATGAAGTGCATACTATTCCTCTGCTCTATTTTGGAAATAGATTTTTTTTTTTTTTTTTTTTTATTCTAAGATTAATTAGAATATATTCAAGCTATGAAAGAGCTATTTTCTATTTTAATGCTGCACCTTTTGCGAGTGTTCTTTAGTGTACGTGAAGTGCATACTATTTAATTTATCGGGTAAAATACGTTCACGATAATCAATAAACTCTAATCCTATGGTCAGTGCGATTACATTGTTACCAATTGATACCATGACGAGCTTTAATATGAACATTCAAGGTTGAAAACATGTATGATTGATTGATAATTCCGATTATAGCACTTTAACTGTCATGTCAGTCTAGAAATTGACTGGAGTTAGTAATAGTACCATTGTCCAACTCGACTCGATATGTGCTTGTATTTCTTCTGGAATTCACGTGATTTAAAACTGTCATTCAGAAGTAAGTTTCTACCTTTAATCCCACATGACAAAAATTAGACAACTTTGGTATTGCTTTTCATAATTTACTGAAGGTTGGCAGCAGATCATCAGAGTCATGCGGGTTCATCTGTAAAAGGAACAAGCAATTAAATTTACAGAAAGTTATAAACGAGTCTGAATTTGCCTATGAGTGTCCGGAATTTTACACCAAAAAAAAAAAAAAAAAACAATGAAAAAAGAATACGACCTGTTATGTTACTCTCCTCATAGCCAATGAATGCTTCTGAGCGGTCGTCTAGCTATTTATTCTTCATGTAAGCGTTTCAGAGGAAGAGCAAAAATTATTTAATATACAATAAATTTGGAAGACTTTTGTAAAAACTGAAGTAAGGAATTAATTGTTCGTATTCTATTTCAAAAACCAACGACACAGTTCTAGTCTTCTTGTGCATTATCCAATTTTGCGTACTGGTTTATCACTAATGGAACCCTGTCATGGATTATGTCATAATCACTGAACTTAGAGTATTTTGTGGACATATCTAAGTGGATATCTGGAGAACTGGGCTATAAGAAGTGTGACAAAGTCTTAGGATCTATATCAAACCTACATCATTCTGTGGCTAATTAAAAACTATCTTGGCGACCAACGAACTGCTTCAACTGACATATTTCTAGATTAAAATGACAACCAATTAATACAGCAATAGACCAACCTTCAATCATTAGAGAATAAGTGCCAATTACTTATATTAATAATAACATGTTCTACGGAGAACCCATCTTATTAAAGGTTTAAGTATCATATCTTAATTGCCAGCAATGCTTCTGTTATTCACTCTATTAATATAACAACGAACTCAAGTGAGGCAATTTCCACGAACGCTTGCCAATACAATTAATCCGAGAACAGCTCTTGATATATCTACAGGACAGTGTGTAAATATCATAACTGATGTGTTTCATAAAAAAAATAAAGTAACAATATTTGTTCGGATTTGGGGCATTTCCACATGTCAGGACATTTAACTTCATATGACGATTGGTTTTATCAACAATTGCCTACATACTTTCGTATCTTTCACATACCAAAATGATATTTTTGAGAGTATCCCATGGTTAATTGAATTATCAAATCTTGCTAAAGTGTGACAATAACATCAAGTGGTCCGATATTATCAATATAAATAACAATGGCTAATGAATGTTCCTTACTGAAAAAATCAGCATATTTCTACATGCATATGAACACTTTAATAAATAAAAAAGCAAGTTGACAATTGGCCACAAATACAAGATATAAAACTATTACTAAGGACATGACTGAGGTCTAATCGATTCCAATGCTCACACCAAGATTCATAAAAATCCATTGAAAATCGTAGGTTTTATTGCATCAACAATAACATTTTGACAAGAAATGTATTAAAATGATAGTTTCTAACTATAGGCCTACTAATGAACGTTAAAAAAGGAACAACTAAATCAACTACCAACAATCAAACGCCAATCAAATTGACAATTGGCCACAAGTATATGAGATAAAACTATTACTATCGACATTACTGTAGACATGTAAGGAAAATAAAATGGTAATTGTCTCCATCTAACGAAATAGATAAGCAATCTGCGACTAAAGGGCATTTATGAAGCAAAACACTGATCTCTTTAGCGTCAAATGAAATCAAGAGACTACAAAAAATAGTCGAGTTTTCCAGGTCAGTGGGAAATAAATTGGGTTCTGGAAACTAAACGATTGTCTTTAATCGATGAACATCACGTTCTGTTTTTCTGTGGAAAACTTTTTATATTTTCTTTGTACTAACAACTGATGGTTCAGTGAATTTTCTCATCAAAATCATTTCACTGATCGCATTTTCAATACTCCAATTCCAAATAGACATGTTATTTCTTAGCAAATATTTCTGGTATTTTCTTACAGACTGGATGAAAGAAAGAAAATTTATACGCTGGCTTATGGGTATATTTCCGATCACAGTCAATGCCGAATACGTGCTTAAACAAGAATTAACGAAACACAGCTAAACAAAAATAATTTCAATCAAGTTAATGATATTTTGGCTTTCTGAGAATATTATTGTATTTATATCTCGAATATAGGGTTTATTCTATTGTTATGGTTGTTCTAGTGAATGTAGTATTACAAGAGAGAAACTTCTTAGCTTTGACGATTCAGTTTGAATGTTAAATAATAGCTATTGGTTTGAATCTGCCTCAGTTCTGTCATCTTAGATTCACATTGGTTTAAAATGGATTCAAGCCAAACTGTATTTTCAATAGTACATTTATACCTGACCAAGTTTTAGTAGCCACGGATATGACAAAGAAATTACAGATACTTTAAGTGTCCCCGATATACATACAAAATCTAGCATACCCCATTTGATACTCGCCTTCATGATTTGCATAAAATTGGTAGATCTATTTACGTCTATCTTCTGAACATAAGAAAAAACTTCATTCACTTCGTTGATGTATCTGCCAATTTAGTTAGCTTAAACCTATTTTATTGACATACTCAAAACAATTGATACAAGTTTCAAAAACTTTGGAAAAATCCTTTTTAGTCTACCTGTGCAACACGCTTCAAGTATATTGTTGGAAGACATAAAAAATCTATGAAATCTACTATAGATCCCTAAAAAGGCGTCCGTCGTCTATACAATTTGCATAAAATTACTACCACATTTCTGCAACGAAATTGGATTTACTAACCCACCTGTGAAATACGATTCGATGTATATCATAGATCTAATATGGTTATGTTCATTGGTTATTGTCAGATATATGTAAAAACCATTCAAGTTCAATTATAGTGCAAAATCATTATTGATCTGTAATATCAAACAACATAAATGATGACTTACCCTAGACGTGTTATAACTCTTTGGTATAGTTCCTGAAACTGTGATATAATCACCTTGCAGCCTAGTATCATTTCAAAACATGACACATAACGTCTGAGACTGAGATAAGCAATAACAAAGTTTGTGGAACTTTTGTTACGAAGTTAACTTGCTTTACTCATATATAGTGTGAGAGAATAGTTCTTGCTTGATTAAATTGCTATTGATCTGAAATAGAAAGACATGAGAGGCCTAAATCTCGAAAGAACAATTCCTCAGCTGAGCTCTACTATTCTTTCCTCCTGACGTAATGCAACTAGTGTTTTGAAATTTGAAATACACCAGTGTAATGAATTATTACATTTCAAATGTGTATTTAGGATGGCATTGTACTAGTAACCGCTATGCCGTCGATGGTTTATGCGTTACCAACTTACCCTGTGTAACAGTCGTTCTATATTCCAGAAAATGAAAGAACACATATCAAAAGTTTACAATTGTAAAGGGAACACAGATCACAAAAATTAAAAATTGGAAAGCGATCATTGTGTTATAATTGAGCTACCAACTGACACGCCCAACTAAAAAAAAGAAATCATATAGAGCACACAATAACCCTGTAATATTTCAAAAAACATTTTAGTTGATATTTCATTTTTTTCTTGTTCCATATTGCGTTTTAATGAACTACAATGCAAAGATAGATTTCATCAAATTGATATTTCTAAAGAATCGCCCTTTAAGTAAAATTCTTTATCAACAATAGAAGATGTAATAGTAGTTGTTCTGCAACATGGTCTCTTCTAACACATGTACTATTTCTACCCTTTGTATTTCAAATTACTGCTCTCACTGGGGAAGGTTTTTTAAATGACTTTTGATGAATCCTTCAACAAATTTGCCTATGGCCTTTTATTAGCAACATGTTTTTCCAAATCCTTCAAATCTATCGAGACACTTATGTTTGCCAGTATCATTTCGAGAGCAAATACTCCTTGTTGTAGCCTGTTTTCAGATCTGAATGTGAGTGAAATATGATCGATATTTCCCAATGACCATGAACTTTTACCCATGTTTGACTTTATACCAAGTACACAAATTTATCAAAAATAGTAGAAAATTGATGAGATTATAAGTCAAAGTGTTGTCAGTTGTTTCCAGTGGTGATATATTAAATAGGACTATCGTCAACTATCAAATCACGTTTAACTCTTTGTTGTTGTAAATCATAAGGAGTGTTGTTGTAAATCATAAGGAGTGCTGTTGTAAATCATAAGAATGCTGTTGTAAATCATAAGAAGTGCTGTTGTAAATCATAAGGAGTGCTGTTGTAAATCATAAGGAGTGCTGTTGTAAATCATAAGGAGTGCTGTTGTAAATCATAAGAATGCTGCTGTAAATCATAAGGAGTGCTGTTGTAAATCATAAGGAGTGCTGTTGTAAATCATAAGGAGTGCTGTTGTAAATCATAAGAATGCTGTTGTAAATCATAAGGAGTGCTGTTGTAAATCATAAGGAGTGCTGTTGTAAATCATAAGGAGTGCTGTTGTAAATCATAAGGAGTGCTGTTGTAAATCATAAGGAGTGCTGTTGTAAATCATAAGGAGTGCTGAAGTAAATAATAAGATTTTGCTATCTATTTAAACACAGTCATCTCCTAATTGACATAATATTCTCTTTGTCGCATGTTTACCACCAGAAATCGAGGAAGTAAGATAGTCATTGCCTTTAATGAGTTTCTACAAGAGATATTTCCCCATGATTATAAACAAATGAAGATTGTCTAATATTCAATAAGTTCAATTATAACATTATATAACACACAATAATTATGGGATAAGCAACATACTTTTTAATACATAGGTACATAAAATTATGGAACGTTTCACGAATTTGCGTGCCATCTATGTATTTTTAACAGAACAGAGGTTCAATGATAACCTCGTTCAAAGCAAATCAAAGCTCGTAACAAAGTAACTTACTAATCATAGGGCGGTTTATTTTTTTTTATCTAATTTTAGATCAGAACAGATGAAAAATACCAATTAGTTCCAAACCTGAATCTATCCTTCCTTCTCCGAAAACCAATGCAACCATGCTAAGCATATGTTTCAAGTTGTGCCACAGCCAGACCAGAAACCGTGGGAATTAACCGTGTCCTATTAACAAACTTTGTAAACCGATGAGAAATAAATAGTATACGATTAAAATGAAAATTAAAGGAGTTTTACGTCCTACACTTATACCGTATGGGCTAATGAAGACGGGCAACGCTATGCAGTGTGCAATGAGGGAAATTCTGACAAGACAGCGACTTTAGCCTACTATTTTTGCGATTTCCTACTGTCGAGGGATTTTGTACGTGCATAGCCTGTAGAACACGAGGCCATTTTTTATTGTCCCATCCGAACCAGGGACTAGACGGAAAAGGGGAAACCGAACTGAACAAAAAAGAAAGATAGCGAGCAAGTAACTAACTGAGCCGCCGCGGCGCCATACTATAAGAATAAATTTACTTTTAAGTTACCAATTGCCATTATACAAACTTAAATTATAAGCACATAGAACTTTTTCTCTAAAAGCCTTTAAAAGGTATATAATTGTGTCCAGCATTCCCATTAAGTTGAACAACATTTTTGACAACTATCATTTATTTGAATGATTCAATTTCCGGGTTACAACATTGGTAGAAGATTACATAAATTTTGAACTTGAGAAATCACTACCAAACAAACTTTTCTTTCCATGTAGCTCATGGGAGCCGCGGTGGCTCAGTGGGTTAGACGCTTGCTCGCTAACCTGAAGGTCCAGGTTCAATCCCGGCAAAGGTCAAGATTTCGGATTTTTCAGCCCGGTTTCCCCTTGTCAGTGATGAAGGTCGGAGGGACTGACATGGAAAAAGCGTCTAGTCGTTCGGATGGGACAATAAAACGAGGGCCCGTGTGCTACAGGCTGTGCACGTTAAAGATCCCTCGACAGTTGGAAATCGCAAAAAGAGTAGGCTAATGCCGCTGTCCTGGCAAAATTTCCATGAATCTCATTTGTCAAAATCCCTTACAATGAGTAATCAAAATTAGTGACGATATTATCTTTTATATACCAGCTCTTATTCAAGAGGTGATGAGTATAAGTTTCTCTAAAGTACTTCTATGAAGCTTATCCCTGTCTGCTATGGATTCTTTGTAGACGGTGTTATCTGGAAAATCTGTGTTCTTGTGACGTTGGCAGTAATCTTTTTAGATGGATTGCAATATAAAGACTTTGACTGACTCGTTCACCTTGTGTTGTAAATATAATATATATACATGTAATTATTTTTTTTCTTTAGCAGGATTGTGTTTTTTGGTGAAAATGAAATTGAAACAGTAAGAGAAGCTTAAATTGATCAAAAGAACATAAAGCAAGTCCATTACTAGAATTCTCTATTTAATTATTTATAATAAGATATATACGATTTGCATTGATTTCAAAGATTGGACGCGTTAGGTGTTCTTAAATATGACGGTATTCGACATCATTGATAGATTACTTTCAAATTTTAACTGACATGTTTGGTAAGTTTTTTAAACAATGTATGAACCCTTTCCTAGTACATCAATGTTTTATATACATTTATATAACTGATTCAACTGTCTTTTCTTTTCGGAACCATCTGCAGAAAGAATTTTATAATGAGACTTAAGAAAAGGGTTAAGAACAGATTTCTACATTCCTACTTTCACAATCTATGGTTCTGTGATTATTTTCAGACTGAAACTAAACCAGCATCATTGATAATGAGAAATATAGAAAAATCCGAGCGCACCATTCATTTTTTACAGAAACCCAGACGACGTTTTTAATGATTTGTTTACATTGCTTTTATAGAATTTGCCAACGTTCAAAGTTAGAAAAATGAAGAAAGAAATCTAATTAATTAATTAACAGTATGTCATAAATAGAAAATTATATTCATCATGCGAACAATCCTATTTGAAAGATACCATTGTTTGTCACAGTGGCGTACATGGTTACTATAGATTTTAATTTCAAATTAAATTCAAACATTCAGGGTATTATTTGATCTGGTTTGTGGATTTGAGTGCCAATATCACAATCATGTAATGGACTCCATGGGTGTTGCCGATGATCTCTAGACAGCCCTAGGGGGTCACACAAAGACTAGGTCTTCATTAAAAGATGATATTGTTCGTATGTTACCTTGTAAGATCAATGCGGTATCAAGATGTTGGGTCAAGAACATGTTGGTAGAAAGACACCCCGTAAACCAATGTTGTTATTCATGTGAAATTTAATTGAGGTTTACTAGTATTTCTTCCCCGTTTACAGAACATTGTAGAAATAGAATGTTTCATTCGCTTTTTACATAGCATTTTACTAAGACAACTAAAAGGGTCTAAATTTCACTAAAGATGAGTTTTATTTCGAAACTACATACTATTAATAATGCTAGTTGTTAAAAAAAATTCTAAAAAACACAAGGGAATTGATATGACGACCAGGAATTAAATAATGTCATTCCGGTTTGGGTTAAATTGAACCTGTCCTGGCCTTTCAATGTGGGAAATCAATTCGTATCTCCACACCACAGGAAGTAACTAGACGTTCGTTGTTACAAAACTGGATACCATGACCACGAGATCACAAAAAATGTCTCTCCAAAACATGCCATTGCGACTCTTAGATTTAGAGCTACTACAGTCATACAAAATAAGGAAAAAAATAAAAAAAACTATATTTTACATAGATAACTTAGATTCACATTTAATGATCCTTTCAACCAAATGGTCCTTGGCCGAACCTTTTTGGCATTGATCTTTCCCGGATTCTCTGTGCCATTTTGGGTGAAGATGACTTACACGCTGATCTCGATCAGAATCCACAGCCACCATTTACTCTACATAACCAGTCAAATAACCAGGTCATGTACAGAACCAACGCATACGAAACTTGCCTTATAGCTCCGTATACTCGCAGATCTCCGATAGGTAGAATTTTTCTGTTGATCAGGATTGAACCAAAGACAACAAAACAAAACTGCTATAGAACCCCACTTTCTCAGTGAGTCCATAGGTAGGACAACAAACTTCATTAAAGTAAATAACATTGATATTGATCTATCTATTAGATGTATAGGCCACATACTGCCAATACAGACAGAGTCTATCAATCTGTATTACCTTAATCTGTATTTAAACCTCCAATTCTAATGAAATTTTAAATTTCTCCCCCCGGGTCCGTCTGTCACTGATTACATCACTCGCTTGAACTGAAATTATGAGAGCTATGCGATGAATGAACAGTTGGGGCATAAATTAGATAATCTGGTAAACCGATGTCCTGTTTTGTGGTTTTGTGCTTATAATTTCATTTGACTTCAATCAAACACGGTAAGTAGCTATCGGCTTCTTTCCGTTAGAACAAGGATGATCTTGGTTTAACGGACATATTTTAAAATTTATATTTGAAGTAACTGAGTCGTGTTACAGAAACACCCTGATTTTTATATCACCTGTGCTCATTAGCAAGTTAGCTTTTGTGCATGAAGAAATGGTAAAGGGGAATACAAGGAAATTCTTAACTGACAATATTTCATCCGGTTATTTCTTCATAACGTGGTACATCTTGGAATAAAAAACTCTACTTTTAAAGAAAAAGTTTGATAACCAACTACTATAACTATCACCTAGTTTGCGAAACCAGCATCCGCTGGAAGCGAACTCTGTCAAAGGGATAATAGGTCTTAGAATGCACATAAAAATTGAAAAATTTAAAATTGGTCAGCAAGAGCTCTATTCATCAGTAAATATACCAGCTACCATAAATAACATAAAAAAAATAAATAAATATCCCAAAAACTAAGTAATTATCCATAAAGATGCATTTGATTATTGAAAAAGGCTTAATAAGATCGTTAAGCGTTTTTCAAAAATGGCTTAGTTTTCGAGATTTTTAAAGATTCTGTTACTTTATGACACCACGTAAGTTCCCTGATGAATATGCACTCTTTTGACTCTTCTTGGGAACTAAAATTTCATGTTCATGCCAAGACATATTATCCCTTTAAAGGGATAATAGGCGTTAGAACGAACATAAAAAATTAAGTTCACTCAAATTTGGACAATAACAGTATATATCCATCAGTGGACTTGCCTATACATCAAAATCCCTCTAAAATCCGATAAATCCCCAAAATAAAGTAGTTAATCATAAAACGCTTGAGCCATCCATCAAGCGATTTTAAAATCGTGTAAATATAAAGGGAAGTAACTCTAACATGTGGGTTTTCACGCGTCCTTGACCCCTACTGTTGAATTCCACAATGATGTTTTAGGGTTGATTTACCAGACGCTTTTATTCCCTAACTGAATGGAATCGTCGCTGGCTCACTTTTTTTTTAAAATTCCGAATATATTTTCATTGTGGCTTTTTAAAATTTGGTAAAGTGTGGGATGCATACTTATTTAACTAATAGTCAATATGAAACACAAATATAAGCCGTAGGACGAGTGTATTCTAACGGCTATTATCCCTTTAAAGAGTCATCTACAAACCTAAACCAACCAAAATAATAAACTGACCACACACAAAGATGTTTTGACGTCATTAATAACCGATTTGACATCTTTGAGTTCTTCTGTGATAATTTCAGCAAGTTTTGCCAGGTTCAATCCTTTACAGAGTAGAGCCCCGACAGAGGCCCGTAAATTGTTCTGTTATTATTTGTACTTAAGCGCACGGGGATTCGGCTCTCCGGCGTGGGAGTCGTAGAGCCATGAGGGTCTGTGCCGGGGATCTGCCACCAACAGTATACATATTATGTAATATTTTATTAGTTTTAATCCGCTTAGTAGCATGCATATTCTGTGATATTAATCTATACTTTTTTGTTTTATTTTAAATATATGTGATATTTTAACTTATATACTGTATTATTTTATGTATTGTATAATGTACATATTGTAACATTATCATATGTTTAATAAACATTTACAAGATAAAAAAAAATCCTTTACAGTATAGATAATTTCGGCAGGAAATAACATAACATGTGGTATTCGTTGGTTCGGGAATCTCAAACGTTAACCAAAAGGTTTCATAAAAGAAATTCATTAGGATTGAAAGGTGTTTCTACTATCGGAAACTGTAATCAAGTTATAAGTTAGCCGAATGATTCAAAACAAAAGGATGGCTTAAAGTTTGTGTGTGATATTCATTTGCTTCTAGTAAGTAAAAATCATTATAACTCTTTTGACATCAAAGTAATTGTGTTATAAGATTTTTTGTACACTCGTTTGCTTTTAAAAGCCTTGATGTGACGCCCACACTTCCGTAAACAGAAAACACATCAAATAGAATCTGTGGCAAAAATGTTCAAAGCCAGATCAGAAAAAAGCGAATGGTACAAAGAAACAGTAATGCATTTAAAATTGTAGCGTGTAATCATGTACTTTATAATGTGTTATATAGTTATTTTATATATCGCTTCACCCGCTTCTTACATCAGGCCTCCTTATACAGAGCCCGAACCCGAACTAGGCGGATTTCCGCGCGAATTTCGTCAGAAATTGTCGTCCTAACACATCGCGTTTTTTCACGCGGGACTTTTTATCATTTCCCCTTATTAAATACCCATTTACCAAAATGGCAGAAGAGGAATCAGATACTGATGACATTTTAGAATTTACCTGTATGCCAGACGGAGGAGAAGACACGGACGTGTGTCAGTACACGAAATTTTACAGACGCGGCCAGAATGATCTGTTCCGTTTTATCCTCAGACATGATGAGCAAAGTATTTGGTGGGTACTATATGTTGTGTGTGTATATGCATGCACGTTACAGCTTCAGTGAGTATGTTTCAATATATGACCTGCGCGACCATCTCCTAAAAATTCGCTCTAGTGGCATTCTCGGCGGAATTCCGCGTGAACCAAAATTTGTTCGTGTTCGCGTTCGCCTGCTGTACAAACGAACTCGTTGTTTTTCATATTGATTATTCGTCCGGGTTTGGGTTCGGGTTCGATTTCGGGTTCGCGTTTGTAAAATGGGCCTTTAGCTTGTGTTGCATTCGAAGCAGGTTGTGATTGCCCTTTGTGGAACACCATACAAGTTTTAAAATTCGTGATCAAATTGATCTTAAGACGAAATCACGCAACCGTAATTTCATGAACACTGTAAATTTTTTACACATCATATATTTAAAGAAAATCAACCAACCGACCTGTCTCATCTTTACAAAATTTAAATTCAAAGTACATCTAGAAGTATGTCGCAATTGTAAAGAGACCATAAATGAGTGGTACTCGAGGATCTTTTAAAACGGTCTGCTTGCTTCCTCGTCCGCATTATTCAACAATCCAATCATTGGAATTTGGATTTATCATGTAGTCTTTTGGGAACAGTTGAAATGAGAATAAAAATCACAGACATATTTACCTAGAAATGGTCAATAGAAATAAATTACTTCAAATATCCAATTTCTCTTACATTTATTGACAAAGACTCACGACGGATTTGGAGTTTGACCTAATTAAGGTGAGCTCTCGTCACAGGAACCAGTCGAGTTGAAATCAACCGAGACTCAGGAGGATTACACAGCTTAAAAGTTATTAAATGTTATATCCAGCTGAAGGGCACAATTGAATGGCTAGCAAGATCTGATGTATTAGTCTCGTTTTCAGCCATTTCATACGACAAGAACTAATCATAGTTTATTACCATGTGCGTCTTGCAAGGTGCAAGGCTATACAAATTGTTTTGAGACCAATGAAGCACAATAAACGGGCATTCTCGTCTAGTCGTTCGGATGGGACAATAATCCAAGGTGCTACAGGCTGTGCACGTTAAAGATCCTGGGCAGTTGGAAAACGAAAAAGGGGGTAGTCTAATTCATCTGTACTGGCAACATTTCCTTTATTGCATAGTGAATGACGTTGTTCGTCTTCATTAACCCAGAAAATGCTGAAAAGTAGGACATAAAACTAATTTCATTTATCTCTTGCTTTTAAAACGTCGGTTGCTCTCATATCGTTGATCTGCAATTGAATTATTCAGAACAAGTTCTGTAATATCGAATATTACTAACGGTGGTAAGTATAACACGAAATATTTCTACCGAACCTTCAGTTTGTTGCACGTAAGAGTTTAAACTAGCCTCTGTTAAAGGGTTTGTTAGTAATGCTCTACAAGTTGCTGATGGTACCCAACTGGTCGATGTGTGGTGCCCCATCAGTACAAATTCATTAGCTTTACAAATGATCTGGAATCTTTCAACCATCTTAAGTATATTACTCCCACGATCAGAAAATTCAATACCAGCTTAAAGAAGTCTTTATCGTAATCTAAGTGACACTGTTTAGTGTGTTAAACAGTATACACTGTGGTATCATTTATCTCAATTAAACAATGCTTGCTTCCCTTGCAATTAGACCACCTAATCAGTATAAAGGTTTCGTGACGTTAGTCGGTCTGTTAGTGTGGTGAAAAACTTAAATCGTTCATCTTTAGTTAATTGACGGTCCATTGATCTTACTTGTTATTACTATTGGTACCTTGAAACACAATAATTAATTATCTATCAACTATGATGGAAACCAAGTCTCGTTGGAAAGCTTTTATTTTCTCTGATAAACGTTAGTCTGTCTAAGGTGTCACGAGAAGAAAGAATTACTTAATCAATTTTTCTAAAACAAATGGTTTCGTTTAGGCTCGCAATTGGCATGTTATTTAATGGGGTAAATACTGACTACGTGATCAGCAATAATAAAGTGCCCATTCGTTTTAATTTAGTTTAGAAGAAAATATAAATTGATTCAGACTAAAGTAAGCAAATTGTGGTCGTCTTTTAGGGCCCTTTAAAAATGAAGAACCTACTTAAAGTTCGTATTGCAATAAAACCCACCTACCTACCTATCTACAGTTTGCATATATTAAAACCTACTAAATATAATCTTAAATAGAACCTACCTATAGTGCATATTATATTACAATTGAACCTGTAATGAAACCTACCTTGTTCATATTATAATAGAACCTACTTAATAGAACCTATATACATTTCTTATTGTAATGAAACCTACCTACACATCGTATTATAATATGTATTCATGGAAGTGCTGTCGTTTCCCCCTGGCCCTTTGAAGATAAACCAGTCTCTTCCATACTTAAGGAAACGTTATTTTCATCTAGAAATTACGAGTGCATACAAGATTCCAGATAAATAATTTATTTTACAGCATTCAAGGTAGGTATATCACAGTTGTAAGTACATGTAATCAATAAAAAATGGAACTATTAAGATACGAATGGATATCAGCTAAGGTGTTAAAAAGGATAAAAGTAGCAATAATCCACATGCTTATTTTCTATTGAACCCGAGATTGTAGAACTTGAAACACAAATATCACTCCAGGCTTCTTGTCCAGATAGGACTCAACACGAGTTCGCGATACTCTTTCTATAATCCCTTCACCGATGTATTTTTCCATGAGAGGTTCCAAACGCCCTTTATATTCCTCGACCAATGTAAAGATATATTCAGGTACACTGATTACTATAAAACCACCTGGAAGAAAAGTCAAAGAACATTTAGAGTCACCAATATTTCTTGCAGATGCATGAGACTTGTCAACACATCAATTGCATGTCGAAAAAGGCCCGACATATTTTCTATCTCACTACTAGATATAGGCGTTGGTACGGTATGGGGTTTCTTCTACAATTAGTTTTATTTAACTATTTCGATAGTTATTACACCGTGACTATAATCCATTATAGTGCACCATTTAAATTATATTCGTGTTAAACGTTCTTCTCATTAAATCGTAAACTTTACCTGGTTTCACAACTCGAATAAATTCATTTAAAGCTACACATGGCATCAATCCAGGAGCAAAGCCACCAGAGCTTACTGCACAGTCATATTCATCTGGAAAAGAATGCATACTCGATTACCTTTTTTCTAGCTTTACGTTACTTGGATTCCTTGACAATTACCGATTTGTCACATTGCAAACATTTAAACGGCTTGTCAGCAGGTCACTAAAAAGACACAAAGATACTTACCTTGCCTGATCTTTAGAGGTCTTTCATCCACAAACTCTACAACATATCTTCCGTATAGATTCTTCTCCATTGCTGTTTTCTCTGATGCTATACTCGGATCTACTCCATCTATTTGTATAAAACCATACTTTCGTAGCTACAATTAAAAAAATACATAACACATGGGATCCCACACTGCACTGAATCTGTCTTTCATTGAATTGGCTGATGTGATTTTCAGTAGCAACGGCGGATGTGGCGATAGGAAGGGTATGCTTACTCTTCTAGACACCTGATACCACTTTTCATTACGAAATACTTACTGATTGAAATACTTCCTCTTGTAAATAGTCCTTTATCTGCAACCAATGTTTTAGCTGATATGTTGTTTACGATTTCGTTTTGCGGTTAGGATTGTTGGTACTTGGTTTATTTATTTAAATTGCCAAAACGTTGAGGTTAATGATACAAATTGCTCTGGAACTAATATCTATTGAAATACAGGTTAAGTTTTCAACTTACTTCCACTGATAGTAGCCCAGTGCCAGCAGCTATATCAATCAATCTTACATTCTCCCTATTCTTTGGAAACAGATCGGCAACAACTTTGGCTGTCATCTGAGGCCCCTGGTAGTCCAAGGCAACGACATCCTTAATGAAATAAATATGCATATTACCATCTTCTAGAAATAAAACTCTCTAGATACTAATAATGTAAGTACTTTAAATAATACCAGAAACGTAAGTACTATAAAAATACTAAATATGTAAGTACTATAAAATATACTTATAATGTAAGTACTATTAAAATACTAATAATGTAAGTACTATTCAAATACTCACTTCTTTATATGTGCCCTTTTCAACCCATTTATCAAAAGTACCAGCAATCTCTTCTCGTGTCATTCCTTCCCGTTGTTTAATAGAATTCATATAATGTAATGAACCATCCTCTTCTTGATAG
Organism: Nipponacmea schrenckii; assembly: GCA_030562195.1. NCBI lineage: Eukaryota > Metazoa > Mollusca > Gastropoda > Lottiidae > Nipponacmea > Nipponacmea schrenckii. Next base: position 5,467,992 of record JAUJPP010000006.1, read on the forward strand.
AATTTTTTGAAAGCTGCTGCTTTGGTAGCTTCTGTTGCCATGGCGGTCGTTAGTCCCAAATCTAAATTGGTTAAAATTCAATTGCAAAAAAAAGATACCATGGACAGACGCACGTCCAAACACTGTGGAGTGGGGGGGGGGGGGTTGGGTGCTTGTTGGTGGGTGGTTCGAATTGTCTCTTAACAAACAAAACGGCGCAGTCAATTAAGTATTCTGGCAATTTCGTTTAGTACCACATGCAAAAAGTAGGCAACACAGTGTCAGTACCTCACGGTACATTGTTAATTGGCACATTATACTATACAGCTACCACTACCTAAGTTGTTGATAACAATCACATATTTACATACACTACAGGATTGATCCTAACTAAACAGCTACATCTTAATGTGTTTACTAATCGTGACAATCATATACTCAGTATTTTTATTGCCATGACTCTACAAATTGATCCTAAATAGCACCTATTAGATAATCTGCTAAATAAATGCATTACTTATACTAAAGTTTTATGAACTGTAAATACATAAAGACATACACACTCTACAATTTATTGGATGAATTGGTCTATACAAAATGGCATACCACTACTACAGCGATTGATGAATACATTCTCAAATAAGGTCCCTCTACAAATTTTTAATCATGCCTCTAGAAAAGCTGATACCATGACCTACAAATTTGATGAATCTGCCATACTAAGAGCATACCACTACTACAAGATTTTGATGAATCTGCCTCAAATAAAAAGCATACCACTACTACAAGATTTTGATGAATCTGCCTCAACATAAAGAGCATACCACTACACAAATTTTGATGAATCTGCCTCAACATAAAGAGCATACCACTACTACAAGATTTTGATGAATCTGCCTCAACATAAAAAGCATACCACTACTACAAGATTTTGATGAATCTGCCTCAACATAAAGAGCATACCACTACTACAAGATTTTGATGAATCTGCCTCAACATAAAGAGCATACCACTACACTACAATATTTTGATGAATCTGCTCAACATAAAAGCATACCACTACTACAAGATTTTGATGAATCTGCCTCAACATAAAGAGCATACCACTACTACAAGATTTTGATGAATCTGCCTCAAAATAAAAAGCATACCACTACTACAAGATTTTGATGAATCTGCCTCAACATAAAGAGCATGCCACTACTACAAGATTTTGATGAATCTGCCTCAACATAAAGAGCATACCACTACTACAATTTTTTACTTTGCAGATCTAAATACCGGTTTCATGTCAGTTTCTTTACTGGACTGGATTTTGGTCTCGGCTCCTTCAGCCACAGTCATTGTAGTTTTTTTTCTTACTTGCCTTCATAAACCTAGTTATGTTCATATATAGAATTCATAACTTATCGATCATATAATGTGGTAGAGCAAGTTTTACTTTAAGCAATACATTTCTCACTAAAAATCAAAGGTTTCATCTTGTACGTTACTGCCCTGGAACAAATAAGGCGAAACGGTTTGTTTCGTAGCGTTTTGTCCTCTTCTACATGTATGTTGGGGACGGAAGGGATTGATTCGTGGAGCCGTGGTGGCTCAGTGGGTTAGACACTTGCACACTAACCTGAGGGTCCCGAGTTCAACCCCGGCAAAGGTCATTAACCTTCGAATTTTTCAGCCCGGGTGCCCCTTGTCAGTGATGCAGGTCGGAGGGACTGACATGGAAAAAGCGTCTAGTCGTTCGGATGGGACAATAAACCGAGGCTCCGTGTGCTACAGGCTGTGCACGTTAAAGATCCTTCGAAATCGAAAAAGAGCAAGCTAATGCCGCTGTCCTGGCAAAATTTCCCTCATAGCACAATGCATGGCGTTGCCCGTCTTCGTTAGCCCATAAGGTGCAGAAAAGTATAGGACGTAAAACTCCATTCACTTCCTATCATTTCGTCCAGATGTACATGCCTACGGTGGAACAAATATTTTATTAAGAAAATGGGTCTGTTGAATGGTTTTCTTCTGTTCTGATCTGAAATTAGAAAAAAATAACTCGCCTAAGTATAGTACCTGTAATGTATGTTACCTTTTGTGAATACAGTTTTAAAAAAATCCATATAACTGAAGGCGCAAGTACAAGAATGTGACTAAATAATTTAAGGGACGTTCTACCGGTATATTCCTAATGTACGGAAAGGGAGACAACTATAAAGTAAAGTGTCGAATGTTTTACTTGTTTATGAGATCTGTTAGCAGAATCTGTATTTTATTATGTTATCACTATTAACCTTTATGAACCCTTTGTAGATATGGTATCTTTAATCCAAGATATCTCAATCATTCATGTAATATTTTATCAATGGCTGATAAATATGAATGAATCTTTTATATCATTTATCATTGGGGGGATAACTAAATGACGATCTCAAATAAAGTTTAGTAAAAGGCTTAATTAAATATTGTCAATGATTCAACAGAAGTAGTGCTTCGGAAATGAAAAGCGGTCAAATCCACCATATCAGTCTGTTAATATCTCACAGATAGATAAGACAGATAATGAGACAGCATTTTATATATTATAACGTTTAAGGTGCTATATGATCTACTTCTTTCACAAGTGTTAATATGTCCAAAATGTTGAGGTTAACTGTGTTGCTTTCTGTAATTGCTATTGTACAATGTAAGTTTTCGGGGAAATTTTGAATAAATTACTATTATGGGAAAGCATTTTAGCTATCCATTGTGAAAAAATAGTCCTTCTATAAGTGGTACACATTCATGCAAGTAACTTCCTTGTTCTTGGAACATGTATGTTCTTTCTTTCATTATAGATGTATATGGTTGTCCTAATGGTTATCATTCACACAGTGGTTCTTGTTACGCCGCAATAGGAGTCCGTTCTACTTGGCCAAATGCTTATGTAAGTTGACACATGGTCCTCATAAACATGGAACATAACTAAGATGATCATTTGAAAGAGCACGTTATATAAACTTTATGTAGCCTTTGCAAATAGGCGAGTTGTATAATAATTTATCATTTGAATATGCAATTTGATTAAATTGAGGATATCAAGTAGATGTCAAACGAAGATCTGTATATCTAATAAGTATATTTTTATTTTACATGTATAGTCATTTTGTAAATCATTAAATGGTAGCTTGGCTGTTGTTGATTCCGAACCTGAAAGAGCTTATCTTCACCAATTTCTTAATAATAGATTTGGTAGGTATATGTTATTTTATAAATTTATCATTTTGTCTCTTATAAAAAGCTCAATCATTCGAACTATGAAAGTCAGACGAATTCATCGACGGAATTCAATTGCAACCTTATTGAGAAAACAGATTGTATTTCTTGAGTAATGTGTAAATGACAAATTCGCTACATCTGTGGGTTAACACTTTTAGTTATGTGAACCGAGCTAGGTTTTATTCTTTGTGTTTTAGGTTCTAAATTTGTTTATTATTGGGTTGGTGCTAACAATCTTGCTGATGGATCATGGATGTGGGCTGACTCTACTCGACCAGTAGACAATCTACATTGGAGTTTAGGCTACCCAACCGATGGTTCTAGTTCTCAGCATTGTTTACAGATGGTTGTAGCTCACAACTATTATTTTGGAGATAACAATTGTGATTCTAAAAACGCCTTCGTTTGTGAAGCTCAGTAAGTGTTTTCTATTGCAACAGCTCAATGACGTATGTACGCGAAGTTTACAATACAATCTTCATGATGAATGTTCTTGAATGAAACTTTTAATTAATCGTGAGATGTTCTATTGCTTTGCTAATGTGTTGTTTTGGATTTACGGTTTAGTTTTGCGATTCGGATCGTTAGTACTTTATTTTGCTTATTGTAAGTTATTTACACCTGTAAAGGAGAATTCATGGATAGCGTATGGTTACATTCTATTTAACAAATTACAGGCTTTATGCATTTACAGCAGTGGATTCCACTTCACAACCTTTTCTAAGAAAGCAATTGACTAAATGCATGTTATTTTAACCAAACTCTAATCTTATCTGTAATGTCGGATATACAATTTATATTTGAAGGACCTTGTTGAAATAAAGTGTAATTATCAACTTCTAATTTTAGCCCTTTTTTTATTTCAGATAAAATTGAAAAACGAAATTATTGTGGTTCATATTGATTTGATTATTTGTTGTTATAAAAGCTATAGTCAGTTTCCAGAATAGTTTTATAACAATCACCCACCGATGGACAATCTATCCTGCGATAGAAGATGATATATTATCCATATCTCCATAATGAATGGATAAAACGATTACACATACAGGAGAAAAACATCCATTTACCGAGAATAGATGAATGATGCAATGACCCACAAAAGGGAAAATGCATCATTTCTTTACACCGATCCATGAATAATATGGATAACATCATTATCAAGAGAACATTGCAATACGACTCCCATTAAATCATTCTCCAGCATACATTGCTACAACCATCATCCCTTGACAAAAGTCCATGGAATTAATTTATGGCACCATAACCTCCATTTCCTTTCAATCAGCATCCGGGATAGAATAAAAACACACAAAAACATATACAATACACTTTTATACCATTCCTAGAAAAGGATTATTAATATCATCCGCAAAACGACAATACATTTTTTTAGGAATAAATTAACACCACAAAAGAAAATTATATAATCAATCAATCTCCAGATTAGAATTTACCATCACCCCTCTAGATGACATGGTGAGCACCGTAATCAATAATACATCGAAAAGAATTCTGACTCTCCCCAAAAGTTATATTCTTACTAAAGAAGTAAGTTGTATTTGACGCAACAATATATCGTATAAATTGGTCAATCATTGTAAAATTTCGGAATTTTCGAATGAAACTCCCAAGAAGGATTTAGTAACAAATTGATGATCAATAAAGTTATTTTTACTATTACTTTTATATAATCCAGATAGAGTTTTTACTGCAGAGTTACTCCCCTTTAACAGTAATATTAATATTCAGAATTGACAGAAGTGGTCAAAAATGCCACACAAATGTCAGGACTTTTTGGTCTCTTATTTTTAATGGGTCTTGCCCGTATACACGGAATTTGTCACACACACTCTTGTAATTGTTAGGATATTGACGCAATCATGTGGAATCAGACTGTCGTTCTGACGAACCAAGTAGCGAAACGGCATCAGATCTCTTTTGAAATCTATGGACTTTTGATGACAGGTAGCATTATGCAGTGACCAAACTTTTGCCAGCACAGCGGCATTAGTATACCCTTATTGCAATTTCGAACTGTTCAGGGATCCTCAACGTACACAGCCAAAACACCCGATACAACCGCTGAAACTCCCTTTCAAAGAGATATTAAAATCGTTATATTATGATGGTCTTTGAAAAGGAGTTGTATGATCATATATTAATATGTATGAATCATACATATCTTTTTGAAAAGGCAACACAATGTTAACGAATAGGAAAAATTTGACCAATCAAAATAAAATAATGCCACTTATGGCATTTTCTAACGGCACAATCCGGACAGGTTCTGCACACTATGCTCCAGCATTCGATTGTTGCTCCGTCTGTTCCGGAAAGCCGATAAAACGGGCCCATAGTTGTTTGTTTCTTTCTTGGTGTCTTTGATACTCCGACAGCTTATATTTTGACTTGATATTCGAAAATTGAAAACTGAAAAATGCTGTATTCTTCATACAATTAGGATTTTACCTGTATCTACTCTATAGGATTGTCTATTTTTAGACAATATTATGTGTAGTATCTTGCTACATAATCCATTACTTTAAGGGCAAGGTAAACCTTGCAAGTTGGCAAAACCATGACACATTCTAAAAAGTTCTCTGTTTATGTGAACAAGCTATAACAAGTATCAATATGTGCTACAAGTCCAAAAATGACTATAAATGATAATAAAAATTTGAAAAAAAAAGTTTAGTAAAATGAACTTAGCAAATATATGTCCAAATTTGAGGTTTTCACTAACTCCCAGAAAGCATGAAAGCCTTCTTTAGTTCAGTATTGTTTTAACGATGAATCAAACCTTACATAACCAAACCGCAATAGCCCAATCTTAGAATCTGCAAAAATAAATCCAATTGAACAGGAAACTCATCTAAAAATACACTATTTTGTCACTTATTTTTGGCTAGCAACCGAACCTAGTGGTCACGTGATGTTCGGACATCATCATTTTTTGGTATAAATAGATTATCAAATAGACAAATATTTTGACCATTTTGATATATTATGACTAACAATACAAATTTTGCTCTTAACTTCAATGTACACATTGACAATTGCTAGATTACTTGTATTTTTTGTAATGTCACAAATTTTAGCTCAGCAAGAGCCCTATCACTTCAGGGATGCACATACGCTGGAAATATAGTTCGCGATTTATTTATTTTTAGTCCACTGGTTTTTAATTGTTTCATCTTTACCGCTGACTTTTATTTCTTTTTCTTGGTATTATACATCATATTTTCGAAAACAATTATCGAAATTGTCTTTTCTTGCAATTGCGTATTTGTACATGTGAAACCGACACGAAGGGTGACACGAGTTTGAACCGAGTGTGCACGAAATAACATTGATTTTTAATGTTTATTTTCAATTTAAAAAATCAACAGCCATCAGCATCAGAATCTGATACCAAATGAGCAATAACACACATTTTCAGGTAAATAAGTCAATTTAATAACTTGCGCTTGTGTTGTTTCTGCATTTCGGGGCATGTTTGTTTTGTTTGCGAATCCGCCATTTTGATTACAGTGTTATGTATGGCTGATAACTTTGTTCAATTGTGCTTCTATCTCAATGTATTTTGAAAAAATAAGCTTCGACTGTTGCGGTTGGATTATGTGGGAATATGTACAAGTAAGTTTGAGAGTGTTCAGTTTTGTCGTTATCGTTATCTATGGGAGTTAGTTATTTGAAATTTTGTACTATTTTGACTCATTTTTGGGGTCATCAAGTGCACATTGAAGTTTAAAGGAATTGCTTCCTCAAATTTTGATTTTGATGTTCATCTGCCCATTTTGGAAATTTGTATCCATGGACCCCGTGTCATGGTTAGAAATAAATTTTGACATAATTTTCAGCAGATTTCAAAATGGCTGAGGTTTACCTTGCCCTTAAACAGGGAGAAAACATCAAACACGACTTCTCAAGTCAAGCCAGTTTATTCAAGTGAAGTACACGTGCAATAATAATGTGTAACCAGTGATTGGCACGAATATAACACAAAAACGTAATCACTTTATGAAGCGCAGTCTTATAAAAATACTACAGCGACTATATTTGATCACACTTAATTAGTAAAGCTGGGCTTTCTCATGTGAACTGAATGACTTTTGGGTTGTCAGAGTCTCGCATTCATAGTTGTTATGAATTATTGTCCAATGAGATGTGTGGCACGTGCAGTGTTCGAGATCGTTAAGTATAAAATCTCTAGCTCAGCGTGTAAGTCAGTCAGTCGGGACGTTGTACACGGTAGGTTGGCTCTGAAAGATTTATGAGAATTCCTAGGCTGCACTCCGCTCATAGATTATGGGGTTTAACATTTCTGTGGACTGACTCCTTAGGCATGGAAATACATATTCTGAGGCGCAGAAAGTGTGAGATATCAACAACTCATGTAAATTCGTTAGGGTGAAAGTTTTTGTATTTGTGTCGATTAATGATAGAAATAAAACTTGTCTTGATTTCTCTCGCTTATTTTCTCGTATTTCACGGCATTTTAAACCCTGGAAGAGATGTTAGCGGGATCAAGCCTTGTGTCATTGGTTTGAAAGATAAAAATAAGTCACGCCAATTAAGAAGCCCTTGCCCTCCTGCTACAATACCATAAAACCACCATTGAATTATATTTTGTATGTATACTGCAATATACCCTTAGAATGACTAAAATTTACAACATTTTTGTGACCGTTATATACCATAAGACTTTTATATCGCAAATGAGTAGCCTTTCTACTTGTGGCTTATTTGATGAGAGATTTTCATTGGTTGTTAGCATCTTACTGATTTGGTTTCTACCCATTTTTAGATCTTTATCAAAAGTTCGATTTAATGTAAATAGGGCCTAAATTAAAGATTTCTCCAATTTTCTTTTAGTATTAAAGTTAAGAAACACAAGATATATATTAACTACCGTACTTATAAATTTACTACCTTTAAATTTATCTCGATGAATTGTAATAAAGCAGAAGCAACTATTTTTTTTTCGAAATATTGTGACATATGTAGTAGCACAGTAAGATTCGAACTATCCCGACCTCACAGAATTATTATTGACTGCGCTGTCATCGAAACACGTTTCATTAAAGTGTTTTACCAGTATGATGTGGAACTATATTGCTAATTTGCTGTTTATTATTTGTGTCTTTAAAATCTGACATGAGGACTTTCAGAATTCTGCAGAATATAACTCCAAGATTTTAATGATAGGCAGAGTTTAAAATTCATTTTTAGAAACAAAGTGCAAAGTTCAGTCACTGACAATCTCCACTCTTTACTAAGGCTAACAATATAGTAATTTAAATCCATACCGAATAATGAAAAAGGTTGATTTATTTTGTTAGAGCAATGCTGAACCGTCGTTTTTCTCAGTATTGGTGTCATTCAACATACTTCGTTTTTCTCATGTTTCGACCGGAAGTACACCGTCGGTAAAAGTTATCTTAAAATCGGCATTTATAACTTGGACAAAAATATTAAATTACTGTAAATGTTTCATGATCGGATTGTTTTGTTATTGTGATGTGATATATGACAATAAGTTTAGAAAGTTTAAATTCAAATTATGGTGAATATTACCAAACATTTATACAGTTTACAGTTGGATATTAGTTGAATAATACTTAGTGTAGAATATTTTTGACATCAACAAAACGTCGTTTAAAAATGTATCAACAGCCCTGTTCAGCAAACTTGATAATAAGATTCCAACATTTTATTGACTTTCCCAAGTTCAGTAGTCAAAATTTCTCACTCAAAAAACATCACAGTTGAACTGTTTTGCTAATATGTCACCATTCAGTACTTTGTCATAGCCTATTTTTAGATATTTTATGTAACTGAAACGTTGTTTGCTATGGAGTTTGATAAAAAAAAAAACTCCTCATTAGAAGGGTAATTTCAACCAATGTTCTGATAAAAAGGTCTACTGCAATAAAGGGACAACTGTAAGATATTTATGTCCAATCAAAGCGTGTTAGGTATAACTATTTTGTGTATTGAAAAGTCAATTCTTAGCTAACTTTAATTAGATTGGTGAATATTGAACACTAAGTTTAATTTTTAAAACACCTTGTTTAATGGTTAAATATTAAATAAAACAATTGTAAAAGAAAAATAATAATGATTTTATCACAAGTTTGTTTGCAGATGTGCATTTAAAGAGAGGTCTCCCATTTACTAAATCGGGAGTTTTTGCTCATTCTTGTTGGCGAGATTCATTTCATCTTGCATGATAGTGACAATTATTGAGATAGCATTTAAGATAGCTGGTCAGACTAGGTAACATGCTCCCACTACCAGGTGTCAGAAATGATAAAATTCATATAAAATAATCTTAACATTGATAAGATGAAAAAAGAAAAAAAAAGAAAAAATCCTTCTTCTGACCAGCTGTATTTAGTGACCTCCACCATTTACCATCAATAAACAAGAATCTAATTTACCACCTAAATCATTTGGTAGAGTTGCTTTAACTTTCTGGAACTCTTGAGGGAATTTTTCATGAATATGTTTTGCAAACTGGACCAGTATTACTTGAGTTTCTGAAAACAATAGACAAAAATTTATAATCGAACAAAACTTATTAAAACTATCAAAAAATGTTATAAATCAATTCAACTTTATACAAACTATATATAATCTCCCACCTTAGGTTTTTGTAACAACCTAATGCAATATCAACCATAATCATTTACCACTTACGGTTTTGGCATTTTCTTTTATATCATCGTACTAATCTTGACTTTTCAGAATCAAACTTTTGTCTTTTTAGCATTATCACTGTGTAAGTGCAATTGCTTACTTGAAGGACTGAATAAATGACAGTCAGGAAAAATCCTTAAAAGCCCTGATTTATTATGTCAATTCCTAATTCTTTTTGTATTTTCGCTCAAGAGGCAATCAATAACCGTACTCAATGTTTTCGTCAAAAAAATCTGACCATCTTATCAAATAACGAGATAATTGGCGAGAATAACCACAGATGCAAATCAATCCTTATTATCAGAATATTCCATTTCCCAACAAACAAGGACCAGCATAATGTGCTTGCGTCATCCCAAATCATACTAATGGCTCATTTCATTTTTTAAGAACCCCCCCCCCCCCATCTACTCTAGTTTTGGAAGCTTTATGTTTAATTCTTGTAATCTATTTAAAAAACAAGGGCCAGAGCAATAAAATTTCTTAAAACTATGTATATTTGACAATTTAGAAGACAATGTAAAAAAATATTTAAAAAACCTTGTTAAAATGCTTATTCAATTTCACATTTACTGATAAATAACACATCTTGGCATAAAATTGTGGGATTTGGGAAGGATTTGTTAAAGATGACCTATTGAACCACATTGCAGTCGTCTCACGCAAGTGACGCCATATGGTCAAAGGTCAAATTTCTGACTTTTTGAAGAATTGATAAAGGTAAGTTTTAAAGTTATTTGGCCAATACACAAAAACGGCTTAATCGATCAGCTAAAATTTTCCTGATATTTATTGATAGCTTAACACGTGATTTTATTACACTTTGGTTTTGCTCTGTACTCTGTATTTGTATTTAAGATTTTTTTTATTAATACCTTTGGAGATTATTTGTTTGTTTTGCAAGATGAATATACTAAATATCATTACCTGGCTTAACTTGCTTTGTATCAATAACAGAAGCTATAGCACTCAATATTTGTGGAGTATATTGTAATACATGTTGATTACCAGCAATAAATAACTGTATTAAACAATGATATACTGTATGATTTTCTTCATAATCTTTTCTTAAAGGTAGAAAACTAACTATTGCAGGTATAACCTGTAAATAACAATGTTAATTAAAATCAAATATATCTCTCTTATGCGAGGACAAGACAAGTGAATTTAATTGCCCGATAATGACGAATTCAAAATTTGCTCAAAAAATTATACATTTTTAAACGCCCGTTCACATTCGCTCTAATATATTGACTATGTGTGCCCTTTCACGATTGGGAGTAAGCAATCGGTGATAATTTTTATTGACTTGATCAGGCTACAAATTAAGCTAGTCCTAGCATTTAACAGTTTAACAAATATCAAATTGAATTTTATAATTATAGTTTTGTCCATATTATAACCTACCTTATCAAATGGAATAACACTACTATTGGTCATAATCAATCTACAGATGGCAGCACAGATATTATCTAACACTCGTGGACTTTCTTCCCCTTTACTCACAATATCGAATAGAGCTTTTAATATAACAGGAAAATGTCTAAAATAAAAGCCAATGGCTGAGGTCAAATCAGAATAATTTATAGCAAGTTAACTATGCTATACAAGAAGAAAGCTGAATAATGGTAAGAAAAGTTTTACAGAGAGTTTTGCCACCACATTCCAATATATTTTAATTTTGACGCACTTTTACTAAATCAAGGGTAATAACTAAAAAATCAATATTGAAAAATTGCCAAAATTTAAACTTGACCAATCAATCATTCCAATCCTCCCACCAAGTTTTATCAAAATCCATTGAAACTATAGTATGAAGGCGGTCCATACTATGATATCGACACACATACAAACAATCAAAAGAATCCATAAAGAATTGTAGCCTGTAGAGTGAGCACGAGTTGCACCCTATAGGTAATGGAGTGAAAAAAGCTAAGTCAGAAACGATATTTCCCTGAAAAAATATTCAACCATCACAAAAACATAGGGATCATCTTCATAGTGAAACTGACCCACAAAATTAAAATCAAAAGAATCCATAAAGAATTGTAGTGTGTAGACTGAGCACGAGTTGCACCTTATAGGTAATGAAGTGAAACACGCTACGTCAGATGCTATATATCCGATCATTACGAAAATCGATAGGGATCATCTTCATAATGATAATGACCCACAAAATAAAATCCAAAAGAATCTTTGAAGAATTGTAGCCTGTAGAGTGAGCACGAGGTAAATGTGAACGGACCGACGGATTGACGGACTGACAGGGCGATTACAATATACGCCCTTACTTATGTGTGGGCGTATAAAAATACTCATACCAAGTTTCATCAAAATCATTCTAAATATTTTTCGATTTCGCTGATTTTCAATAGGGTTCATTCTTGGGTGATTACGGACACTAACGCAAACCACCTTAACACAAAGTTACGTTAAAATTCGTCAAAAATTGTGCCTTATAGAGTGTTTACAAGCGATTGGGGGCAGACGGACTGATATGTGTGACGAAATATGTAATGCGCTCCACATGTAATGTTTTACATTCTATTTTAATAATGTTTACCCATGCAAGTTCTGTCCACCAAATTGAGCTAGGACACCAATACCAAATACAGCATTACTTCTTACTTCTTTATCTTCATCATCTAATAATCTCATAAACAGTGGATATAATGTATCAACAAATGCCGCTGATACATCACCACACGACTGTATAACTTCTGCTAATGTTCCTACAGCAAATGACTTCTCTGGAGTAGAACTTGACACTTGCTATCAAAGTAACACAAAATTGTCATTGAAACTGGTGCTTGGTTATTAATGTATACATTTATCCTTTGGTAATTAAAACTCACACCTAGTTTCGTCAAATTTATTTTAGAAACAAGCTCTATTGTGTCCACATAACTGAATTTTACTTGTTTTCAAGAACAAGACAATAACTCATATAAACTATTCTTTGATTCTTCTGATTTTCAATAGGGTTCATCCGTGGGTGATTACAAACACTCCATTTTTGACTCAAAATCAAAACATTTTCACATTAATATATTAAGGTATAAAAAACTATAAAACTTTCAAGGAAATGGTAAGAATACAAATTTTGACCAAGATCATATTTTTATAGGTGATCAATTTTCATTACAATCATATGAAAACTATATTCGCTGTAGTATATCAAGAGAAATTTTAAATAAATAACTTACCAGACGTTTAAGTAAATCTGTGAGGAAACTTTGAAAAAATGGTAAGAAATCAGGTCCACCAAGAATTTTAGCCATTGTGGGTAATACATAACCAGCAGATTCTATCAACATGGCATCAATCTCAGTTTGCTGATCATCATTTTCATCTTCAGCATCTTGACAAGCAACCTGATAAAGCAACAGGTTGCAATATGAATAAATCTGACAAGACACTGCAGTTTTTAAAGATAGCTTGCTAGGCATCATCTAAATCGTCAAATTCCAACATGATCACCATCTTGTCAATTCAGATGCTCACACCAAGTTTCATCAATATCAATTGAAAATTTGTGGCTTTTATTCAATAATAAAATTTTAACGAAAGTCAAGGGCAATAATTAAAAACTGTTCATCAAACTGGTGATGTTCGAACTTGACTGCCGCCTTATGAAATCCAATTCTCAAAAGCTTATAAAAAATCCATCTACAATTGCAGCTTCTATTGCACCTACAATAAAATTCTAAAATGATATAACTAAGTCAAGGGCAATAACTCAAAAAACTTTCATTGAAAAATCTTCAAATTCAAACTTGACCGCCATCTTATCAGTTCCAATGTTTCATCAAATTCCATTGAAAATCGTAGCTTCTATTGCATCCATAATAAACTTTTAACGTGCTTTCACTAAGTCAAGGGCAATAACCCCAAAAGATGTTCATTGAAAAATCGTCAAATTCAATCTGACCGTTCTTCTAAATTCCAACGCTCGGACTAAGTCTCGTCAAAATCCATTAGCTTCTATTGCACTCACAATAAAATTTGAAGCAATTTTGTTAAGTGAAGGGGAATAATTTATAAACTGTTCATTGAAAAATCATCAATTCGAATGTGACCGCAGTCTTATAAATTACAATACTCACACCATGTTTTATCCATTGAAAATTGTAGCTTCCATAGCACCCACATCAAATATAAAGCCAACGGAAATAACACAAAAATCGATCATTGAAATATCGAACTTGACCACTGTACTATCAATTCCATTGCTCACACCAATTTCCAATTTTAATCAAAATCCATTGAAAATTGTAGCTTCTATTGTTCCCACAATAAGTGTTGATGGACGGACCGACGGACAGTTTGACGACAATATACGTCCACATATTCATGTGGTAATTCAAAAAAGAACCAATTACAGAAGACTATTTGAAGGGATCACAAATACCACTAGTAGTACAGCGATTCATTTGATGTATACTAAACTTGGTGTAATAAATAATTAAGGATGCTATTTGATGTCATGTTTTAATACCCAATGTTTCGTCCAAAAAATTATTATCTTAACTGCCTTCCACCATTTGTAGTTTGTTTCTTCCCCTGATCAAGTCAAAACTTTTTATTAGTCTTATTATTTATAACACATTTTCATGTGGGCGTATACAAATATTCTACAATTACAAACCTTGTGAGTAAATATTGCCTTCATTGCTGTAAGGATAGGATTTGTAGCACCTGTTATTTCTAGCGCAGGCCGTCCTATTTTTTTCAATATTTCGGATAGTGCATCTACAGCAGACATAACAATATATATGTCTTTATCTGTTTTAATAATCTCCAGATATATTGGTATAATGGTATTCAACATATTCTTTAAAGCTAAAATAACAAAATTCTTCTTTACATTTTGATCTGTGAACTATGCATCAATATCCCAGAATTCCTTAGAATTAATTGTAAGGAATCAAGGAGGCTAAACAAGTAGAGATATTTCCGTGAAAAATTATCAAATCATCACAAAAATCTTCACAATGACATGACCCATATAATAAGAGCGAAAAATTCAGTCAGACACAATAATTATCCGATCATCGCGAAAATCAATGGGGATCATCTTCATAATGCCGATGGTCCACAAAACAAAAATTAAAGTCTGTAAGTAAGCAGAAGTACACAATACAGCTAATAAGAGTAATAACGTCAAGTCGGACATGATAAATTCTGGTGAAAAATTCGTCACGAAAATCAATAGGGATCATCTTCATAATGACATTGAGGCAAAATAAAAATATACTTTAGCTTATAAGAGTGAACATCAAGTTGGACACACTATTGAACCACAAAAATAAAATCACACTCTGTTTGGTAGCCTACAAGGCAAATGTGAAACGGACAGACTGACCAATTGTTTTGGAACACCGGATTGATATATGCCTATGTCAAAAAATGTGGTAAATACCTGATTGATCCATGGCACTATTAACACAGACTTTATGGACACAACAACAGAATTGAGATAAGGTTGAAATAGAAACTTGTTTTAGGCCTCCTGTTGGATTTTTTAACAAAACAAGTACTTCTGCATAACAAGTTTCTAAATATGGTAAAAATGGTGCCCTATATTAAAAAAATAAAACAGAAACTGTTTTTAAATACAGAAGATAGTCTTGCGAAGGTGACATACGCCCACCAGCAGCTTTGATTGCAAGTACATATTATAGTTTGTTGTCCATTCACATTTGGTTCATTTCTTGTCTATAGAACATTTTAAGCAGACAAAATAAAAAGAAACAGTAAATAACTGTTGTCTATAGAATGAGCGGAGTTGCAATATGACAAGTCGGACACAATATTTTTGTGAGAAATATCATATGAAGATCATCTACATACTGGCACTTACCTACAATATAAAAATCAAAAGAGAACTGTTGCCAGTAGAGCGAGCACGAATTGCACCCTACAGCTAATGGAAAAAAAATGCTAAGTCAGACACCATAAATCAGAGAAAAATCATTGGATCATCATGAAAATTGATAGGGATCGTCTTGATAATGATTCTGTTCCACAAAATAAAAATCAGAAGGATCCATAGAGACCTGTGTCTGTAGAGTGAGCATGAGTTTCACCATATGGGTAATGGGGCGAATTTTTTTCACAATTTTACTAAGTCGAGGGAAATAACTCCAAAATGTTAATAAAAAAATCGTCCCTTTCGAAATTGACTGCTGTCTTGTATCTTCTATTGCACCCACAATATAATTTCTACATAATTTTACTAGTCAAGGGCAATTACTCATAAAGTGTTCAATGAAAAATCGTCAATTTCAAACTCGACTAACGTCTTATCAATTTCAATACTCATACCCAATTTCATCAAAACCCGTTGAAAATTGTAGCTTCTTTCGCATCAACAATAATATTGACGTGATGTAACTAAGTCAAGGGCAATAACTCAAAAACCGTCATTGTCAATTGCCAATCACAGATTTAGGGAAATGATCACCCAAGATATTGATTAAAATTTTTAAATTGTTAATATAAGAAAAGTATAAATAGCTCACAAAAGAAAAGTTCACAATGTTACAATCACGATATTCTGACAGTTATATCACAAGTAAAATACAATACTTAAAGAAGGGTTCCCTTATTTTCATATATGTATATATATATACCATATATACCATAATTGGACCGGTAATACCAAAAGTGAGTAGAGGTGTTCTTATGACTGGGAAAAATATCAGATGGTCCCACAAGTCCTTAATTAACTCGTAATTAGGCTAATTATGGCGGGATTTCCCTCGGCAGGGAACTGCCATAGGTATGTACGTCAAGTCTCAAATGTCGTTGTTCTTTATTTTGATCATCCAGTCTGTCAATTCCGGACGTTGTTGTTAAGTATGCACGCATGCGCACTAGCCCACATTCCTTAATATATTCCACCACAATGGCATTTTGGTATTCCATTAATTATCTGTAGCAAAAGGCAATACTTTTATATTTAAATATCACTTTGTAAAAATAAATAAATTTAAAAACATTATGAATTAATTCAAATAAGTTTTAACTCACCACATCTCTTTTTGAATATGTTTAGATAATGATAATGACGTCATTTAAGTCACGTGATCAAGCATGGAGTCTAAATTTAACGTGTCAAAGCAGATTAGAGTCAAATGGATTCCTCAAGCATTTCTACGTCCACATAGGTGTTGTGAACTTGAGAATACATGGATTATTCATTAGAAACCCCAATTAATAAATTAGTAAGCTCTAATTAATGAGGGAACCCATCTTTAATAGCTCACAATATCAATAGTTCTCATTAGAGTTAACGTTAACAATAGTTCACGACAAATGTTCACATGTGTTGGCAATATAATAGTACACACAAGTGCCCTTTGGCAATAGGTGGAAATCTATGACGCATCCACACTCATAGAGTACTTCATCCAAGTCCCATCACTATCTGATTCCTTTCTCTAACATGCCAAACATTAAATCTGAAGGTTTCAATTAAATATCATGTTACACTGGTGACAAAAGATAAATTTCGTCTCGGGGACCAGACAGTTTCAATGTTGCTTCTATTGCACCCCCAAACTTTTGATGCAAAAAACGTTCATCGAAAAATCGTCGACTTTTAAACTTGACCGACTTCTAATCCATTCTAATGCCCACACACAGCTTCATCAATATCTATTGAAAATTGTATTGCACCCACAATTTTGACGTGATTTTACTAAGTGGAGGGCAATAACTCCAAAAATGTTTATTGAAAAATCGTCAAATTCAGACATGAACACCGTCTTATCAATTCTAATTAAAATTCCTATACCAAGTTTCATCAAAATCCATTGAAAATTCTTGCTTCTATTGCACCCAAAATACTATTGCACACAATTTTACTAAGTCAAGGGCAATAACTCAAAAAGCGTTCATCAAGAAATCATTAAATTGGTCTTATCAATTCCAATGCTCACAACAAGATTCATTAAAATTCGTTGAAAATTGTAGCTTCCATTGTGTCTACAACAAATGTTGGACAGATGGACAGACTGGGGCAACGACAAATTACGTCCACATATTCATGTTGGCATTTAAAAATGCAGATATAAAGAATAAAGCTCTTATTTATAAACATAGCCACCCACCAGCACCTTTGATTGCAAGTACATCATTGTTTGTTGTCCAAAGAGCTCGTTTTCAAAAAGAATCCATTACCCTATAGGTAATAGTGTGAAGAAAGCTAAGTCAGACACATTCGGTGCAAAAGTATCAGATCATTACGCAAAGCGATAGGTATCATCTTCATAATACCCCCAAAAAACAATCTGAAATAATTCTGAAAGAATTGTAGCCTGTAGAGTGAGCATTAACAAATGTGAACGGACTAATGGATCTGACAGACTGACGGGACTGCTGGGGCGATTACAATATACGCGATTTGTGGGCGTATGAAAACCACTTACCCAACATTTTCAGCAATTTCTCCCAATGCGCAACAGGCATCTCTTTTTTCATTTAAATATGCATCTCCTAAACTAACTCTAAAAAAATAATGTATATTGTAAAGAATTGTATCTAGTCGCTTCAAAGATCATCTTAAAAGTAATGACCTAAATGAAAGCCTTCAGTCTGCATACATAAAGCGACACAGCACGGGCATTACGGTGTGTACACAATGATATTGCTATTAACCTTGATGAAAAAACGCTGTATTGCTTGTCCTTTTAGATCTTAGCGCTGCCTTTGACATGATCAATCAACATCTGCTTCTGAAACAAAGATTTGGGATGAACTGTTATTTCCCTAAATTACGCTGTACCCAAAGGGTCTGTATTAGGTCCACTGCTCATTACGGCCTACACTACACCTCTGGGAGATATCATCCGACAACGACCCTTGATAACCATGTATATGCTTGTGACACCCAGCTATATATTTCATTCAAATTTACTTCCGAGGCCATTTTAATTTCCAAGACAGACGCATGCATTGACTCCAATAGATTGTGGATGAGAAATAATTTTTGAAACTCAATGATGAACTTTAAAGAATATATTCTATTTTAACACAGACAGAAACTCTTATATTATTTAGGTTTAATCCAAATTCTCACGAATTTAAATGTTCACACCAAATTTCTTTTAAACCCGATGAAACCTAGTCTCTATTGCATTTACTAGTTATTTTTCATTTGTTTGGACTAAGTCAAGGGTAATAACTCAGATATAGTTCATCGAAAAATCGTCAATATTGAACTTGTTCAAGATCTCATCAATAAATGTTCACACTAATTTTCATTCAAATCAAATGAAAACTTTCGTCTCTATCGTGTTCACAAGTCAATTTTGTCGCGTTTTGACCATGTCAAGTGCAATAAATCAAAAAACGTTCATCAAAAACTCGCCGATTTAGAACTTGTCCGAGATCTCATCAATATAAATGATCAAAACAAGCTTCATTCAAATCCGATGAAAACTGTAGTCTCTGAAAAGCAATATTGTGAACAGACCGATGGACGGACAGGGGTGACGACAATATACGACCACATTATAACAGAAGTTATAAGAGTCGGAAAAGCTCAACTTTGTTCAAATTGTCCAGGAGTGCCATTGATATCGGAAATATCACTACTTCCTGAAACTCACCAAATTTTTATGCAGAGAAATTGAAAATTTATTTTTGCATTAAGAACTAATCAAACATGAAAATTATTATCAAACTAGAGCTAAACACAGCATTATGCTATGCCCCTATAGCTTTAAGGCCCTTTTGTACTTTAATACCTTTCGCACGGTGTTCTCTCAGCAACTATTACAAATACAAATTGTGAAATATTTCAATCTTTTGTTTTTTGCTTAAAGTTTTAACTATTATATCACATACAGCATCTAGTTTGATTTCAGTGTAATGTGTTTGAAATCAAATCTCTAATTATGCCTTTATAGTTGACCACATTAAACTTTCCGAGGTATGCATAACTGAAAATAGTTGAATTTTACTGTGGCTCATATAAATGTGTTATGGAGGGGGGGTTGTGACATACATCTAATGTAATATGTTTTTAGTATTATTATATTCTACATAAACAAGAGTATGTTTAACATAAAACTTTTGTTTTAAAGGGATAATATGCGTTAGAATACACTCGTCCTACGGCTTATATTTGTGTTTCATATTGACTATTAGTAAAATAAGTATGCATCCCACACTTTACCAAATTTTAAAAAGCCACAATAAAAATATATTCGGAATTTTAAAAAAAAGTGAGCCAGCGAAGAATCCATTCAGTTTGAGAATAAAAGCGTCTGGTAAATCAAGGCTAAAACATCATTGTGGAATTCAACAGTAGGGGTCAAGGACGCGTGAAAACCCACATGTTAGAGTTACTTCCCTTTATATATACACGATTTGAAAATCGCTTGATGGATGGCTCAAGCGTTTTATGATTAACTACTTTATTTTGGGGATTTATCGGATTTTAGAGGGATTTTGATGTATAGGTAAGTCCACTGATGGATATATACTGTTATTGTCCAAATTTGAGTGAACTTAATATTTTATGTTCGTTCTAACGCCTATTATTCCTTTAAAACAGTTTACTTTAACAAAAACAGTCATATGTGTGATATAAAGGTATCTTGTTTTATTACACATGTCATTTGACTTATTACAGTGGAATTAGACATTTCTTCATTACATCTAATTATGGCAGCTATTCCCTTCCATACATGTACGAAATAATTATTTTTATATTGATACAGACTTCTAATTAACTTAGAGAAAAAAATAAAACTAGAGCTGATTACAGCACTTTGCTTGGCATTCAACATTTTTCCTCAATAGCTTTAAGGCCCTTTCGTACATATAATACCTTCTCCTCTTGTGTTCCCTTAACTACTTTTAGTAATAAGGCAAACTGAAAGGTTTCAATCTTTTGATTTTTGCTTGAAGTTTTAACTATTATATCACATACAGCTATATCTAGTTTCGATTTTATTGTTATACTGTTTAAAATCAAATTTCTGACTATGCCTTTATTTCAGTTATCCACATTTAACTTTCCGATTTTTACTGTGGTTCATATACGACATAATTATTTTTTTGCAGTGTGTTCTTTTTGTTCACTTTTACGGGGATAATCGCTACAAGATAGCAATTTAATAAAATGCAAATTTCGACTTTTGTCGCTGACTTTTTAAGGCACATTTTAGACCACTTTTTCAACTTTTGCTATTTTCATTTTTTATAATTTTTAAAATTTACAGGTAGACAGATATTTGCATTCTGAACAAATTTCTACATTTAAAATTTTGATATCACTTTCGGTTATGACGTTATTCGCGTGTAAACTTTTTAAAATTTTAACTTCCGGAATTTCTATTTGGTGAAAATTAAAGTTTTAACTAAAAACTACAGAAGTTATACCCACTTTTCACCCAGTTGAAAAGTATTTTCATTTTGCTGGAAAATAAAGTTTTTAATTTAAAATAAAACTAGAATTGCTGACAATTATGAACGTATTTCGACAACCTAAGAATATTTTAGAGCTTAAATTTGCAATTGCCAAGATTAAAGCAATATTTGGAATTTCATATGACCTAGTTTTCAAAGCTGTTAAAGATGGCGACAGGTATGAACATTATCAATTTTTATCAATGCTATGTTTAAAGGGATTATAGGTCTTGAAATTTTAAATTTGGTCAGTAAGAGCTCTATTCATCAGTAAATATACCTGCTGCCATAAATAACATAATAAAAAATAAATAAATATCCAAAAAACCTAAGTAATTATCCATAAAAATGTATTTCATTATTGAAAAACGCTTAATTAATTGATTGAGCGTTTTTCAAAAATGATTTAGTTTTGCGAGTTTTCCAAATTTTAAAAGATTATGAGACCAGGTAAGATCCCTGATGAATATACACTCATATTGACCTTTCTTGACAACTAAAATTTTACGTTCATGCTAAGACCTATAATCCCTTTAAGTACAAATATCACTGTGAATTTTTTTAGTAGGACAAATTAAAAAAATACCTACACGTAGACAATATAATGAACATTATTTGACCTAATTTTCAAGATCATAGATTAAGTGGTTCAACCCTTCCGCAGGTGTTAAAGTGACCTAATATTTAAAAAATTTCAAATTAGAAAAAAAATTCGAAATTAAAAAATCGCTCTACATAGAAATGTGGCCAATGATCGTAATCGTTCAATCAACAGGACTTGAAAATTGTAACCAAAATTCAAACTGGCGGCCAATATGGCAGCTGGAGCTAATTTTTTAGGTCATATCGATTACTATTCACAAGTTATTCATAAAATAGTTTGCACTTTTCACCTAGCTTTTATAGACCGGAAGTTACGTAATAACGTCATCCGAGGCTAAAGCGGAAGTTGAAATTTTTTTTCCAAATTTGATTAAAACTGGAATCATATCTGGTGACAAATTCCACCATTTATATATAGCGAGAAATCAGGGTTTGAATTTTTTTCCGATGACCCTTAAAATTTAACCTGCATATCGTGGTTAAGGGATTTAACCGAATCGCATAAAAACCTATCATTGTTAGTTGACAAATATTTGCGAATATGAAAATCCGATCGAATCGAACTGACAATAAAGATGCATGCTTATGTTAAATGCATGATGTATTTTAGGTATTAGTACAAAAGACATTTACAATAAAGGTAAAATGTTTATTGCATTACGGTATAAGTGATTTCTTCACTGAACTTTATTCTGACCATAATTGACCTCCATAATGAATTGACGAAGTAAACTATTATTGTGTTTACTGTGTCAAATGAATAATGAGTTCTTTCTTTTTGAGTATAGCACTATGGCGGGGGAAAGCGGCAAGAACCTAATGCTATGTAGAAATGTCTAATTCATAACACAAATGTAACATAATACAATGCCAAACACCTAAAACGTCTAATATAAAAGACAAAATACATGAAACCTTTAATACATAATACCTCATACGTCTAATGCAAAAAACAAAGTACAAGAAACCTCTATTACATAATACATATAACCTCTAATGCACAATTGATTTTACAACCTGTAACATCTAACATGGCATTAGAAGACATATCTACTTAACATTAACTACATATCTTTTGTAATATCTTTATTTAAGTCAATGTCAAGGTCGAAATATTGAGTGTGGCGCCTCACGTTATATTTGCTTCGGTTTGGTTTCAAAACGGTCAGACGTCGCAATATACATCCTTCTAGTCCAACCTTCGCACAGATTCACGAACCCTTATTTCTTGAAGATTTTCTCCATCAGCAAGTAGATCTATAGCCATCATCAGGATGGTTGATTAATATCTGCTCTGTTTTTACATCAAGTTCCTCACCAGATATTGTACTAAACTTCTTGTCATATTGGATTCCATACTCAGAAAGCCTTGTCCTTAATTTTCTCACACTTATTCCAAAGAGTTCCCCAATATCTTTCTGCTTGAAAATGCAATCAATCAAAAATTCAGCTGGCTCAATGGTATGTCAATCTTTTGTCTGCCCCTTTTTCCCGAACACTAACGTCGGTTCTACTCCAAAAGAGTCTTCTTCATCAAGCACTTGTTGTTGATGAACCATGTTATCCACAAGATCAGATGCAGAAGACAAAAATTCCATGGCATGGTCTATTTGAGGGTCTTCAAACATCATCGATACCTCTGACAAGATACCAGACACCATGTCTAGCAACAAACTCAATGGATTGCCTACTTTCAAGTTTGTAAGCTGAATTTGTTATCATTCGTTTCAATTCCATTATGATTTCAGCAGCCATGATGAAAACAATAAAAGTTTTCTCGCCTTAGTTTGGGAGAAAAAATTGACCTTGACATTGACCTAAATAAAGATATTACAAAAGATATGTAGTTAATGTTAAGTAGATATGTCATCTAATGCTATGGTAGAT
Source organism: Nipponacmea schrenckii (assembly GCA_030562195.1). Classification (NCBI taxonomy): domain Eukaryota; kingdom Metazoa; phylum Mollusca; class Gastropoda; family Lottiidae; genus Nipponacmea; species Nipponacmea schrenckii. The sequence continues at coordinate 5,491,833 of JAUJPP010000006.1, forward strand.
GTTTCAGGTTGTGCATTAGAGGTTATATGTATTATGTAATAGAGGTTTCTTGTACTTTGTTTTTTGCATTAGACGTATGAGGTATTATGTATTAAAGGTTTCATGTATTTTGTCTTTTATATTAGACGTTTTAGGTATTATGTATTGCATTATGTTACATTTGTGTTTTGAATTAGACATTTCTACATAGCATTAGGTTCTTGCCGCTTTCCCCCGCCATATAGCACTAGTTTCTTTTTTTTTTCAAATTCAGCTCAGTGCCCAGCCAAAACTACAAAATGCTAGATAGGAATTGGACATATTTTTACGCCATTTCGTCCAACTGAAAATGACACATGTCATATGACTTAATTTATAAAAACCAATATCACTTCCGGATTCTACGTTATTCTATTCTAAACGTTAAATATTCATGTCAGGAATATTGAAAAAAATTGAAAATATTTTCTTGCAAATAACTAGAATTGTTCATTCAAAGATATTGGACTAGAAATATTTGAAAAATAGTAAATATAGTAAAACTATAGATGTCCAATGTTTACTTCTGGTTTTACAAGCCTTCAAAAACTTAAGGCTCATATTTGACCTCTTAGGCAATAATAAACTGGGGCATCAATAAAAGAAAGGAAAGGATTCGAATGGATGGCGAATGTTGTCGACCTACTTTTAGCCGTAGGCTACTATGCGAGTTGCTCGTCGGGGAGCAGGCTAATGCTTCGTCTGTAAACATCATTGGGCCAGGTTCGTCGCCTTTTGCCTATTCTTTATGCATAGTTTGTTATTTACATATGTATCTAGTTCTCGACATCATTTATACCAGAGGACTGCTTTTTAAAAAAAATCGCGGATTCTGCGGATTATAGCCTGCGTAGAGGGCCTTTTTAAAATCGGCGGATAATCCGCGGATTATGTGTCACGACATTAATAAAAGACGGATTCCGCGGAATCTGTCTTTTATTAACGCCGGTCATGACATTAAAAAAGACGGATTCTGCAGATTAATAAAAGATTTTTATTGACGCCAAATAAACTGTAGATTAAAAGTTAAGTGGAATAATAAACTAAGGGATGCAACTCAATGTTATACACTCCTTAAAAATAGTAATACATCCTCATTTAACTCGGCAAGAAAAATTAGGCATGTGCATAATGTCATGAATTGATTGCAATGTGACCCAAGATGCAACACACTGTTTTAGTGCCATTTTGCTAACCAGTTAAGTTCTTTTTCTCGACTTTAATTGTAAATTGCCATGGGTTTGAGAAATCTTTACCAAGGTTAATGAAAATTAGAAACTTATGCAGGTATGACATTATCACAAATATGTTGTATAAAAAAATGAGGTAAGCTCCAGTTAATTATTAGAGATTATAAAAAACGAACCCTTTAATGTCATGTGCAGCAGCCATAGCATCACCATCATCAAGAAATACACCAATAGCATCACTTTTAGCTTTTAATTGTAACTGAAATAAAACCCATAGTTCATGATCAATATTTCACCATGTGCATTTGTTCTCACTTATCTTCCCTTTTGCCGGTATGGGTCACTTTATATTATGATAACTAATAGCATATAAAAACTTACTGCTTCACCTTCTTTAGATTTAATAGAACATAACATTGCATGCACCATTTTCTCTAAATAAGCTCCCATATCAGATTTTAATAAGATAGATATTGCAGAAAATAAACGATATCTAAAAAAAAAATACAATATTTTTAATGATAAACACAAAATATAAATGCAAATTAAAGATTTGTATTTAATATATGGTCAAATATTAAAATGAAAAAAAAAGACTAAAACTGTAACAAAGATTTGCTGAAAACTTACACACAACTTTTTAAATCTGGATCTGTTGCAGACTGTAATATATTCATACCAAGTTGTATACATTCTTTTGATAAAGGTAAAAACATTTCAGATCCACAATTTCTAGCCAATACTGCAAGTGTATCTACAAAAACAAATATTTTATAGGTTGACATAGTAGGTTTCACACAGGGTTCAAAGAAGGAAATTGTGCTAACATATCAGCTTTATCATTCCTTTAGGATTAAATATATAAACCTACTTCCTTTGCCCAAGTTCAGGAGTTGCCATAAAGCCATTATGATGACAACCATGATGCAAGATGGCACATTGTTATACATTTATATATTTAAAAACAAAAACTCCAAGGGGGAGTGGTATCATAATGCAAAAGAGAATTTAAAAAAAATATATACTAACATTAAATTGCAGTTTTTTTTTTAATAGAGTGAACTAAAATAAAACTTGAACCAATAAATCACAGATATTTAAATAAGAATTTGAAATACCTATTGTTTGTAACTGTAATGTTTTCATAGCTTCTGTATTACCAGCAGCAAGAAAGCTTTTTAACTGTTCAATTATCTCATTAAAATAAGGCTTCATTTCTTCTTTAGCGGCGACAGCTATATAAAATATTTTAAGAACTCATGAGAGAGCCTAAACATGATTCAACCTACCTTCCTATGATCTGCTGTTACATACTGATGCATTTGTATATTTTCTAGAACAACATGTACAGCATTACAAATAACGAAAAAAATACTAGAGCCATACGCCTATCGGCATTGAAGCAGTGCGTTGCATCCGGAGATTCATTTGTTAAGCAAAGACAGAAAAGGTTAATAAAAAAAATATGCGCACTATAAATGGATTTGGATTTCATAGCAAACGCTCCAATCTCCTCCCCTATTGCCCTTTGCCCCTCTTCGCACCTCCCCATCATTATTAGTGTGACAATTTGCACTAAAATCAAATGTCAATTCACTAAAATGGTATTATAAGAACATTTGTATAAGTACAGAGAACATACTGAAGACTGCATAATCAAAAATAGCGACGGCCATGACAAGAATTATCATTAAATAAAAGATTTTTCTTGATCTTTAATTAAAGTTCATCCTTGTGTGATTAGGAAAACTCGCAATAAATTTCATAAAAATCCATCAAGAAAACAGCTCCCATACAGAATACAAGAACAAGTGCAGACGCATTTTCAAGAAAAAGGGCAATAACTCCTATTATATTTCGATTTGTCTGATTTTCTAAAGGGTTCGTCCTTGGGTGATTACAAAGACTCACACTAATTTTTGTCAAAATCCATCAAGAAACCAGCTTTCTATCGTGTCCACAATGAATTAAAGACCAAGGGCAATAACTTACAGTAAATAATTCTTGATTAGTTTTATTTACAAAAGGGTTTATCCTTGAGTGATTAGTGATTACAAATGTTTTTATTCAAGAGCAATAAATCAAAAACTGTTCATCGAAAATCGTAAATATGGAACTTGACCGAGATCATCAATATAAATGATCACAGCAAATTCCATTCAAATCTGGTGGAAATTGTAGTCTCTATCAAGTTCACAAGCCAATTTTGATGCGTCTTGACTAGGTCAAATAACTCAAAAACCGTTCATCGAAAAATTGGGAGTGATTACAATATATGAATATATTTCAAAAAGGGAAACAACTTACTATAAGATGGACAAAGTTGACAACTGAGAGTTATAAAAGAAACCTACCAGTTGCCGCGATTGCACTGATGGCCAACTCTTTAGATTTAATGTGATCACCTTTCAATACAGCTAGTAAATGCACCATTAATGGAGGAAGATAAGGTAATATCTTCTTTCCTAAAATACTCAAACAATTATTAACAGAAGTTCTTAATCGCTAATCGCATTTAAGAAATCATTTCACATTTGCTAGAAGGAAAATTTTCATAAATTATTACATGTATGTCTCTACCTTTATTTAAGATTATAAACTTCATTTCACTCCTTGTTTATATAATGAACATCAGTATACAATTAGCTAGTAAGTTCAATCAAATGTGAGTTTACTTACCTAGATTTTCACAGAAAACTTCAAGAGCATAATAAACTTTAGCAAGACCTCGAGGATTACTTGCAGGATTCTGACTAACTTGACCCAAATATTGAAATAATAATGGTAATAATTCAGAAGCATATTTATTTATATCGGGCTGAAAAAGAAGACAATAGCGATGGTCATTGTAATACGCATTTGTACTCTTCCAGAAGGTTGACAAAAGTTGTCAGTAAATAAAAGATTCTGAGAATGACACTTTCGTATTACATAAACTTTGTTTAGCAGTTTTTTTAAGTGGATATAGGCTACGTAAACATGTCACCTTCATTCACTAATCCATATTGAAATTTGTTGAGTGGCAATAACTTTGTATACAAAAGTAAATAAATAGAATATTAAGTCATAATGGCAGATGCATTAGCAGTGCATAATTGTACAAGGTTCAAAAGAAATGAAATGAAAGAATGGAGTTTAACATCTTACTCTTCTGCACCTGAAAGGCTAATGAAGACCCGCAGAGCCAAGCAGGTTTCAATGAGGAAAATTTTCAAGGACAGCAACAATAGCCTAATCCTTTTGCGATTTCTAACTGACAACAGAATGACTGAACGACTAGCCCCATCAACCTCACTCCAAAATTCATCAAAATTCATCAAGATACCAGCTTTACTTTTATTTTATACGTGGATGCAATGATATAATATTTACCTGTAGATATTCTGAGAATTGTTCAAGAGCAAAGAGAGCTGAATTTCTAACATTATTGACTGGATCATTCAAGCCCTTACAAACACAGTGTAATACAGCTTTTAAATATCTAACAAAATCAGAAATATAGAGAGTAAATTTCAATAAATCAACAATTTTTGTTGAAGTAGATCTGACATTAACCAACACAGCTGAATAACTGTCACATACACTCAGAGACAACACAGAAAAGTTATATAATACTTCATTAAATGTTTTATCAAAAACAGGTTTTGGTTGAAAGAAGTAATAAATATAATCCATACTTACTTATGCATAATGTGATCAGCACAACCTTCTACAATAACAGCCAAAGTTATATAACCTGCTTTTCTGTGGTAAGGAATTTCACTAGCTAAGGCTGTCTCTATTAAGGGCATCTACAATAGCAAGATTGGCATTTTTTAGTTACTTTCTTTAACCATCTTGTTGGATACTTAATCATAAATCATCCTAAGCAAAACTTTCGATAAGAGTACACATGTCAAATTAGCATATGTGATGAATTTAATAATATGATTTCTAAGTATAAAATACTTACTATATTAGGGATAAACTTCTTGGGTGGAAGGTTGAGAGACATGGTATCAAAAACCTAAGGTAAATTATATTCATATATTTATATCAAACAAAGAAAGTTGTTAAATACCAAGTATGCTGCCGACTGGCGATAGTATAGAAATATAGAAATATACTCAGAAATTGTTCATCGCAAACTCGTCAAATTCGAACTTGACCACCACCTTATCAATTACAATTCTCATACCATGTTTCATTCAAATCCATTGAAAATTGTAGCTTCTTTTGCATCAACAATAAATTTGACGTAATGTAACTAAGTCAAGGGCAATAACTCAAAAACCGTTCATCGAAACATCGTCAACTTAGAACTTGACCATAGCCTTATCAATCCAATGTTCATACCAAGTTTTATTAAAATCCATATAAAATTGAAGCTTCTATAGTGTCTACAACAAACGACAATATACGTCCACATATTCATGTGAGCGTATAAAATGGGATTGTACCAGTTTTGTTTAAATTTGTTTAATTTTTTATACAAAACAGTCATGAGACTGGATTAAGATTAATTCAATATCAATAATTACTTGTGGTATATACTGTGCTGGAGTATGAGATTCAATTTCTTCCTCATCATCTTCTTCTTTATTAGCACACAATATTGGAAACAACACTGTTATAATAGGATCAACTAAATTATGTTTTAATATTATCTGAAATCAAATACAAAACGTATGTCATTTCTATGTTAATAATTATTTTTCTTAACAACCATATCAACAATACCTACCCTCATTGAGCTGCATACCTAGATACATATAATTATATAACATTGAGTTCAGCAGATCAAAAGAAAACAACTTACATTTTTCTTCATTTCTGTAAGTGAAGCAATAAATGACATAGCTTTAACTCTAATAGCGTCTCCTAGTGTAGTTTGAGCAGCTATCTACAAATATAAATAATACAAAGCAACAAATTTATAAAATCTAAAACAATCTATTCATAATTAGGATAAAGCAAATTATTACAAGGACAAAGATAGCTTACCAAGTAAGGTAATAAACGCCAACTGGCAGCATTGAATTTGAACAAACACTTGACAGTGTTGGAATGAAATATTCAACCTTCAATCATACACTTTTCTGGGGTAATAAATATACAATATAACTAAGTTGCATTAATATCTGTAAAGAATTGTACCTTCTAACTATGCAATATTTTTCAGTATTTTTGATTATCCTTAGGGTTTATCCTTTGGTATTAATAAATAATTGCAGCAAATTTGGTTTAAGTCAGTAAAGAATTGTGCCTTGTAGAGTGTTTACGAGCCAAACCGGTTAACAAGAACAAGGACCATAACTCATACTAAATATTTTTCGATTTTGCTGATTTTCAATAGGCGACATCCTTGAGTTATAACGCACTCTCACACCAAGTTTGATCAAAATCCATCAAGAATTGCATATTGTAGAGTGTCTACAAGCATGTCAAGAACAATGGCAATAACTCATACTAAAAATCCATCAAGAACACAGCCTTTTATCTTCTCCATACTGAATCAATGAACAAGGACAGCCGCATTTTCAAGAACAAGGGCAATAACTCCTATTATATTTCGATTTTGCTGATTTTCAATAGGGTTCATCCATCGGTGATCATGATAACACACACAAAGTTAATTGTGCCTTAGAGATTTTTTAATAGGGTGATAATAAACAATTTAAGCAAGTTTCGTCCAAACTCGTAAAAATGTACCTGGTAGAATGTTAACAAGCTAAAAATCAAAGTGTTATAAAGAACAAGCGCAATAACTGATCCTAAATATTTTTCTATTTATCTGATTTTCAGTAGGGTTCATACTTGAGTTATTACACTCTCACAACAAGTTATATCAAAAATTGCACTTTAAAGAGTGTTTACAATCATTTCAAGAACAAGGCCAATAACTTATACTAAAGTCATACTTATCCTTCAGTGAATACGGACTCAGACCACATAGTCCGAGCTATTTTTAGAAACCCTCTTTCTGCCTTCCTTTTGGGGTTTTTGCATGTCCATTTTTTGACTAATTTTTGGTCTAGGTTTGGAATTTGATGTCTGAAATTGCATTCTCTTTCAGAATTTCTGAGATAATGAGAAATTTAATTGGCGGAAGGTTATTTCTAAAAATAGTGGTTTTGTGTGATGTGACGGTCAAGCGGATGTTGATAAAATGTAATGGTTTACTTTCATTTTGTTTAGTTCAAAATTTTCATGGTCATGCTAAATTGTACAGAAACCAAGTATTAGCCAGGCTTTCATGTGACATATAGGAAAGTTTTCAACGAGATATTTTGAAATTGTTATGGAAGGTTGAATTTTTGATCTAACATTGAAACAGATGGCAAACGAGTTGGTGGACTGAGTTCTTAGATACAAACACTAACACAAAGTTACCGAACCTGTCAAATATGGTGCCTCCAAGTGTTTACTAGCTACTGTGGACAGACAGACATACTGTACATGAGTGACGGCAATATACACTCCACATTGTTGGTGTATAAAAATTGGCCAGTTGTTAACAGTTAATCATGTACATCAGATAAGAAAACAGTCATCGCTGAATTTTACATTTTGTTGTGTTCAGTGCACAGTTTCAAATGTTCAGTCCAAATAGTTTCCGGCCATTTTCTCAAGTTATTTCAAGCCTTAGCTTTTGTTCATTTGGTAAATTCTAGTACCTACCTGTAAACAGAAGTCTACTACAGTTTTAACATGTGGTACTAAAACACCCACTTTAGATTCCACCAATTCATCAAATAATTCCATACATTCACAAGCTTTATCCTACAATATTACAATACAATGACATATGAAGAAAACTATGGCAAATAATTTATAGGAGATTTTGATGTGAAATTTTCTGCACGAAAAAGTAGAATATAGACAACCGTTTGATTAAAATTTAAAACCAACACAGAATTGTTCTCATAGCTTTCGTCACTAAATTTCTATTGGTAGTTTTAAGTTTATCAAAGACATACATATCAAACCATATAATTAATAAGGCACTGGACAACTTACTATGTCACTTTAAAACTTAAAGTGTTATCTAATTATTTTCCAATAGCTATAGATGGTTTTGCAGCTGGTAAAGCATACATTTAGATGACTTAAATCCTTATAAGACTACCAAGAAAAAAATTATTTTATACGCAACCTTAGAGAGACTTAGGCAAATCTAGATGGAATGAGCGTCGATAGGATTTTCTATAATAAAAAATTCATGTTCACTGTTTCATAATTATCAACATACCTCATCAACTTTTATCAATTCTTGCATAATTAATAATATATGTGGTATATTCTGCTCGATACATTTCTAAATGGTAAAGATAATACAATCTAAATAATAGTTTATAAAAAACTCTACAGAAAAATTTATAATGTGGGGCAAATTGAGCTGAACAAGTTTGAAAAGCCACCATTTGTTATATATATTTCGTTCTCAGGCTTATCCTATTGCCGAAATGGCATATTCAAAATGTTTTACTATTTGATAAGGTCTATAAGATACAAAAACCAATGAAGGTTTCTGTACAATGATTTTAGATTTTTCAAGATTGAATTGTTTTTTGTTTTTTTCTAAATGGATGCTCTTATAAAACCGCTTGTAAGAATAATCTAAAAACACTATTACTTTTTAGTTTAGCGAAATAATTCCCATTTGATGATATATTCCCTAAAATGGGGAATCCGTCCCTTTAAATCAATCAATCAATAGCAACAGCATAATTATAAGATAGCTTTGCCAGGAACGGTAATATAAGCCTGTTTGCATACTTTGATTAGAAATAAGAATATTTGGCAGTTCAGTAACAATAATTACCAGATTGAAATATTCAACCTTTTTTAGGTTTGCCAAAATTTTACCTTCCAGTATGTTTAAAAGTGAATATTTACTATTGTTTTCAAGAACAAGGGCAAAAACTCATCAACTCTATTTTCCAAAAGGGTTTGTTCTTGGGTGCTAATAAACACTTGTACATAGACTAACAGACCAGGAGATTGGTGGCTCTCAAAATTCACAGGTAACAAAGTAAAGATGCTTAAGACACATAGGGCCTACCTACTGTTGATGATATCAAATACTTACACTCTCTTCCATGCCAACTACAAACACCAGTTTACTCATAGTTCTATAAACATAAAATATTAATCATTATTTAAACATGAAACAGTCAATTTTGTTAACTTATGTAGACTCTACTGGAAGTTTCATTTCAGGAATGAATGTGGATCTTGTTTGCGTTTATTTCCCCATAATAGTAATATAGTAATAGTGCCTGGTGTTAAGGTGACGTGAAATAAATTATTTAGCATTGAACTACATGTATTTTGCATTTACACACCAATAATGCTAATGAGATAATTTATTTCTTATATTTAAATTCAGATACGTTTTACACGGACCTTTTTTCTTATTTTGCCACAAACCTTAAGACTTGTACATATTGAAGCGAGTAATAATAGATGTATATTGTCTTATTTAATTTTCAATTGAACAATATCGCTTTCATTTATTTTTAACAAATTGGTAGTCATTGAGTTAGCACTCTATAATAAATATTCTATGGATATCAAACTTACACAAAAGACAGCTTGCCAGGCAAGGTAAAATACGCCCACACCAGCATTTTAAATCATTTTTTCCCTGATTGATAGCATTTATATATACAATTAAACCCTTCTTCTAAGGCGTCAAATTTAAAGTTGAAAACTGTCTTGTTAATCCCGAAGCTCACAGCAAGTTTCATCAAAATCCATTTAAATTGTAGTTTCTATTGTACCCACAATAAAATTACACGACAATAAAAAAGACCCTTCATCAAAATTGACAAGTTTGAACTTGACCGGTGTCTTATCAATTCCAATAATCACACCAAGTTCCATTAAAATCCATTGAGAATTGTAGCTTCTATTGCATGCACAATAAATTTTTGACACGATTTTAGTAAGGCAAGGGCAATAACTCGAAAGAAAGTTTTTGAAAAATCGTTAAATTCAAACTTGACCGCCATCTTCTAAATTCCAATGCTCACACCAAGTTTCATCAAAATCCATTCAAAAATTGTAGCTTCTATTGCATCAACAATGAAAATCTGACACGATTTTATTAAGTCAAGGGCATTAACTCAAAATCCGTTCATAAAAAAATCGTCTAATTCGAGCTTGACTGCTATCATTCCAATGCTCACACCAAGTTTCTTCAATATCCTTTGAAAATTGTAGCTGCTATAGCACCCACAATAAAATTCGGATATGATTTTACTAAGTCAAGAGCACGTTCATAGATAAATCGTCACATTCGAACTCGACCGCCACGTTATCAATTAAAATGCTCACACCAAGTTTCATCAAAATCCATTGAAAATTGTAGTTTTCATTGTGTCTACAACAAATGTTACAAATGTTGACGGACGGACCGCATTTTCACGCGGGCGTGTAAAACCTTGTAGTAAAGATGTAGAGAGCAAAGTTGTTGATGAAAATTTCACAACATTGTTAAAATTTATAAACAAATAAAAAGGATTAATGCATAAAGTTATTTTTATGATGAAACAAATACCTAATAGCATAATAAGGAACCAATTTGCTTTGATTATCTTTGATAGCTTGCACTAAAATTTGCATGATTGATGACAGATAAGGTTTCAGCTGTTCTCGAGCATCAGATGATAATGTATATAATATAAACATTCCAACCTAGAATAAGAAGAAACAAAACTGTAATCTAAAAAAAAAGAACTACATGGCCTTACCTTGACATTTTATTTCCCACGTTTCACAACGATAGCTTGCCAGGCAAGGTAACATACGCCCACTGGCAGCATTGAATTTGAATAATAAATTGAACAATAACTCAAAAAAATTCACTGAATATTGAAGTCGAGGGCAAAGACTCAAAAACTATTCATGGAAAATAGTCAAATTCAAACTTGACCACCATCTTATCTATTTCAATACTCATACCAAGTTTCATCATATCTATTAAAAAAATGTAGCTTATTTTCCACCCACAAAAATTTCTGACGCAATTTAACTAAGTCAAGGGCAATAACTATAAAATCATTGGTTAAAAAAAGTCATCAAATTTAAACTTGACTGCCGTCTTATCAATTCCAATGTTCACACTAAGTTTCATTAAAAATCTATTGAAAATTGTAGCTTCTATTGTGTCTACAACAAATATAGAGGCATGGGCAATAACTCAAAAACCGTTCATCGACTCTTATCAATTCCAATGCTCATACCAAGTTTCATTCAAATCCATTGAACATTTTAGCTTCTATTGCATCAACAATAAATTTTGACGTGATGTAACTAAGTCAAGGGCAATAACTCAAAACCCATTCATCGAAAAATCTTCAAATTCGAACTTGACTGCCGTCTTATCAATTCCAAGTCACACCAATATTTATTAAAATTCGTTGAAAATTGTAGCTTCTATTGTGTCTACAACAAATATTGAGGCAGGGGCAATAACCAAAAAACCGTTCATCGAAAAATCATCAAAAATCGAACTTGACTGCCGTCTTACAGGTTATCTATGCCCAGAATATGATACCAATAGAATGAAATTCTGTGATTCCTTTAGAAAAAGTGACTAATATACATGTATATCATGATGAGAATTTTTTATTTCAATAAATGATTGTTTTAAAATATGTATGTATGGATACTGAGAAAATATGTATTGTTATAATGTTATTATGCAAATGTATTCATAGAAATAATTTTACCTCTCTCTTAGTAACATCTTCATTCTTAACTTGGACAGTAACAAATTCAAATAATGCAGGCCATTTATTTGAAGATAAATCATGTCTAGCTATTGCACCAATTATAGTTCCTATGGCAGTCTTAACATTCTTGCTAAAAAAGACAATAGTTTATATTAGAATACCTATCATAAACTACATGTTTTATAACATAGCATTCATACAACAACAGAAATAAGCAGTATGCATTCAAGATAAATTGTGATATATTTATAAAAGTAAATTCTTACTCTGGCTCTTGAACTAAAAGTTGTAAAATATTTCCACGTATACTCTCCTTTGTGTCATTTGGAAAAGCATTCCATTGTCCTTCATTCTTTACTTTCCTCCGAATTAAAACAGCAGCGTACTGTCGAATCTACATAAATTTGAACTATTTAATAAATTTGGGCTGGACGTCATTGATGGATATCACAATATTAAGCATTAATATATCACAATAAAAGTTTGGTACCAGTATGATATTTCCTAGTTTATATTTATCCCATGTATACATCCCAGATATCATGAAAACTAACATAATATATCATGATATTTCAGTATTTTTTTTATCATCCAATATTACATATAAATTCCTTAACTGGTCTACGCAACTGTAATACAATGTTCCATTTGGACACAACTTAAGTAACTCGGTTTGTTACCAACAAGGTCTATAGCAGTGCTTACATTTTAAGGAATTAACAGCCCCTCATTCTACAGATCTATCTATGCATCAATGCGATTAAATCATAATATTTGATATTTCATTCTTTGTGAGATTATATATAGAGGATATCCTATGGCTACGAGTGGATATGGTTTTTATGCCACGAGTGGCATTAAAACCATATCCACGAGTAAGCCATTGGATATCCTATTTATCCTATACCTAATATGAAAAATATAAATTTCAAATTTACTGATAAATAAAGCGAAAGCGTTGAACGATGACAGCCTTTGGCCCCGCCAATCGAATACCAAAATAGTTATTCAATGGCCTGTTTTCAACGGGAAACAAGAATATAATTTTTATCCAACTGAAAATTTGAATTTTTTTTTTTTGATCTAGAATGCATCACAGACATAGTACATCTAAACTCATCTAAAACAAATTTGAAATTTTTATTTTTCATGTCAAGTATGGGATAAATACCTGTATTATACCCTCAAAAGTTACTTCTATTGATACAATACTCTACAATTTAAAATCTTATTAACAAATACATCTTCTATTGAGGATGTAATAAAATAATTGTTTCACCTGAGCATTTGTTGAGGAACTTAAAATTTGAAATAGTGCTGATAAAATGCCAGGATCTTTAAATGCTTCTTTTAATTGTTTTGTTGCCTAAAAATACATAATACAAAGATTTAAGTACCAAAAAAGTTTTTTTTTTCATTTTGAGACCACCGATCCATCCTTTGGTTGCCTGGAGGTGTCATCAACTAGCATGGCAAAAAATTTGAGTCTATCTTGTTTGACTCAGTTTTCAGATAGATCTAAACAAACTCTAAAAAAACTGTAAATAATTGTAATTGTAAAATTTTCTGTGGAATTGGATCAATACAAACTCAATTTGATATCACTTTTAGGCAAATTCACATGGAACAACACGCACTTATATTCAATCCAATGTTTAGAGAATCTGAGTTATGAAAAGTCAATAATATGTGAATGAATCATGGAGTTTTATTTACTGTAATTAAATCTTAAGAGCAAATCTAAGCTCATTACTCTGTTAAACAATGGGTTATTGCAAACCATGAGTAAAAAAATTGCCAAATTAAACAACTTAAAATTTTGTATTAAACCATTCATGTCATATATTGATCATTGAATTGAGAAAATCAAGTTAACTACAATCAAGTTGACCTACTTTTTGATTATGATAACCATATTTATGAGGAATAAATACATAGTGGGTTCATTCTTCATTCGATTTTTTTTTTAATTTGATTAGGCTATGAACTATTTACATTTATATCGTTGAAAGGAGAATCAAATGGGAAACTGATAATTGGTAAAACTAAACTCTTTGTGTATGTAATAGAGAATGTGTTACAGTCGTCAAAAGTTGTCAAAAATGTCAATTTTGAGATGCCTATAAGACTGGAAGTTGAAATTTGTCAACCAATTTCGACGCGTTTTAACTAATTCAAGGGCAATAACTAAAAAAAACGAAATATCGCCACTATGCCTATCAAACTTATCCAACATTTCACCGATATAAATGTTCACACAATGTTTGTTGACAATTTGCCATGTCTAGATAAGATAATTGGTAATCACTTAGACTTTGTAATCTCGACAAATTACATTCGTCCTTTTACTTTTACGAAAACATAGCTTTAGTCAATCAAAAATGAGCTTGTTTCCGCTTTTTCCAGTTTTGGGTTTTATTTTTTCTACCGCATTCAGTTGCCGCAAGACTACTTCCGTAAATTTCCGTAAAACTCCGGTTTAAAATGGACAAAATACGATTGACAAAAAAAAAAAAAATGAATTCAAAGCCCTTAATCGGAAACCGAGTGGAAAGCGGAATTCCGCCAAAAAGCGCAAGAAAATCATGTCTGGATTAGAGAAGTTAGACACTAGTGCACTTGTTAAAGACCAACTAGTTTCAAACCCACTGCTGCCAAGATGTGCAGGTGCAGTGACATCTGCTGACGACTGGCCTTAAAACAAACTAGACATCTTGGGGTGAATATAAGCCCATTTGCTTTGATTTCTGTGAAAGTCGTGCATTGTAAGAATCGTAGTAATTTAGAGTAATATGTCCAAGTACTAATATAAGACGCAACATACAGTCCATGTACTGCTTTAATGCGCAATTATATTACCTCCCTTTTTGTTCGCTTCCTTTCCCTGGACGTACCGCGGACTGTTACCAAGAGGAATAACTAAAAGAATTGTCGTAAAACAGGAGAACGGGTTTTAAATGTAATGACGTGCATTCATTACTTCTGTAATTTGAAAAGTGGGCTTTACAGGACTTGATAAATTAGTTATGATGAAGTTTGAGATATATTTGTTTCAATGAAACAAATGGTTGAATGATCAGATACACCCAACTCTTAGAGAGTCATGTAAAGCTTACCCTTTCAAATGACAGAAGGAATGAATGCATGTCATTACCGTGTTAATGTAGAGCTTCGACAGCGCAATGTTAATTACAATAACCACTTAGATCTATGACAACGATAATAATAACAGGCTAAAGAAATCATATCCCTACACTTCTTGCCCCTACTAGGCCATGGGCTACAGTTTGTCTAGTCACTGCCATTGCCGATCGGCACTGGTGTCTGGCTGGGCTGAGTATTATGCCATTTATGCCCGATGTCGGCGATGGCTAGATTATGCCTCGGCCTCGGGATCGAGAATGAAAGATGGAGAGGTGTATGAACTCCAGGTCTCCAGGTTAGAATTTGGACGACCAGTCATTACACTATACTTGTATACCTGTTGGATTATTTCGTTATTCGGTTGTAAAAGTTTCGCTAAAATTTCTTCTACAACACCTGCCATTTTGTTCTTCTTTTGAATCTTCTTTTCATCAGTTCGTGATCAAACAGCGCCCTCTGTTCGCCTATGCGCATAAACACCTCTGAGCCTGAGTGACCAGTAACCAAGGACGTCATTGCTAGCATTGACGTCGGCGTCAGCGTTTGAATTCTATGTTGAAGTGTTTCGACCATGCGTTCGCATCAGCGTCGTATTTTCATAGGCAGCCAACGCTCTCGCACCTAATTTAAAAACAGGACACGCGCTGTTTACTCCATAGGCATATTTCAAAAACGCGCAGACCTGATTAAAGAAACACTCGAACACGGAATTGAACGCCGACCTACTTGGGTAACAGGAGCTTGGTGGAAGCCTTGCCTACTAGGCTAATAAAACAGAAAGTGAGAAGTGTGAAAATACTGAAAAACTAGGCTAAGTGAGCAAGGTGGCCTTAATGACCTCTGTTTAGCAAAATTTCGGTGATATCTGGCGTTCTAGCCCACACGGTCCCCGTGATTGTATTTTGTCTATAAAATGGACTAGGCCTAACAACAGAAATTATCAGAAGTAGCCTAGCCGATACGTAAAACCGTATGTAGGCCTATCACCTTACCAAACGCCATAGGGCATAGGACGAGTCCGAAACTTTCTGATTGGACAGATATGGCTGGGGGGAGAGTCAGAAAAACTTGGGATTTTCCGCACCTCGTTCATATTTAGATGCATAAAATTAGGTAGGCTAGATCGTCTCCATTCATATGATTCATATTTTTAATAAACTGCTTTATATGATGTGTTTATATATAGGCTACAAAGTTGAGGAATATTTGATATCCCCGTGATTGCAAAATGTTTTCCTGATAACAGTGCAAAAAGAAAAAAAAACGTTGAACCGATTTTAAATAAATTTATTTGCACGGGACTGTTTCATTGGTTTTTTTTTCATAGCTTGTGAACGCGAAAGAGACTGTTTTCACCGGATCTGAATGAAACTTGCTGGGAACATTTATGTTGATGAGATCTCCGACATGTTCGATATTGGCGAGTTTCGATGAACGGTTTTTGGGTTATTGCACTTGACTTAGTCAACGTTCCACATACTCATACAGGCAGCTTATATCCATATATCTTGTGCTTCTTTACCATATCATGGCTTATAATGTATTTCTTATCGTATTTCAGTCTCGAATACATATCCAGTGTCCTAGCAATAATAATACCACCACTTTTTTATGTTTTAACTACGGCATGCTCTTTCTCACAGTGATCTATAACAGAGGTATTTCCGTTACTCCTTATTTAGTATTTTTAGAATCTTTTTGTATATCAGCATCATCTTTTCGTATTATAATCTTTTTCGATTATAATCTTTTTGCATTATCAGCATCTTTTTGTAGCTTATCAGACATCTTTTCGTATTATCAAACTTTTCGTATTATCATCTTTTTCATTATCATCTTTTTCATTATCAGCTCTTTTTATTATCATCTTTTTGCATTATCAGGATCTTTTTGTATTATCAGCACCATCTTTTCGTATTATCATCTTTTTCGATTATCATCTTTTTGCATTATCAGCATGTTTTCGTATTATCATCTTTTTGCATTATCAGCATCTTTTCGTATTATCATCTTTTTCTATTATCAGTGTCATCTTTTTCTATTATCAGGATCATCTTTTCGTATTATCATCTTTTTCGATTATCATCTTTTTGCATTTCCAGCATTTTTTTGTATTATCAGCACCATCTTTTCGTATTATCATCTTTTCGTATTATCATCTTTTTCGATTATCATCTTTTCGCATTATCAGCATCTTTTTTTATTATCAGGAGCATCTTTTCGTATTATCATCTTTTTCTATTATCATCTTTCTCTATTATCATCTTTCTCTATTATCATCTTTTTCGATTATCATCTTTTTGCATTATCAGCATCTTTTTGTATTATCAGGAGCATCTTTTCGTATTATCAGGAGCATCTTTTCGTATTGTCATCTTTTTCTATTATCATCTTTCTTTTGCATTATCATCTTTTTGTATTGTCATCTTTTTGTATAATCAGGATCATCTTTTTGTATAATCAGCATCATCTTTTTCTATTATCATCTTTTAGTATTATCATCTTTTCCGTAACTGACCGTATGTCGTTCTCAGGATTTCCTACTCCGTTTTGGTCTGCTGTGCCTAATACTGGCTGGACACCTAGGTATGGCCGTTCGGCTGTATAAAAGTTAGAAGTAGAAGGCTGTGTGTTATTTTTGTGACACTCCAGGGCATGTAGTCCGTGATTGTGAAAAGGGTTCAAGTTTACCAAGTTTAAGGGTAATTATAAAGGTATGTCGTTCAATAGTGATAGACCACCGAAAATTTATCTGAGAAATGCATGGAATTGTGTAGAGCATCATGATATATATACAGAAGGAAATTTGTGCACGGGTTGCAAATGTAGCAATGAGGTTATGGGGTAAAATGGGATGTTGTGACCTTCCTTTAGTTAGTATGCTTCTTGTGATTGAACCATCGAAGCCACGTCTTTGCTAAGATGCAAGATATCTTAATTTGTGGATAAAAGATTGTCCATTTCAACTTGAAACTTTAAAACATGTTCATAGGCATGTGGGGTTCGCATGATTTCAACCGCTGAGAAATCTGGTTATGATCATGTAAGGTTAACGCCTGGTTCAGAGACTTACTTTGGATTACAATTTGGTGGGTACATTTTCACGTATACATGTTCTACGATTCCATTTGGATGGAAATCCTACCCATTTTGTATATCAAACACTGGGTTCTGTGGTGACGTCTCATTTGGGTATTGTAAATTTCCAGCATATAGATGACAGATTGGCTGCTTGATATTTTCAAAGGATATGGGAAGGGTAAGACTAATGGCGAATTTTTAAAAAGTGGTAATCCTGCTTCTTCTAGAGAGGTATCTGACTATGTAAAATTTACTAAGTTAGGCCAGCCTTAGTCACATGTTTTACCGAAACAGGCCAAACCAATATTTTTGTCTAAGATCAAAGAATTGTGTGTATATATTTCGAATCAATTGCAAAGGGTGGATTTATCTTTGAGAAAGATGTTTGTTTTAGCTCGAGACCAGGCATTAGGTATTAGTCCAATTTTATTCTGGTGATAAGGCAAGTGATGTATGTCTCATCCTGAGTCAGGAGGTCAAAGTTTTGAGTGACGGTTCTGGTTGTGTGTTTTCACACACTCTTGGGAAAACCTTGAGGGGTGATGGGACAGTAAATGTATTTGCTCTTAAAAGATGTGTTGATCTTGGGTTAAAGTTGTGTATATTGGTTTGACCAAAAAAGGGGTATTAATTTGGCAACAGGGTACTTGTTTCGATCAGTAACTGAGGCTGGGGTTGTGCTTGAAAGTAGTTTAACGCAGTCTAATTAAAATACAGACCTAACTTTCGTTCGTATTTTATAAGTTTCGTTTCGAATGTTTTTATTAGCTATTGCCTTTGTATGTAACCACTACAGTCACGTATTCTGTGATTTATGATAAGCTTAGGCTTTATTTAGTTACGCTTGGTATTTTTGACCGTGAAACACCAGACAGCCTCCGTTCGGTTTGTGCTATTCATTTAATGGTTTCAGGTGCTGCGAAAAATGTAGGAGAAACTATAGGGCATGTAGGTTGGACTACGGAAAAGTCGGTGGATTATTATCCTCGTCAGTCGACAATGTCTGATGTTGGGGTTGTTGCGGATAAAATAGCCCAGTCGGTATCAAGAGCTATTGAGGTAGAAATGAAATTTAAGAAGAATGTCTATTTTTCTGGGTTAAAGTCGATTTTCGAATGAAATGCCAATTTCTATATTCGATTGAATAAATGAGGGGCAATTTTGTTTTGTTTCTTTTCGTCTCATGTTAGCAACATTTCGACGTGAGTGTTGGGAGGGGGTCTTAATGATGTGCATTGTTTTTTGTGAATGTAATGTACTGTAAGGGGCATCTAGCATGACATGTACATGTTTGGTGGGTGACATTATAAGATGACGGAAGGGGTCAGTAGAAGATTATGATGGTAGATGATGATGGATAACAGATGATTGTGGATAACAGTTGTGAATACAGTATTTTATTTCTACTAAACATGATTATTTACATAGCATAAGGTTTTTTGTTTAATAATATATTTTAATATATAGTGCGAGTTTATTATTATATTACATTTACATCATAGGGCCTATATGTCAATCAAAACGAAACCTAGACCTAAATTAAATAGCACCTCATAAAAATTCCTGCTCATGCCCTCGGCCTGTGTGTTGACTCTACGGCCATATTTGTATACAAATGTTATTTCTGGTTGTGTTTTTATTTAGTCTTTATACCAGCCCTCATGGCAATACTTTCTGTGTCAAAATATATCGATCAACAAATCAATCAATTTACAAAAATTGTTTAAAAACTGCAAATTGTACTATGCGATATCAGCCTCATACCTAAGGCGGAGTAACGGACGCAGAAAATTATGGACCAAACGAATACTGAGGCGACAGCAGGACAATGCCTTCTCATGCCTCCTCGAAAACTGGATTGCTCCCCTTAAAAAATTTTCACCACTGTCAAATTGTCCTTGACTTGCTGAATCTATTCCCAGCCTCTGATAGCAATTTGGCCATCCCACTTGAGATTTCTGCACCTTCGCGTATCTAAATACCTAGAATCCACCAATCTCGATATATTTGAAAAGATGGATGTTTTTGTAGTTCATTCATACCATATGCCCTAAACCATCCATGTCACGCCAAGCTTTGATTGCGTTCTGCAATAATAATCATTGTCATTGATAACCAGCCTTATAAATACCCCCAGCACCATCAAAGGCTACCGTGATGCCATGTAAGAGATTAGGGTGATTGAAAGTAACAAGTTACTGTTCAATAAAGGCACTGGCAAAGTGTTAGAGTTCACATAGTGCATTTACCAGGCGTATAGCGATTAACGGTTATTGACGTGTATTAGTGACGGACTGGCGTATTTTAGAAGACTGGAGCCCGTTTCTCAAAGAATCGTACGACTAAAACATAAGTAAAACTTAAGATTGGTTTCATTGACATTACTTGGTTACAAAGGGAATTAAGAATCAGCGTAGGCTTAATCATACCATCATAATCCCTAACCATAAATGTCACACCAAGCTCTGATTAATTTTAATGACTTCCCAATATCCACCCTGCAATTTTTCTGTCCAGCACATCAAAGGCTACCGCATGAAATGTTAAAATATTGCATTAACATTCCCGAGGAAACTATCATTATGATGCTGGAAAGTGTTGAAAATCCTCTTACCATTTACTTGGCCCATTACGAAGAACAGTATTAAAATTTATCAAATGCCAAACTGTGGTGACACCGATAATTAGTCACTTTATAATTAGTGAACGATTTTTAAAGTATGTCTGTTAACGATACACACCTTAATCTTGTTGATAAAGGATTTACTTCGTTTAAGTTTTAAAAATTTAAATTGTAACTTAATTCCCATTAGGCTTGACCATCAAATAAAAAAAAATCTAATATTTCTTTTGTTAAAATTTTTTGATTCCTGTATTTGTATGTAGCATTATGTTACTTCTTGCATGTCAAATGCTACTGTGTTGATGGTCACATAGTGTTGTAGAGAGTCTTTTTGTTTTATTCTTTAACGAATAATGTCAGGCAATTTATTAGACTTAGCAAATCCAGAACTATCTTCAAGGGAATAAAAACTTGATCAAGTTTTAGACTTGAGAAAAGGTTCAGGATGACTTCTCTTGTAACAATAGTCAATTATTAAACCATGGTAAGGCTTGAAAATGCATGAAACATTTATAAAATGCCTAAAAAAAAAACTAGCATTTAATTTAGTTAATGACTTCCCAATATCGTACCGCTGCGATTTTTCTGTTTTAGCAATAAATTGTTACATGAGCCGCCATTTGAAATGTGTAAAATCATTCACGCAACCATTCCCGAGAAGAGTCTATTAGTAGAATAACTACATGCTTTTGATGCATAAATCATGTTGAAGATCCTCTCTACCATATCACTTGGCACCATTGGAAGAACTGAAGTTCAACAATTTAATCAAAGATGCCAAACAGTGAGTGACACCGATAATTAGTCACGTTCATATTAATTAGTGAACGATTTTTATGAAGTTATGTCACTGTTAATGAGCTCTTAACACCTTTAATCTTGTGTCGGCATAAGAGGATTTACATTTCGTTTACATTTTAAAACTATTGAAATTCTGTAACTTGTAATGTCCCATTCGGCTATTGACGCATCAATTAAAAAAAATATCGTTAATATTTCGTTATGTGAATTAAAATTTTTTGATTCCTGTATTTGTATGTAGCATTGACGTGTTGACTGAGTTCTATGGACTGTCAACGTACTACTGTGTTTTGGTCACATGTTTGTAGAGAGCTGCGTTTTTGTTAGTTATTCTTTAAATCGAATAATGTCAGGCAATTTATTAGACTTTAGCAAAATCCCAGAACTATCTTCAATGGGAAATAAAAAACTTGATCAAGTTTTAGATCTTGAGAAGATAGGATATGGACTTTACAGGTAGACTACCGTAATATAAACTTGATCCTCAATATTAATTTAGTAAGGGCAAGTTGGCAAAATCATGACACATTCTAAACAGTTCCCTGTTTATGTGAACAAGCTATAACAAGTATCAATATGTGCTACAAGTCCAATAGTCGCTAAAAATGAAAATAAAAATTTGCAAAAAAGTTTAGTAAAATGGACTTAACTATATGTCCAAATTTGAGGTTTTCACTAGCCTAACTCCCATAAAGCAAGAAAGCCTTCTTTAGTTCAGTATTGTTTTAACGATGAATCAAAATTGTAATAACAAATTTCACGCATACCCTTCATTTATAGCTTTGAATTTCCAAGTTATAAGACCATTTGAATTTTTTTTCCTATCTTAATTAAAACTATGCTAGTGTTTCTATAGGAGATTTATAGGGTGATTGAAAGTAACAAGTTAGGCCTACTGTTCAATAAAGGCACTGGCACAGGGTTAAAGTTTTGATTACAAGTATAGAGGTATTAATACTGAGTTAATACTAGTAAAAATACAAAGTTATTTTGAAAAGTAGATCTGAAAAATAATTTGAAAAGAAGACCTGAAAAGATGAATATTTTGATTAAAAATTCTTCTCAAACCATTCACTGTAAAATATAATGCTGGCAATTAAAAATATTTTCGAAATGAGCCATGTTTTTGTATCATTTTTTTTATTTTATCCAAGTATTCTTAGAATGTAATTCTTTATTTAGGAGCTCCTATCAGGTTATTAATACTGGTGGTAGAACAATATTTGGTGGACAAGTAATAGCATTGGGTTTATTGGCTGCAATAGAAACAGTTTCCAAAGATTACCATCTTCATAGTTTACATTGTTATTTCCTAAAAGCAGGTATATAATTGAGGCTTTGTAACATATTTAATTGGGAGTTTGAAATATCCTTTTTTTTTTTAAATCGTCTAATATGAAAATACTAGTTTAGTGTAAATCACCATATTTCAATATTTGATTATACGATATCAGATTGAGGTTGGACCTCTAAGTCAACTTGTAGTCAGTCTATTGGCTGTGATATTTTATTTTTGTTCACTTTCAGGTAAAGATCAGCCAATAATATATAAAGTAGAAAACACAAGAGAAGGAAATACTTACTGTAGTCGTGGTGTAAAAGCTATTCAAAATGGACAAAATATATTTACCATGCAGTGTTCATTTAAAAAAACTGAAAGTGATCCATTCCAGTTCCAAGTTAAAATGCCAAATGTTCCAAAACCTTGTGATCTAAAAAACAGGTCTGAGATTCTCCAGGAATTATTAGATATAAAGTAAGTCAATAGGAAATTATATTATCTTAAAGGGACAGTATGCAAAATACTTTCATGCTAGAAATGATAAATGGAATACATGAGATATATGTGGGAAACTTCCCATGCATGCACAATTAAGAGCAACTACATCCTAACTTATGAGTAATCAAAAGATTTTTCTTTATTGGTTCAACCCAGGAATTTCTCCTTGTAATTAGGGACTTGTAAATCAAACTGATATTTTTCCTGATCATCTCTACTCCAATTTTCCAATATATAGAGGAATAAATGAAAATAAGAGCGCTCAAAGCAAAAGTTTCAAATATAGGCTATTCAGGGAAATATTGTCCTAGATTTTGATGATAAAATAAATTTCATAAATTGAAACTCTAAAAAACACCAAGAATGCTCCTTTAGACATTGATATCATTAAGACTCTAATTCAATCAGTGCATCATTTCAAAGCCTGCTTTAACAATCACATTCCTAGTACCAGTACTAAAGTTTATGAAAATCATTGTATGTCAGATCACAGGATTTAATCTAAAATAGAACTGAAAAATCAACTTGATTAATTTTAGATTTATGTCAATAATTAATTATTTTTATATTCCTGTTGACAGTGTAAGAATACCCTTGAAATGTTGAAAGTTATAAACATTGTAGCAGTAAGAAGTATCTTGTATTTTCTTTTATACATTATTTTATAGATTATTTTGATTTATGCATACACATTTCAACTACCAAATTTAATCATATGTGATAAAAAATGTAGATGTATGACAAAATTCATTAAAATGGATTTTAAAAAATGTATATTTTAGAGCAACTAAAAGGATGTAATAAAGTTCTAGGTACCGGTATTAATGTGGTCGCTGACAATATAAAAACATGGCTGCATAAAGAGATGTATGATTGATTTTCAAACAATTTTAAATACAATATCATATAAATTTTTTTTTTTGTGTTTTAATTGTTTTTATTTTATATTGTAGACAACATTCTTCTGGTGAAAATATATTCCGTCATTTGACATATTTTAAACAGACAGATGACAAAAGTTTATTTGAAACTAAACCTATTGTTCAAGATTGTTATTCCAGTGAAAGAAAGTATTCACCTAATAAT
The DNA here is from genome assembly GCA_030562195.1 of Nipponacmea schrenckii. Lineage (NCBI taxonomy): Eukaryota > Metazoa > Mollusca > Gastropoda > Lottiidae > Nipponacmea > Nipponacmea schrenckii. The sequence continues at coordinate 5,516,277 of JAUJPP010000006.1, forward strand.
ACTGTTTGGTGTAGACTTAAGGAACCTATTGGTTAGTATTATGATAAATATTTCAATCAGCAACGGTACCGTACAGAACCAACCAAGAACTAGAGCTGAGAACTTTGATTGGCCACAAACATTTTGCCCCATAGCTTTAAGGCCCTTTAGTACTTTAATTCCTTTCGCCCTGTGTTCTCTCAGCCACTTTGTAAAAGTAAAACTTTTCAATTTTTTCACATTCTTTCGTACTCATTTTACAGGCTACAATTCTTTACGGATTCTTTTGATTTTTATTTTGTGGGTCAGTGGCATTATGAAGATGATCCTTGTCGAGCCGGTTTCTTGATGGATTTTAATAAAACTTCATGTGATTCTTCTTAATTACCCAAGGATGAATCCTATTGAAAATCAGAAAAATCTTTTATTTACCAATAACTCTTGTCAAACTCCTAGATGAATTGGCTACCATTGCAAATGTTGGTATGTTATGCTGGCCATTGCTATTTTAAGTCAATGTGAGGTTAAAGACAAGAAAGTTTTGAGGGTGTTTAACAGTGCTTTCAATGTTTGATCAGACAGTGTCTCTTCTCACCTTTTCTTATAGCATTTTTTCTCGGAATCAAAACTCAGCGTTAATATATTTTCAGCCATTTTACTAATCAAACCTGTGTTGTTAGTAACAACTTGTTACTACAAATAAGTTCATGTACAAAATCTTCTTCCTTCAGGTAGTAAACAGCTGTACCATAAAGTTGTAGCTGCATATTTGAGTGATATATTAATGCTTAGTGCTGCCAGCAGACCTGGTTTTCAGTTAGGAAAACACAATTTCTTCCTTACAACATTAGATCATTCAATGTGGTTTCATAAACCAGTTAATGTTAACGACTGGTTATTATTTGAAATAGAGAGTCCTGTAACTGGTTAGTTTCATGTCAGATTAAAGGCTTCTTTTTTTCGTTCACCCGTCTTCATTAGCCCATAAGGTGCAGAAGAGAAGAACTTAAAACTCCATTCATTTCATTTCTTTTTTTATAGCCCACATGAATATGTGGAAGTATATTGTCATCGCCCCTGTCCGTCATTCAACATTTGTTGTAGACATAATGGAAGCTATAATATCCAATTGATTTGAATAAAACTTTGTATGAGCATTAGAATTAATAAGAATTTTATTGTGGGTGCTATAGAAGCTGCAATTTTCAATGCATTTTGATGAAACTTGGTGTGAGCATTGGAATTGATAAGACACCGTTCAAGTTCGAATATTGTGATTTTCTGATGAACAATTTGCAATTTATTGCCCTTGATTAAGTAAAATCGCGTCAAAATTTTATTGTAGGTGCAATTTTAGCTACAATTTTCAAGAGATTTTGATGAAACTTGGTGTAAGCATTGAAATGCCGTATAATCTACCTTTAAACATTAGAGAGCTGTTAACAGTGAAACAGTCTATTATGATTAAGGTTAAATGATTATTAGATTGCTTTTCTACTCCTTATTTTTTTAAGCACACTAATAGTATATTTTTTTTTTTTATAGGTGAAGGTCGTGGATTCATCTGTTGTAGAGTTTGGTCAGAAGATGGTAGTTTAGTTATAAATGCAACTCAAGAAGGAGTTGTTCGAACTTTAAAATCTAATCTTTGATGAAAACTGTCAATTTTATTAATTGTTAATTTCATATTTACTTTCATTGATTTATGAGTGAAATGATTCATTTACAAAAGGAAGAGAATAAATTAATGTAGCCCTTTTATTGAAACATTAGTGGCCTAGGCCTACTGTTAATCTGGAGGGGCAGAAAAGTAGGATGTAAAACTCCATTCATTTCATTTCCTGTTAATCTGGGTTTGATATGTGTCTAGACTTATTGTTAAACAAGGTGGTGTGTACCGAATCATATGAAAGGTTGCTTATGTTGCTCAATTTGTCAGGTAGTTGTGAATGACTGGGGATTTTGTTGATTTGTTAAATGTCGAAGTTTTAATAATTCATGTGTAATGTGTTAAGTGTGAAAGTTTTGAAAATCCGATTTAACAACAATTCCACACTTGAACATTACACCTGGATTAACATAACCTCCAGTTATTCAAAGCTACTAGTTGTACATTAGTGCACATTCATATGAAACAGGTCACAAGTTTTCCAATGTTCATACTTTGTAGAAAGTAGGAGTAACTGTATCTATATCTATCCAGTTTTAAATTCAAATCATTATTAACTTACAGAAAACTTAATAATCTAAACTAAATTTATGCAAGAGATATTAAGCAAATTTTAATAATGTTCTTTCCATCAATCATTCAATTGTTTTTTGTTGAGCTTTTAACCTTAAAATTGTAAATATTTTGTATATTTATATTCACATGTACCAGTTATTGGTATCTGAATAAATTCATTATTATTATTATGAATGAAAATTGCCCTCTTTATTTTAAAAATTGAAGTCACTTGTTAGCTCAACTAATTTAAGACATGTTATAACTCTTGTATGTTGATGGAACACTTTAATTTTTAGTTCACCCTCCCATCTATTATAAATGCTTGCTGTATTGGGAAGGGATCCGAAGACTGATGTATTTTAGGGTAATTAAGGGTAGTTTCAACTCAAGTTGATCATCAATAATCTTTAGTAGTAATCTGTTACCAATCTTCACAACTAATAAATTTAGGTAAAAACTGTAAAAAATACCAAAGTAAGGTTGTCTCACAAATTAAGGAAATAACAACACTTTAACCTTTACTGTCTGTAACTAATAAGGCCTAGTTACAGCTTGTTCAAGGAAATGAAAGGAGACTTATGCAATTATACTGGAAATTAAAAGATAAGGGATAAAGCTTTATAAACCAGAATAGATCAAATTGTACATAATATCAACATAATACAAAAATATATGAAGAATTAAATACTTAAAATAAACAAATGGCAAAAACCATTGTTCTATTTTAAAGTGGAACAGATGGCATTTTCATTGGTTGATTTGGGTCCTGAATTGACATGAAGACTATGCAATCAGGCTTTTGTATGATCTTTTCTTCTACATTGTCGTCACCTCTGTCCATCGGCCCGTCAACATTTATTGTAGACACTATAGAAGCTACAATTTTATATGGATTTTAATGAAACTTGGAACAAGCATTGGAATTGATAAGACGGCGGTCATGTTCGATCTTTCGATGAAGAGTTTTTTATTTATTGCCCTTGACTTAGTAAGATCACGTCAAATTTTTATTGTTTATGCAATAAAACATTTTCAATGGATTTTGATGAAACTTGATGTGAGCATTGGAATATATTAGACATCAGTCAAGTTTGAATTTGACAAATTTACAATGAACAGTTTTGAGTAATTGCCCTTGCATCAAAATTCTGTGGTTGCAATAAGAAGCTACAATTTTCGAAGGATTTTGATGAAACTTGTTGTAAGCATTTGAATTGATAAGACAGTAGTCAAGTTCGAATTTGACAATTTTTTGATGAACGGTTTTTGGGTTATTGACCTTGACTTAGTAAAATTGTGTCAAAATTTTATTGTGAGTGCAATAGAAGATACAATTTTGATTGGAATGTAATGAAACTTGGTGAGAGTATTGGAATAGATAAGACAGCGGTCAAGTTTGAATCTAACAATTTTACATGAACAGTTTTTGAGTTATTGCCCTTGACTTGGTAAAATCGCATCAAAATGGTATTTTAGGTGCATAGAAGCTGCAGATTTCAAAGGATTTTGATTTAACTGGGTGTGAGCAATGGCATTGAAAAAGATTTTCAATTAATGTTTTTTGAGTTATTGCTCAATTTATTATTCAAATTCAATGCTGCCAGTGGGCGTATATATCCTTGCCTGGTAAGCTATATTAACATAAGCTCTAATGAACAATGAGTCAAAAAAATTCATAGAATAGTTTAGTGTGGATATTCCTCCATGTGAAATGTTTTAAATTCGGAAGTTTTGTTAATCTAGGTGTTGTGTGTTGATATTCATGTGTGGAAAATAAAAAGAATCATTAAATTAGCTGTAGTCTGAATGACTATAAGTGTCTCCCTTTAATCAGGTCAAAGTTTATCAATCTCAATAGGCTCTGGTTATATTATATGATCTCATATCAACTAGATTTTGAATCTTGATTCAAGCATTCACTTACCTTAACTAGATCAAGATTACTTACAGTGAATAAAAATGGTGACAAGATTTGAAGACTTAGACTTGCAAAGAGTTCTGGAAGGATCATTTCTAAATTTAGAAAAGATAGATACCAATATATTCAGGTTGATTAATTCCCCTGTCCTTTGAAAATTTAATTCTCTAAAAATGTTTTGCTCTCAGGTTGTCATTATCTCAAAAGATGTAACTTTTTCTTCAAATCAGGTCTACACAGGCTTCAAATGAATTACGGAGTGCACTAACACATTCATTGAATGAATTATGTATTCATTTGTCTTTTTTTACAGAACAAATTCCAAGTTATGGCATCCACCTACAATGCAGGGTGTTTATGGAGGTCAGTTAGTGGGACAAGCTTTGGCTGCAGCAAGCAAGACTGTTTCTCATACTCATCATGCTCATAGTCTACATTGTTATTATCTAAATAAAGGTAACCATAATATTAGTTAATGTCAAGTCAAGTTTACTTAGAAAAGTAAATATTATTATTGTCACTGATGAAGGACCATGTAGTCCGAAACTAGTCTGACTTATTAAAGATTTATTTACCAACAGACGTCTTATCACTGTTTTGAGGGATTCTACTACCAAAAGTAGATATTCCTACAAAATTGCCTTCTGCAGTCACGGATTTCCTCAAAAAGAAATCCAAACAACATGAAAACAATTCAAAACAATATACCAATTAAGAGGGTTATGGGCGAATGAAAAATGTTCTAGATTCACTTGAAATTCAACAGCAATCATCAGAGCATGAACCTGAAACAAATATTAACTAGAGCTAGATTTACTTCGATTTCGATGCCACCACCTACATATGAAGTGAAGAAATGCCTTTGAAGAAATTTATGTGATAACATGTTCTGGTTGTAAAGAGCAATACATCCGACAGATGGAATCTATGAGAGAAAAAGGTTAGGGTTCATAAATCACAAATTTAACATCCAGAATAGAGAATGATATCCGTGAGTAAACAATGATTTGTACTTGCAATCAAACCTGCTGGTGGCGTATGTCACCTTGCTTCACAAGGCTATCATTTTATTTATAATTGTAGGTACCTGTACTAAACCTGTATTATATTATATAGAGCCAACTAGAGATGGTAATACATATTGTAGTCGTAATGTGGATGCTAAACAAGATGATACAACTTTTTTTTTTTTTTAAAAAAAAAAAAAAAAAGACAATAGCAAACTAGTTTTAAACAAGAAGAAACAATTTTTTATCATAAATTTTCAGTCAATAAGTAGAAAATATAGGCAATATTTTCTCTTTGGGTTAAAAAACTTTATCAGATAGCACAAGTACGTAGATAATATATTGGTAACAAACGTGTATTGGGAAACACATTTCGGTTTAGACAGATTCTCTAGCCAGCAATACATGTCAACCGTCTAGACCAAGAAAGTGTTATCCCAATAACGAAAATATTGTTCCAACACCACTTTCTGAATGGCATTAAATTATATTGTAAACTAAATGATAATGTATTTAGGAAATCTCGCCAAGAATACATTTAAGGTATTCAATGAATAATTTGTATCTTATTGTCCTCACACATCAGCTAATATTTTGCTTGGATAATGTTAGAGTGTTAATAAATATTATTTTTTATTTATATTTATTTATTGCATCGTTTTTCAGGAATAATTATGGCAGTATAAAAGACAGAGAAATACTCAAATCATTATGCCATCAAGATTTTCCTTTTGAAATACGTCCAGTCTATTCAAATTATGAATTACCCTCGCAGGAGAGAAAGGAACCTAAAAGGAAATATTGGATCAAAGCTGAAGGATATTTAGGTAAAACATTATATCGAAAAAATTGAAAAATAATTTTACCTTTCATGAAATTCTATAATGAAATCATTTAGGCAATTACATGGGTTTCACAGCAGCCTATACTCCAAAATTATAGTCCATAATATAAAAGTTAATTTGCAATGTTAGCTAAAGGTATGAAAAGGGAAAAAACTTTGGTATATAATGTACATATCATCAATATCTATAAGCTTAGGCTAAACATCAAAGATCAAAAATCTATCTTCTGTTACGTTCACAAGCTAACTTTGGCTTAATCATGGGCAATAACTAAAAAAATTGATAATCTATTATTGCCCTTGATAATTGCTGTGCCATGTGATTTGGACAATATATAGAAGTGTACTAAGCTTCATCTTGTTTAGAAAATATTTTCTTATCTTTCCAAATTATGGACAATAGCCTTAAACTTTTCTCTATTATGTGACATATAATTTTTATTTATATTTTTAGGTGAAGACAGTAGAATACATCAGTGTGCAGCAGCTTTTTTAACTGATTATCTATTTGTTGATGTTGCTTCAATATACAATACTGATAGACATCTTCAAATTGTCTCATTAGATCATTCTATATGGTTCCACAATACATTTCAAGCCAATGACTGGTTGTTATATGATATTGAAAGTCCACAAAGGGGTAATTTTCAAATTTCATTTTGCCAATATTGATAAATATGCCCTGCTTGTTTTATATTGCTTGAATATATGGACATATATTGTCTTCACAGGGTCCTTCCGTCAACATTTGTTGTAGACACAATAGAAGCTACAATTTTCAATGGGTTTTAAGGAAACTTGGTGTGAGCATTGGAATTGATAAGGAGGTAATAAAGTTCAAATGTGATGATTTTTTTTTTTTAATTATTGCCCATTAGTGTATAGCTGTCTGTCTGTTTGTCTGTCTGTCCACAATTTTTATGAGTCATTGCCCTTGTTCTTGAATTCTTTGTGTCCAAAATGTTGTGGACACGATTTGGAGCTGCTTCCTGGATTTTGACAAAACTTGGTGTTTTGTAATCACAAAGGATAAACCCTAAAAAAATCCAACCAATTGAAAATAATTTATGAGTAATTGCCCTTGTTCTTGAATTCTTTGTGGAAGCGTTTGAAGGCTTGTTTCTTGACAGATTTCATGTAACTTAGTGTGAGTGTTCCTAATCACACAAGGATGAACTTAAATTAAATTATCAGAAAAATCTTTCATATTCAGATAACTCTTGTCAACCTCGCAGAAAAATTAACTGCCTTTTTGATGTGTGTGTGTATTACGATGACCAACGCTATTTTGAGTTATTGCCCTTGACTTAGTAAATTAAATATTGTATTGTGGGTGCAATAGAAGTCGCAATTTTCAATGAATTTTAATGAAATTTCTTTTGAGCGTTGGAATTAATAAGATGGCGGTTAAGTTTGAATTTGACGATTTTGCCAATTTGTTTTATATAGATGCTATAAATCAAAGGAAAATATGATTTAACATGACTGATGTGTGGACATATATTACCTTGCTTTGCAAGCTATCTTTTATTCTATTGGTTGATATGTAAATTGGAAAGGAAGTGTAATTCTAGACTATAAACCTTTATATAGGCTACATAATACCACAAGCACTATTAAGGTTAAACATGATCTATGTTTAAATGTAGTTTTTATTTATCTCTGTAGGAAATGGTATGGCCATTGCCTTGGGTAGATTATGGAGAAAAGATGGGGTTTTAGCTATGTCTGTAGCACAAGAAGGAATGATGAGACCTAAACCTAAATTTTAACATGAAAAATAAAAATAACCTTATCAATATTGTTTTTCAAGCTAGATATACCATATATATTACCATAATAGGCCTTGTTTCATTTTGAAGATCTGGTTTCATTATGGAAAAAGATACAGATAGCTCTGATTTGAACCTGCTCGTAAAACAAATATTTTGGGAGTAAAGGTTTTAACTTTAATTTTATTGTTCGAATCGGTATAGTTTATAAGTTTATATTGTTGTGTTGAATTTATAATTGTTATAAGGGATAGATGTATTGAGAGACAGGCTAATTAGCCTAACTTTATACTCTTTAATAAAGAATTTATTATTATTATTATTAACTTTGTACTAATTTGTTTAGGGTGAATGTAGAAATGTAAAACGAAGTCATGAAATTCTCTTTATATACATAACTGATGTGGTAAAGATTAATGATTCCAGATCACAGGATTTGATTTATCAGCTGTAAACTTCATTTTTATGGAACAATTCCTCTTAGTCAGTATCACTTACAATAGATGAGAGTCTTTTACAAACAACAGTATCAAAATTCTCAATTTATAAATCTTTATCTGTATAATTACATGAGAATGATCATAACTAGTTAAGTGAGAAGGAAACATTAGAAGTATAAGGAGTATAAATAGAGGAGAAACTTTAATAAAGCTAATAGTATATATTACTACAACCTGTATTGTACTTATCTAGTATATTATATAATATATTAGCAATAAAAAGGTGATATCAGTTTTGTACAAATATTGACACAATGGATTATAAGTCATAAATAAAAACTTAAAGAATATGTACAAATGGAAAGAAATAATAATTCCAAGGCAAATTGAATACTAAATATTTAATATTATAACAAACCATGGGCATGCAACCCATTAAATTGCTGTTCACATAAAATGATAAACTGTGTGTACAAGAGGTATTAATAGTAAAAAAAAAATTGAAAGTAAAAAATTGAAAGTTAGTATCTGTAGTTTGATTCAAATTTAAAACTAACACATTTAGTCACTCAATTTTGTAATACCTCCCAAAATAACACATCAGCATGTTATTCTTGTCCTTTTAACTTTACCTCCCATATACAATACTATTTTATATCTATAGCTGTACAGTTGATGTATTGATTTCACTACATTATAGTTTATTGTATTCAGATTTTATATGCTTACCAAGTTACATCAGTTTCATATTGAAGTTATATACCAATTTTTTATCATCAAAAGAAAAAAAATAAACAACTACATGTATATTTAACAAGGCTTACAACTTAGGTTCACAAGTCTGCCGTGTCAGGGATCCTTTCTACCAGCTGGTCCTTGGCCAAACCTCTTGGCAATGATCTTTCCCGGATTATCCGTACCCATTTACAGCTGGGTGGACTGGATATCAAGCCCAATATCTGATCAAAACTGTATTCTATAACTAAACAAACAGGCAATATATCATGTCTAATTATGGTCTCTGGATTTCAAAGGTAAATTAACACATCTTTAAAAACATGATAGCTGGGAATGTTATATTAACAAAAATTATCATTATTTGTCAATTAAAAACTGTTACACTATATATTATGTAACTATACACCTCTACTTGGGACATCTTACCAGATATACATCAATTACAAAACCCAAAATATACACAAGGACTAGATATTGCTCATGAATAAAAAGGTAATGCACATACATCAAATGAAGTCTAAAACTAAAAGAGATATAATCCTTTTTCATTCAGACATCTAATTCTCTTGTTGCAATTTAACAAAATTATACCCTTCACTGGCAGTTCTGACAGACAATATCATTATCATAATATCTGTATGATTTGATATTGTTAATAACAGACTTACAGTATTGTGGTTCCAAAGTTTCACAATATGTTCAATGCAATGGATACCATAATGAAAACAGACAATATAAGTGATATTATAATTACAAGATGACCACGTTCTTTTAACAATGTTGTCCTTAGTTCAAAACATCTGCCAGTATTTTAGAACCTGATAGCTATTTTGACAGTTCTCGGCAGGAGTAGATTCTGAAAAATCAGAACTAATTTATGTTGATTTTCCACAATACTAAAAGGGTCATTTTTTAAATACATAAAACGTAAAAAATGTTTTGAGCATCATCTTTCTTTGTTTAATCATGTGACCTTGTAACCCTAGCCGACTGTCTATATATAGTAACTATTTCAAGTCCAGGAAGTAAAATCAGAAAAAAAAAAATAATACTTATATACTAAGCATATTTTTTGCAAGGAAACTTTCAATGATAAATAACTTGACAGTCACATTAACTGAACTTTCTGTCAAATTTATAACTGATTCTCATTGACCGGCAACATTTCTATTTGTTATGTTTATCTTAGCACTGATGAAATTGGAACATAATTATCATAATATAGACTAAATGTAAAATAATATATGTGAATATTGAACATTAAATATATAGCGGCATGATTCACATGTTCCTATTGTTTGTTAAAAGTAAATAGTCTAAGCCCATAAATCTCTTTGAACTGGAAGCGTTTCCATCAGCCGAATTATTATTGTCAAATGTCAATGAATTCATAGTTGAATGAATACTACCAGTAATCCCTTACTTAACTTAATTATTTAACTGAACTTGATTGTTTGGTAATTTAATTTTTAAAATTTTTTTTTAAAGTCACTGACCTATACTTTCAAGATAGCTGTTAGAAGCCGGAATAGAAACCGTTGTTTCACTCTATTTTGTGACGTGCTATTACTCTATTTTATATAATATAAACTAAAAAGTAAAAATGTATTATGGAATTTGAGATCAACATAAACCATCTGCAAATTCATCATCTTCTATAACCATTCCTTTTTTATCTTTAGCACCTCCAATACTTTCTGGCATACTTAAAACTTTAGCTAACTTTGCAAACTGCAAAAAATAGTTTTAAATTGTGCAGGGGAAGAAACAAATTGATGTCCATAAAATTGTAGTTTTGGTTAAAAGAGAAATGTGTTAAATTATATCATCATCAAATTATGTATACTATTTGTAACACTGGCGATATCAAAATAACTTAATATTTTAGATCTTGTCCCAAAACTTGAAAACAAGTAATTTGACATCTTACTATCTTTATAGAGTATAATGATGTAGACTTACAGCATTATCAAGGTACTTGAATAATGGTAGATTTAATGTAGCTCTCCCTTTGTCATCATCTCCTTCATCATAAGCTGTTAATAAATCTTCTAATGCACCAGCTTCTTCACTGGATCCAAATTCTGGTAAACTACAATATCACAGTCCAATGATATTTTCAGCTTATTTATTGATTAACAATAGACATCTAAGTTCTTAAACATATTCTTAAGTTCATTATTATCAATGGTACAAAACCTGCTTTTCTGGAGGAAGGCATACTTGTAACATTTAAAGGGAATGGTATTTTGCAATTTAATGCCAAATAGATCTAAGTCCTCTAGACTAGTGTGTTTCTTGATTCAACTTACTTCAGACAATTTTTAAAACACAAATCAGCAGCAACATAGTCATCTCTTGTTAAATGTACCAACACTTGACCCATTATAACTTTCCTTAATTTATCATAAGCTTCTGCAGCTAAATAATATTCCATTTCTCTCTGTAGAGCGTTGATAGCTTCTTCATACCTAAAAAAATTATTCTAATGTATTTAAAATAGTTCAGTAACCATAAATATGGGATAAGATTTGCTAGGAAAGTTGTAAATGTAAGTGCAAACATAAAGAACCTAATTCATATGTGCCCAGTTGCCAACTCCAAATTCATTTTCAGTTATCAGAAATTGCTAACAGGTTTTCATAATATAATATCAAAAGCATTTACTGGTGCCCCATGACTGAACGTTTTATTACCTTTGACTATTAATCAGAAGTCTAGCAGCTTTACCAATGAATTCTGCACAGTTTCGTGGTCTGCCTTCAATCTTATATAGAGAGAATAATGATGGAGTTTAATATAATCAGATTATTCAGACATTTTATAAAGAATCAACTTATATCATGCATGACATCAAACTTGATCTAGGAGGCAGGGTTATATTTCTCACCCATGCAGATCAGATAGGATTTGAACGACATCTAGAAGTTGAGGGTAAATATATAAGGAACACAAGGGAATAAATTATGGTATAATACACATATTTAATAACAAGGTTTATAACATTTCAACACAATTTACTACTTAATGGTTTCCCCTTGTTGTGCTATACATTCCTATGTTTTTCTATCCCTTCTTCATCTGATAATACATGTAAATTGTGTTGAAACATAATGTACCTTGTTATTAAAACATGCGGTTGCCTAGAAAGATATGCCCACTTTAAAGTATATTTTCTGTTTCAACAAAGGAAGAAACTCTAACATTATTTAGGTCTAATCCAAGTTCTCATCAATATAAATGTTCACACCAAATCTAGTCTTTATTGCGTTCACAAGCCAATTTTGATGCGTTTTGACAAGTTCAAGTGCAATAACTCAAAAAAGTTCATCCAAATCGTCCAATTTTCAACTTGTCCAAGATCTCATTATTATTATTGATCACAGCAAGTTTCATTCAAATCCGATGAAAACTGTAGTTTCTATCGCGTTCACGAGCCAATTTTGACGCGTTTTGAGTAAGTCAAGTGTAATAACTCAAAAACAGTTCATCGAAAAATCGCCATTTCGAACTTGTCCGATATCTCATCAATATAAATGATCACAGCCAATTTGTCCGGGAGGTTGACAAGAATTATCGGTAAATGAAAGATTTTTCTTAAATTTTAATTTCTTTCACAATAAATTTCATCCAAACCCGATCACAAAAATCAGCTCTCTATCGGGTCCAAAAATGAATTAAAGAACAAGGGCAATAACTAATAGAAAATACTTTGCAATTGGTCTGAATCTTAATTGGGTTCATCCTTGGGTAATTACAAACACTCACACCAAGTTTTGTCAAAATCCATTAAGAAACCAGCTCTCGGTGTGTCCACAAAAAATTCAAGAACAAGGGCAATAACTACTAGAAAATAGTTTTCTATTGGTCTGATTTTTAATAGGCTTCATCCTTGAGTGATTACAAAGACTCACACCAGGTTTCGTCAAAATCCATCAAGAAACCAGCTCTCTATCGTGTCTATAACAATTGTGGATGGACAGACAGACAGACAGACAGGGGCGACGACTGTATACGCCCACATTAATGTTACGCCAACATTAATGTTACGGCCAAATTATTGTTACGCCCACATTTATGTGTGGACTTATAAATAGAAGCGATCTCAATTTTGAAAGGAGCAACTCCCATAAAATGTCAACTTAAGAGTCTGACCCCGTTTGCGACAATATCACATCCATCTGTTCATGATTAATAGTCTGTCTACTGTACGGCTTAGTAAGACTTTACAGTTTCTTCTACAATTTTAGAATGATCGAAGATCAAGAAGATAGTAAAAATAATCTAAATGTAGGGAATTTTTCACTGGACATAGACAAAGATGGATTATTGAAGTAAAATTACCTCTGCCACATCACAAGCTTTAATATATAACTCTACAGCTCGACCTGGTTTTACTTGCTCCATCATTCTAAGTAAGAAACAAGTTTACAGTATTTTTATATACAGGAAATGAGGTGGATATTTTCCAAATCAAATTCAAAACTAAACAAATACACTTGTTTTCAAAGATCGACTAATTAAAAAATATAAACAAATAGGATATAGGAATGGTAGAAGTTTGGTCATTTGGTCGAGTGCTAATTAAGTTAAAAATCAACCAATTTTATACAAGAGTTCACTTACTTGCCAGCCTTATCAAGGCATAAAGCAGCAGTATCAGGAGTACCATGTTCTTGAAACATTTGAGAGGCCATCATCATTAGGTGACAAGCTTCATCATATTCTTTATTTTCTTTACACAATAAACCAGCTTGTTCATACGACCTTTAAAAAACAATATTTTTAAGTTCATATGGAAAGTAGAAATAATGATCTAACGTTATTACTTTTAAACAATTATTCTGTTATTTAATAGATATTTTTATCAAAAATACAAATAATACACTTACTTTGCAGCATGGAAAGTACTTGAAACTGTTAAAGAAAATCAATAAATAGTTCTTAAATAATGACAGGTATCTTTTTAAATACATTTATTGATACCATATTCATCTATTAATTGGACAGGTTTGCCATTTTAAGGATTGATTTGGATTTTGAACAGTTTCCAGAATTAATAGAAAAACTATAAATTCGTTCAAAAGTACTTCTAACATCTGATGAAGGTCAGTTCATGACCGAAATTGCAATCGTGTTTTTTGAGTATTATTTTGTTTTCATTTTTGTTACTTCATTGTTAGGTTAAATTTGATTTTTAAACACAAATAAATTGGCAGCAATCTCAAACCAAGCAACTACATCCTCAGTTTAATCAGCATTTATATAGACCTAACCCTTATTCTTGGCACGAATCGATACCTCATCAAAGATTACAGCACAACAGAGGCCAGAAATATGAAAACCATCAGAAACAAAAGAACAGATCTTTGCATCATCATCAAAACAAGTGGTTGTCTAGCAAGATACCCCCACTTTAAAGTATATTTCTGTTCATTTTGATGCATTTTGACTAAGTTGAGAGCATAGTCAAATTAGTAATCAATGAATTTAAAAAAAAAAAGATTTTCACACTTGACTATCTAAAGATAAAATCTTTATCATTGTTCATGTCTTTATTCATGAAACACCTGTAGAATTCCGGGAAGCCCTTATCTTTTTTATGATATTAAAAAATGCGACACCTATCGCGGATCACATTAATTTGTACTCGTATTTTAGTCTCTATACCCCATGTCGCATTAATTTGTTGACGCATTAATTTCTAGCCTTACAGTATATTAGTATGTAATAAAAATGATATGATAATTTTTCTGACTTGTAGGTCTAAGTTAGAAGTACTATGTATTTTCATTTAAACCTTAACAATAGGGAACTCCACTTTAAAAATGTGCCAGTGCCTTCTGTTGAATGGTAACTTGTTACCTTTTAACCACCCTAATCTCTAACTTATAAATTTTCTTTCTATTTCTTTATATGTCTTTGTATGAACAAATGTGTTTAAATTTCAAATGGGGATACTTTTGGACACACATAGATTTCATAGCTCAATTTCCATCGTGATCTGTGAATATTTAAACTGATTACCTTAATAAAAAATTTTCATTTCTTAATACGCAACTGTATGATTGATCCTTTAAATAACATTCTTTTTAAAAAATTTGAAAGATTGGGGTGATTAAACGCATAAAGTGCTAGTATCAATTAGTGAGCTGAGACTTGCAAGAAGAGGAGGTCTCAGTACGGCTGAGTGTGTCACGGCAAAAATTTCAGTGCTGTGTAATCTGCCACTGGGCCCACTAAGTCTGGGCTTGTGTTCATGGGCAATAATGACCTTGTAATTTTATTTGTGGGAACTACAAACTAGACTTAACATTACCAACAATTACCAACGATTATCAAAGTATGTAATGTTGGAATGAATAACATTTGTTTGCAAAAGCTTTACCTGCTAATAATAATAATAAACTCTTTAGTTTGCAAAAGCTTTCCCTGCTAATGTGCAAGCAAAAACAAAATTGGTGATTCTTAAGATGCGTTAACGCTTTTAACGAGTCCAAATCAACTTAAAACTTCGAAAGTCATAGCTTTGTTTGTGCTCTTTTCACCTCCTTTGACTAGGGAGTAGGTCTTTTTCAGATTTTGGCTCAGTGAAAACTGTACTGTCTAAACGGTATAGGCCAGCAGAGCTTAAGGTTTGTTTCAAAGACGACCAGATCTTAAGGCTGTCTAAACGCTTTAGAGTGAAAGGATACGAATTCATTTGCTGTTGTAACTCAGCTACTTTAATGTGAGTTTCTTTGGCTTTATCTATAGATTTAGCATTTCTAAATGCAGTAGCTGAAATTTAAAATATTATTGTTTATTATTTAAGGAAAAGGAGTACATTTGTAATAATTGTAGGACATTTAATCTTAATCAAAAATAAGTCTAGAAACCAACAAACAATGTTAATGTTTTTGAAGATAGGCAATAAACCTCCTAAACTAAAGCTTTCTCTTCATGACATTATTACCTTTAACTTAAAATATATCTTATAAACTTAAATTGTAGGCCAACCAGTAGCCTACATTTAATATTGAATAGTTCTCTTACAAATATAGGCCTACAAAATCAAAGTTCTTCTTAAGAGTAAAACCACACATACCAGCTTTTTGGTACTCAGAGATGGCACTATCAACATCAGGGTTCCATTTAAAAAAAGAAGTTTTCATGCTGAAATAAAAACAACCTAGTTTTATCAACAAACTGAAAGTAGTATCAATCTGTGGGTTGTAAACGGTTGTAAACGGTTGTAAACAGAATGAAAATCATGGAGAAAATTTTTGAAGTATAATTAGTCTAATATCTGTTTGTTTTGTAAAAACCAATATTTCTTACTATTTCTCTGCATTGCGCACATGCTCCATGGCTTCCTTAAACTTCTTGTCGTTTATTTGACTCATTTTTATTAAATACTATGATAATTTATTTCTATTTCTTCAATTCTGTTGTAAGCTGTCTGCTTTTCATAGACAGACTGGGGTGAAGGACGCATAAATAATAATAAAATGAAAGTAGACCCTAACTCCTGTAAAGAAACTCAGACCACAACTATTTCATATCACAAATATTCCAATATGACGAAGTGGTGACAATTAATATACAAAACTATTATGGATATACTACTCCTTCCTTTAATATTTGCAACGTTTCAATTCACATACAGGAATCTTTATCAAGCACAAAATAATGATAATAGAAACATAATAACAAGTATATATAGTAAATGCTGACATCTATAACTCTCCAAGATTAGTGATAAACAAATTAATAACAATTGATAAAGCTTACAGTGAAGTACTATTGGATTATTTAGCACTACAAGGATTACAAGGATTTCTATTATCATTATTTTGTGCTTGATAAAGATTCCTGTATGTGAATTGAAACGTTGCAAATATTAAAGGAAGGAGTAGTATATCCATAATAGTTTTGTATATTAATGCTCGATCTACTTCTAAATGTCATTCAAAGGTGACAATATATTTTTTATATACAATTTTTTGAAAAGGAAATATAATGGCACAAGAGAAAAGTGTACTTATATACAGTTGTATGGTCCACTTTTGTTCGTGAATAGGCCTTTGCTTTTTTATACTCAAATCTATTGTCAGTTAGCTTTTTGTCATTTAAATCACATTTAGGCTAATGGCTATAATATTTTAACGACCTACTAAGCCTAATACAAATAAGTCTAAGCAACTTTGTTAAGAGATTGAGGGGAAATTGTTGACTAAACAACGAGGGTTTGATGATAATGTTCAGCCAGATTCAGAATGGAAACTCCTGATTATGCCAGAAATAAAAACTTTGTTTTAAAAAATGGTTATGTTAAAGTGTTAAAGGAAAATGGAATTGTAAAAGTATGTAATTCTTTAAAATTGTAGTTGTAGTATTAATGAAATTATTCAAAGATATGTTTGTTCAACTCCACATTGTTAAGTATATGCATTGTTTAATAATTGTAAAATGATGCATTTAATAATGGGAAATACAAGATTTGTTTCCATATAGGCCCTACATGTCATTTAATTTATTAAATAGGCCTAAATTAATTTTAGCATTGGCTTAGTTTTCTTAAGTGATAAATAATTTTATTAAAAGTTTCTCAAACACCTGAGCCATTGTTAGGTTTTAAGTAATTAACATTTCTTAACCATGAAAATTCACTTAAATGATCTGACTATTCCATAAAGCAACCAGATACCAGTTTAGGTAATAAGACTACAAACATTGAACTTGACCCATCCAGGAAGTAAACTTTTTTGACAATTTGCTAATTATGTTATACCCCGAAAAAATTATTTTTGCACCAAATTTTTATCAAAAGATAAAGAAAATAGTATTAAAAGAATTATTTTAAATTATTTTGTCCTATATTCTCTAAATATTTTTAGACCTGGAAAAGAAGATACATGATAATATGTGTTAGTTCCAGTCTGGGATTATCTTGTATTATCAAATATAAAGATAAAGATGAATTTGAAACAAATAGAGGAAAAAATATTTACTATTTATCTGATATGAGCGAAGCTCAACAAGATATAAAAGATAAATCATGTATTGATATTAGAATGAAAGATTCCACAACTTTAACCCTGAAATTTGAAAAAGGTAAGGCACTGTTTTTGAAAATGAAGCATGCAGGTCAAATCTTTCTCATAAACCCAAAATCTATTTTAGATGACTTATAAAAGGGATGTTTTAGGATTGGTATTGTAAACATATTTGAGATTAAAAGCCTTGACAAGACAAATCCAGTCTAGATGGACTTTCATATTTTCTCAACCTGGTTTTCTCCCTGTCAGTGATGCAGGTCGGAGGAACTGGCATGGAAAAACCCTCTATCTAGTCATTTAGATGGGACATTAAAACAAGGCCACATGTTCTGCAGGCTATACAGGTTAAAGATCCCTTGACAGTTAGAAAGAGTAGGCTACTGCCGCTGTCCTGGCAAAATTTCCCTCATTGCACACTGTATGGTGTAGCCCATCTTCATTATTCCATTAGTTGCAGAAGAGTAGGACACAAAACTCCATTTATTTCATTTTATTTTCATTTCATTGTAATAAATCTGTTTGGAACTAATGTTGTATGTAGTTCTTACTCAAATATTATAGCATAAAGTTATCATGACCAGAGTGACCATGAAAAAATTAAGTAAAACAAGCATTAATTATGTTTGTTTGTTTTTTCAGTTGGAGAAAGCACTAGTTGGTTGAAATCAATCATAGATACCAAACAAACTGAAGCATCTAAACGTCCCCCTTTTGGTAAATAAGATGGAAAATACTTTTATGTACTAGTATATACAGCAATAGAAACTGTAGGGTTTATTGCATGGAATTATGACATTCATTTCATTGAATTTTAAGCTTTTACATCTACAAGAATTGAAATATACCTATATTTCCAGTTTATAGTAATTTTTTTATTCAATGAAAATTGATATATCTGACACTAGATAAACTTATTGTTCAATGAAGGGTAGGATTAATTATATGGTGATCTTTATTTACAGTGTATACATCCTATGTTAAACTATTAAAAAACAATGAGATGATGGGCTTTTTAGGAGAATGTTGTTTTATGATAGAAAAAGATTCTGTACGCTTAAAATCACATAATGGGGGACAGATAGCAAATTGGCCATACAAAGTAATTCGAAATTTTACTCAATTAGCAGATGATAAATTATTTTCTGTGGAAGTTGGAAGGTAAGTAGTCAATACAGATAATTCAAACACGCTAGAATAGTTATTGTCGAAGGATGTGATGTTTATATAACCTCAATTTCTGCTATCCACATTTGTTTTCAGAGTTAGAACTTGAAGCATGTTGCCTTTACAAATTCATATCAAATCTATTACTTGTTTAAAATAAAAGAGATTTGTTGAAA
The DNA here is from genome assembly GCA_030562195.1 of Nipponacmea schrenckii. NCBI lineage: Eukaryota > Metazoa > Mollusca > Gastropoda > Lottiidae > Nipponacmea > Nipponacmea schrenckii. The sequence goes on from JAUJPP010000006.1 coordinate 5,535,583, forward strand.
AAAATTATCATCATGTTTTTACATTTTAGAGCTTCTCAGACTGGCGAAGGTCTATTTACATTTGCATCATTTCAATCAAAAGAGATTATAAATCAGTTACGTTTATGCATAGTATTACCAGGTAAGAATATAGTAATATATTAATATCATTCAAAGCATACAATTTGACTTATCTGAACTACCTTTCTTCCTTCTTTTTTATTTGCTGAAATCCATCATAAATAAATAACTTGACATATTGGATATTATTTTTAGGAATTAAAGGAACCAGTCAGTTATCATCATCATCAAAAGTGTCACAAGCAAAATATCTAAGTAAGATAACCTTTTTCTTTCGAAAATTGACACAGCTGGGAGAAGGAGGAATTTTCTTGTGTACTATCACTATAGGCCTATATACCATTTTCAGAAATGAGCAAACAATTAGTAGTTTCCACAAGATATATCTCTGACAAAATATATAAATTTAAAACACAATGAACATTACCATAATTTTATTTTACTCTAGTTTTAACAATTATTTTTTATATTAAATATTTTAATGGCAGCTCCAGTACATTTGAAGTAACAAACGTTCAAGTTAACAAGACTGAGATGTAGAAGTAGAAGGAAAAGCTACTTGTGTGAATAACCATGGTGACATGTCATGAAATTAAATACTATCAAAATTATTCATTCTTAGTAGTGATTACATTTGTGTAGCTGTTAATGTAACTTCTTAAGTTAAAAGTGAAGTCTGACATTGTCACTTGCTGATTATAAAAGGGATGATAAGAGAGGAACTTTTACGTGATTTCTCATGATGATGTGATATAACAATAGTAAAGGATAACTGTGACTCCTTATAATGATGATTAGTGCTGGGTATTGCCAATCATGCCACGATACAATACGTTTCACTATACAAGGGTCATGATACAATACGTATCGCGATATATTAAACTTATATTTTGAGGTAACAAAATGTTATAACTATGAGTGATTGGATTTCAGTGAAGTCGGCAAAAGGAATTTATGATTGGATTAGCTTGCACTCACTAAATAGTAAAGAGAATATTGCCCACTTTTTTATGGAATGCCTGACCCTGCGATACGATACACGTATCGTGGCATGTCATATCATGATACATCGATTCAACGATATATCGCCAGCACTTATAACAATAGTAAAAGATAAATGTGACTCCTTATGATGAGGTGATATAACAATAATATAAGATATTTGTGATTTCTCATGATGATGTGATATAACAACAGTAAAAGAAAATTAAGATTTCTCATGATGATGTGATATTACAATAGTATCAGATAACTGTGATTTCTCATGATGATGTGATATAACAATATTAAAGAGATAACTGATATTTCTCATGATGATGTGATATAACAATTTTAAAGAGATAACTGTGACTCCTTTTGATGATGTGATATAAAAACAATAAGAGATAACTGTGATTTCTCATGATGATGTGAAATAACAAAGATAACTGTGATTTTTCATGATGATGTGATATAACAAAGATAACTGTGATTTCTCATGATGATGTGATAAAGAGATAACTGAGATTTGTCAAGGTGATATAGCAATAGTAAGAGATAACTGTGATTTCTCATGATGATGTGATAACTCATAGTCAATAGAAAGAACTATTGACTATGGATAACTGTGATGTCTCATGATGTTGGATACAACCATAGTAATCAATAACTGTGAGTCCTTATGATGATGTGATACAACAAAAGTATTAGATAACAGAGATTTCTCAAGGTAATATAAACAATAAAAATAATGTGATAAAGTAAGTGAAATATTATTAAATCTTGAAATGTAACATCTCAAGACATCTCAAGGTGTACAAAAGTAAGATGAAACTTTGATTACCCAAGGACATGTAACTCTATTGCTGATTTGAAGTAATAAAATATATTAAATATTGTCGATTTATATTTGTTTTTGCAATCTGTCTTTGATTGATTAGAGTATGTATTGGCTTGATTTCACTATTTCATGTTCTCAGAAAACTACAAGTGATCTGTGTCATTGATGCTGGAAACGGGCCTGTCCGGCTATGAGCTTGGTTGGGGAAATGCACAATAATCAGTACCAAATTTTAAAAAGCGACAATAAAAATATATAAGGAATTTAAAAAAAAGAGTGAGCCAGCGATGATTCCATTCAGTTTAAGAATAAAAGTGTCTGGTAAATCAACGCTAAAACATCATTGTGCAATTCAACAGTAGGGGTCAAGGACGCGTGAAAACCCACATGTTAGAGTTACCTCTCTTTATATTTACACAATTTAAAAATTGCTGAATTGAAGTATTAAGCGTTTTATAATAAACTACTTGATTTTGTGGATTTATCCGATAATAGAGGGATTTTGATGTATAGTTATGACACCAGGTAGGTCCACTTATGCAAACATACTGTTATTGTCCAAATTTGAGTGAAATTAAATTTTTATGTTCCTTCTATTATCCCTTTAATTTCACTTGATTAGTCATATTGTATAGAAATTGGCTTGTGAACGTGATAGGGACTACAACAGTTTTCATTGGATTTGAATGAAATTTATTGTTTGTGATCATTTTTATCGGCGAGATCTTAAAAAGCTTTGATATTGACGACTTTTGATGAATGCGTTTTTTAGTTATTGCCCTTGAGATTAAAAATTGTTGTCTTCCCTTTTTTAAGTAAGATTTTAATACGAGCACATCCCCCCCCCCCCCCACTTTTACAGAACTCGTCGGTAAAACGCGGAATCGGTCGGAAAAAAGGGGTCATGGATGGAACCGTCGGTAAAACGCGGAATCGATCGATTAAACCGATTAATTAACCTAAAAAGTCAAAACCTTGTGTTGGTTATGATCGGTCGATAAAAGACGGCAAGGTGGGATCGTCGGTAAAACCAATTAACCTAAAAAGTAAAAACCTTGTGTTGGTTATGATGTTATCAGTAAACTGTCAACATTAAAAGTATTTTTTTTTACTGAAACTACCGGAATCGGTCGGTATTAGTTGGTTATGACTGGAGTCTGGGGAATTATCGATTGGCTGACCGAAAGATTGGAAAGCTTGTGTCAGTTATGATGTTATCGGAAAACGTTTCTTCTACATAACACGCAGAATAGATCGAAAAGGGCTATATAAAACATATGTTTTTCCGATGAAAATTGATAATTTTGACCGGTGGAAACGACTTCCAAAATCGGGTCAGATGTATTCTCCTGGTTTCCTAGTTTGTAAACTTTTCCGGGGAAGGACCCGGCCCCGAACCCCCCGCCACTGCAAGGGCCAAATACGAAGGTAAAACTTAGACGTTACACGTGTTCGTCGGTAAAACTTAGACGTTACACCCCCCAGTCAAAATGGTCACGCTACGCCCTTGATAATGTGTTCACCCCTGTCTGTTCATTGGTTTGCTTGTGAACAAGATAGAGACAACAGTTTTCATCTGATTTGTGAACATTTTTATTGATGAGATCTTGGATTAGGCCCAAATTATGATGGAGTTTCAACCCTGTGTTGAAACAGAAAATATACTAGTAAAGTAGGCGTATCTTGCTAGGAAACCACTTGTCCACATTCATAGTAATATTATTCATGTCCTATGAATAAGGCTTTCACATTGCACAAAACACATAATAAAGGAACATAACACAATGATTATTGAATTAAATTGTAAGAGATTTCTTTGAAATATAAATCCAATAAAACTTTTTACCATTTAAAGAGGTACATCCATGTTTTAAACCTGCTAAGGAAACAGGATAAGTCTAAAATAGTAGTGACACTTTCAGGATGCCTTGATTTTTATCAAAAACTTAAAGGGTGAAAATTAGGGTCTATCATGGGTGATACTCTTTCTAAAAGTTTCAATATTTACAAAGGATAGAGCACAAAGCTTCATCGAAATCAATTTGATACATTTTCTTCATATCAATAGCAGAGTATCAGAAATGAAATGAATGGAGTTTTACGCCCTATAAAAGAGAGGCCATAAAGTAAATTTCCCAGGATTGAACCCTGGACCTACGGTTAGTGATTAAGCTTTTAACTCACTGTGCCTCCCAGCAGAATAACAGATAGACAATAGTGTGCAATTAAATTCTGCATACTGCAAACTTGTTTTGGATTTCATCATTCACATTTTCACATGAACAGGTTCATCAGGAGTGTATTAAATAATTCTGTGAAAATAATTCGAAAATAAACAACATATATATATATAATTAATCAACAAGTTTATTACAGTTTTACAGTAACAGTACATACATATATTATCATAATACTAAAGCAGGTGCTTCTAATATTTACAAACATCTCTATCTTCATCTCCCTTTGTTCAATTTTCTTTTTAAATCAATTTTATTAATTAGTGAATAGAGACAACAATGTGAGTATGCTCTTCAAATACAGGTTTTTTGAAAAATATTTTTAAGAGATACATTCATTTCATAAGGTTTGACATGATCGTTTCAATATTTTATTTAAAAACAAAAATTATTAGTTTAATGCCTTAATATTAGATAGAAGTTTTAAGAATTTATACAACTTCAGCATCGAATGTAACCCAAAGCAGAAACACATAGAACTGAGTTTTAAATTTGTGCGTGAAACGAAGATGATTTCCTTAGCAGTTTCTTAAAAATGAAAACAGTCAATGGTAAATATATTGATAGAGAAGAAGGATGATTATGTCATAAAAACGTTATTTAACGACATAATTTTATCACAGTTACAGAATTAGGCATGTACTTTAACTTCATGACTACACCTATATTTTTAAATGTGAAAATGTCTTTCAAAAAAAAAAAAATTTATTTCACCAAACTTAAAACAAGTTTTTCCAGGTTATCTATCAAGCTATTGGATCAACTTCTTTTTTTTAACTATAACTTTTTATCAAATCAAGCTTTCTAATCACAGTACCAAGATAGTTTATCATACAACACACTACCAATTTATATATTGATAAATATTATTGCCAGCCACTAACAAAAACATGTAATTTACATATCTTACAATGATCATTATTTATTTCAGAATGAACAAATTAAGATCTTTTCAGAACAAACCAGTTACATCCAAAAGATTGTTTTTGCTTAAACTTCTTAACTACAAAATAAAGACAGAAACAAATTTAGTGGATGCATACAGTGGTAGCTTTAAAAATTATGTGTCTCACACTTCTTTTTGAAGTTTGGCACATAATATCTAAACTGAAACTTCTACTAAAATTATATACAAATCACAGTCCCTTCATCATATATTCAGCTTGTCTGATTTTGTCAACTGTGATGGCATGAGTAAGGCAAGGCTATGCAAGATGTTAAGACATGCATTAAAAATCTAATTTATCTTGATTAGATTATATCATCTGATTTTGAAGAAAATGAAAACTGACCAAAATCGGGGTTTTTAATTGTTATAGAATTTTAGTTCCATGGTTTTGTGAGCATTTGTGGTTAAATTGAAGCCTCAAACTGCATATGTAATCTAACCCTGGAATGAGGGCCTTTCTCATGGTCAACCGGAAGTACATCGTCTTTGAAAACTACCTTAAAATCGGCATTTGCGACTTGGACAAAAATATCAAATTACTGTAAATGTTTCATGATCGGATTGTTTTGTTATTGTGATGTGATATAAGACAATAAGTTTAGAAAGTTTAAATTCAAATTATGGTGAATATTACCAAACATTTATACAGTTTACAGTTGGATATTAGTTGAATAGTACTAAGTAGTAGCATAGTTTTGACATCAACAAAATATCGGTTTAAAAAATGTCTGGTTGGGAAAAAAATATAAATCAACAGCCCTGATTATCAGGCCATCATTTCACTAAAAATTTTGCTATGAATGGTAGTCTGAAAGTCTGCCAATACCAAATTTCAATTTTCAAAACAAATTAGTTGTCAAAGAATTTTTTGAGAAACGGGGGCCAGGATATCTTACTTCACCAGTCTACTGCCTAACATACCAATATATCAATGTTAAGTGCAAGTTATCCAATCAATGTCAAGTCTAACATTATTGGAACAAGGCCAATGGTATCTAATATGAATAGAATATTATCAAAGAATTTTGACAAATTCAAATCTATCCATAATCTGATAATCTATTTACAAAATCATATGAACAGTAAAAATAGCAATGCAATGCATTGAAATACGCCCAAATGGCAGCCATACTACAGATACATATGTTAAAGATTTTTCTACGTTTAACTATATATCTCGGTAAAAAGTATCCTACAACACAAAAATCAGATCAGATCAACTTTAAGTCCCCAATAACCCACATGCCAAATATTTTAATGACACCATATCTAACAAACGTTACAGAAAAAACATGATGGCGATTAGCAGTAAGTCATGCTAGTTTACCAGGAAATTAATCGCAGGAATTATTAATTGATGCACGACTTTCACAAAAGGTTTGCTTCTATTATAAAAGATACATTCACAATTTCAAGCCGGTCGTCGGCAGATGTCAAGTGTTCTGAAGTTAAAACTAAATAAAACTTAGGTCTAATAAAACCAACGTTTACAAGCGATATCTAATTTAGGCTAAATAAATTCTAATAAGATAAAACCTTTATTAGGCCTACCGGTATTTAAATATTTTGTCGATATGAGGATATGGCCCTCCAACATAATGTAGGGTAGGACATCCATTTCAGAATTTGACCTACTTAATCGGAGATTTTCTTTGGAAAGTCAGTCGATAAGACTGTCGTCAAGATATTGATTCTCACTATTTTACATGTCATAATAACATTGTTTGACAAATGCACTGCATACTTTGATAAAATAATAACACAAACACAAACCTTCGTGAAATATAAAAAGAAAGAAATTTAAGCTGTAGATGTGACAAGATCGACATAATTTATTAAATTTTAGACTCGACAATCCAGTCCTTCTGATATCTATGTAATAGTAATTAGTCTGGGTGACAGAGACTACAATTCGCGGGTTTATTTAATTCACGCGTTCGGATTGGTTGTGACGTCAAAAAGGGGAGGTCTGTCGAATTGTCAATATGTCGGCTGGAAAATAAGTACAAGACTGTTACCCTGAAGTTTTATACTATATCTCGACCAAAAATTGTCCGATCAGCACCAAAATCAATAGGGATCCTCTTTGTTATGTTATTAACCCATATAACAAAAATCAAAAAGATCCATTGTGAATTGTAGACTGTAGAGTGAGTACAAGAAAAATGTGAACAGACACACAGACACACACACACACACACACACACACACACACACACACACACAGACAGACAGACAGGGGTGATCACAATATACGACCAAAATACATTTTGGGCGTATGAACAGTAAAAATCAAGATTTAATGGCAATATTTTGCAATATGCTTAAAAATCCATACCTTTAAAATCTTGAACAAAAATCATGCCAAATTTCAACATGCCTGAGATCTAATCAATATTTGTATGCATAGCATCAATTTAACAACATGAAGTGTTGACTAACAGGCAGATACCATGAGGTGACAATACATCAACATTTCCATGTGATTATTTTTTACAGAGTGTACTGAGCACTATTTTAACATTGAAAATATTGTGTTCTTGTAAATCAACTCATCAAAACATTTATACATATATAAAACAAATTGTATGTATTTCATGATAAAAAAAAATGATATTGAAGTCAATGTTCTTTATCTTTAAAAAATGTTAAAAATTTTGCCCTCAGGCACAATTAAAACTCACAGCCAGTACATAAGACTGATATGATACATTTCATGATTTGAAAGCATAGGATATAAGCACCAATGACCAAATTTAGCCATTTAACAAAAAATCAAGGCGCAAAGGAATAAATTGTATTTTTTCATATTTCTAATAATCTTCAATATCTGACTACTGGCTGTTTAAATTATAAATCCTTGTTTAATAATTTGTCATCATCTGTAATCATGCTATCCACAATTACTAAAATCTAGTATGTAAGTAAAATAGTTGTTCTTGTGATCATACAGCACAGTAAACTATTAAAAACCAAAAACTATTATCTATTATGTTGTCTTCCAGGTAAAACAGGACACAAAGGAGTTGACAGCATCTAGGTAAATAACATCACTTATAGAACATGATTTGACAACAACAGCACTTTTTCATTGATACACTAAACTATTTCAGTCTTATCTAAATTCTCCAGCAAATGTTTATGAAAGGCAAACTAAGTCAAGTTCCTGTTAATCTGTTGGGTGTTCAGGACAGGATCTGTTCACTTCAAACCATTTATCAATACATCTGGAAGATAAAGAAAAGTTTTTTTTTAAATTATCCACAATTTAGCTCATGTCAAAAACTGTGCCACCCTTAAATCATTTTAGGTTCACCCCTTCTGTTTTTGCTGGATTTTCTGGGGGGCTTCGAGGAGTGGAGTTGTATACCCATGATGGTGTGCTTATTTGATGTACATTTATGGATTTGTGTATGGATTAGTTTGTATTTGTTTTCCTTTCAGTCATGTATGAATGTAGAATGAAATGTTTGAGTATATTTTTTGTTTCATATCATTCATTATATTTTCACCATGGGCTGAATGTTAGAAAGGATCATGTTCTTGTGTATTGAACTTGATTCTGACCCATGTAAATACTTTATTATCATTATTATTTTCTCATACTCGCCATTCTTACTTTTGTTCCATACACATCATATGATGAATATGAAAATAGATTCTCATTATGCAAATCTATTTCCCCTTTGAGAAAATTAAAATTATATAGTCTAGTTCAAGAAATAAACAAGTGGTTGCACAGAAAGATATGCCCAATTCAAATTATATTTACTGTTTATACAAGGAAAACTGTAGTCTCTAATGCATTCATTAGCCAATTTTGACGCGTTTTAACTAAGGCAAAAAATAACTAAAAAACTGTTCATCGAAAAATAGTCAATATCAAACTTGTCCAAGATCTCATCAATATACATGATCACAGCAATTTCATTCATTCATTTACTATGTGCATGGTCTAAATATAACTTACCCTTTATGATATATACACAGACAGGGTAATCTAGCTATTGTATCACCTTGAACTAAATCTTCAAAACATATTACACATTCCCCTTTATCTTCATTCAATACATCTTCTACAATCAAGCACAAAATACAACTTCACAAAGTCACTAAGCTTTAAATTTTTTTACTTGAGGAAAGGTTTAACAACAAGGAAAAGAAAGGAGTGCACAAAAGAACCCGCACAAAAGAACCCGATTGTTAGACTTTAAAAGTTTCTAACCATAATATGTCTATAATATAAACTGTTTTAACTGGGCTGTTAGTAGTATAACTATATTTTCCCTTGAATTTTGTTTAGACTTACCATTATAACTAATTCTAGGCTTTGTTAAACACATCACCAGATGACATTCTATCTCTTCTGATGATATAAATTTAGAACAAACTGGACATTTAATGCCTGAAATAACAAAAAATCAAATCATAGTACCAATATTAAAGTCACAAGAAACCTTTAAGATATAACAAAATCAAATATTTCTACAATTCAATCACACCATATCTAATCCACATAAAAATTGTAAACATAAAAAGTCATTACTAAAATCGGGATAATGTTAATACTTAATGGATAAAAGTATTGATACTATTAAAGATATTTGCCAGGCAAGGTAACATATGCTTACTATCTGTTGTCAGAAATAATGAAGTCTTTTCCCTTTAGTGACTTGAAAATTAGTTTTCTCATTCATTATATTAAAAATATTCAAAGGCAGTACCTCAAAACAGATAATCATAATATACACATTTATTTCAAATTTCATAAAAATCTCATTGATCTTAAGATCAAAGTTTCAAACATCCTTTATAGTCAGCAGCTATTCTTATAAGCATATCTTAGTTAAGTGTGAAATTGGCTATGATCAATTGATACAAATAGTTTGGATGATTATTGCCTCCTTCATACTGTCCAACCAAATTTGACAGGGGCAACAACTCAACAACCAAAATCTAAATGGCAATAAGTTAAAGAATATTTTAACAAAACCCCGTTTGTTACCAATTTCGCACTTGCCAAGATCTTATCAATATTTACATGCATAGCCAATTTAATAAAGATCAGATAAAAACTGTGGCCTTTATCATGCCGGCAAACCACGTTTTTTCAATAGTCAAGAAAAAAACTCAAAAACCCTAAAACCTATTCTTACTTGACTGACATCTTAATATCATCAGCAAAAAAAACATAACTCATCAAAATCAGATCTGCGTTAACAGCATTAACTTAAAAGCTGTTCTAAATATGAATGAATATGAATATCATGTTTCATCAAGATTGAATAAAAATTGTGGCCTGTCGTGCCTACATGTCGATTTTCACACTTCTTTTTTTAAAATCAAGGGCAATACTAATAGGTTAAAAGAAATTCATCCAATAGATACAAATTTGGATCTTGACTGAGAAAGCAACGGTTGGTTCATGTATATATCTATACATTGCCTTAGGAACATAAATAAACTAACATAAACCTGATATTCATAATCAAGCCATTCAATGATCAAACATTGCAATAGATGTTAATAATGAAATATAACTCCAGAGGTTTCATTCAATATGAAGCATCTGATGCATGCTAAAGTATTCTACATTATTTACATAACATAATGTAAATGATATGATCTGATGAAAATTAAATTCATATAATTGACTATAATTTACCTCAATTAGACTATCATAATTTAAACAAGCCGTATTCAATAAATTAAGTTATTACTGACTAGCTAATTTCATATTCACATTTGGACTATATTTTTTATTTTTTCCATAACATTTTGTTAAGAAACATTTTGGGTTAAAATTCAACCCTGAGAAGCATTTAAATTTTAAGTGATTTTATAACAAAAAATATACCGGTACATCAAATTCAATATATGGATTTTTTAATTAACATTTAGTTTCTAAAGATTTTAATATTTCCTTTTGTTTAATAGATAGAAACTTGCACAATGTTTTTTGAGTTTCCTTTATATCATCATATATATATATATTTGATTTGGTATTTTTATAAACCTTTTATCATACTTTATTTGAAAAGTTTTCAATTTATCTGAATGATAAAGACAACAGATTATATCGAAAACTTCATTTTAAATCGAGTCATATATTTGACATCAATAACCACTAACCAGTACATTATTTCTGTTCTGATTTAATTTATTATGACATGTATATCTATTTTTGTTCACACCATCAACAAAGTAGACTTGTGTTTTTTGTTAAGTTAAATGATGAAAGGCAGATTGCATATTTAAGTGAGTATCAGAATGAATATAACCTGTTATCATCTTATTCAATCATCCGACAAAACAACAACCTTAGTAATAAGCTAAAGAAAATGCAAAAATAGCCAGTTTTAAAAACAGTATCTTGTACCAATGAAGACATTAAATTAATCGGCCTATAAATCAAGCGTGAGATGAGAATAGTATTCTCAAGAAAGCACTGGCCTAGGTCATGAAGTAAGAAACAACATTATAGGATGAGATAGTTAGTGTAAACAATAATTAAAATATAGCTTGACTGGCAGCATTGAATTTGAATAATAAATTGAGCAATAACTCAAAAAACATTCACTGAATATTGAAGTCAAAGACTCAAAAACTGTTCATGGAAAATCGGCAAATTCAAACTTGACCACGATCTTAACTATTTCAATACTCATACCAAGTTTCATCAAATCTTTTTAAAAACTGTAGCTTCTTTTTCATCCACAAAAGTTTCTGATGCAATTTACTAAGTCAGGGGCAATAACTCAAAAACCATTTGTTAAAAAAGTCAAATTCAAACTTGACTGCCGTCTTATCAATTCTAATGCTTACACAAAGTTCCATCAAAATCCTTTGAAAATTGAAGCTTCTTATTGCAACCACAATAGAATTTTGATTCAAGTTTACTTAGTCATGGGCAATTACTCATTAACTGTTCATCGAAAAATTGTCAAATTCGATCTTGACCAACAACTTATCAATTTCAATGCTCATACCAAATTTCATCAAAATCCATTGAAAATTGTAGCTTCTATTGCATCAACAATAAAACAATAAAAGTCAAGGGCAATAACTAAAAAAATGTTCATCAAAAGAATCGTCGAATTAAAATTTGTGTCGTCTTATCAATTCCAATGCTCACACCAACTTTCATAGAAATCTTTTGAAAATTGTAGCTTCTATTGCACCAAAAATAAAATTTTAATACAATTTTACTAAGTCTAGGGAAATAACTAAAAATACATTCATTGAAAAACCTTCAAATTCCAACTTGACCGCCGTCTTATTACTTCAAATTTTCACACCAAGTTTCATTAAAATCCATTTAAAATTGATGCTTCTATTGTGTCGACAACAAATTTATTTTCTTCCTTATTATACTGTTTGAATACTGGAGCCCATTGACCTATTATAAACTAAAGTGTATACTGAAAGATGACATTTGACTCAAAATTATTTAAGGTAATATTGGATATAAAAAAATAAAAATTATAATACAGTTATGGATTTGAAAAAACGTTTTGTGGTGGTTTAAGTCTGCCATGGACTAAATGGTTAGGCCTAATTAGATTTTTTATTCCTCTCGAAAGTGGTAATAATTCTTTTAGTATAAACATGTTGGTATTTCTCTTGTTGAGTTTTATAGCTGTTAAATGAAAAATCTATGGTTCAAAGGCTTAATATTTGCAGTTTCAGAATCATTTTTTTTTTTTAACTTTAACTGGAAACTGGGTGGTCATGACTTCATAGCTATCCAAACTTGAATCAGAACGAAGCTCAATAGACACATCCATCCAAACATTGAGAAGGTGAAATCTGTTTTTTTGAATCAGGCCTAGTGACATAGGCAGGTGTTTCGCTACCAGTACCAGTCGTTGTCACATCATTAATATGACTAAGCCTCGTCCTTGTTAGAGTCGCAAATTGAAGCCGGTTTTATAATAGTGGGTTCATATAATAGTTATTTTGTTGCCATATCATCGATATTAACTGGTGAAAATAAAAGAAATAACTACAGTTCGATGTTCATTATAATTTCAACAGTTATAAAACTTGTTTTGGGCAAATTTTTTCGTTGGAAATAATTGACGCCGGGTAAAAGTAGACAGCGATATTGACTACAGTAGCCGTCGTATTTCGCAGGCTGCCGGCTACTGACACCCCTGCTAAGCATAACTCAAAATCATTTTTTTTGCTGAAAACCTGAAAGAAATATTTTCCAAAAAATATACCTGGCCTAATGCACAGTGAAGTCAATCAAGGATAAAGAAATGACACACACCTTGTAAAGCAAATAAATGCACAGGAAGAGAATGTGTAAATGTTCTTCCAAAAGCAGAACCCTCTTCTGGGGAGCTCGAATCAGAGTCTGGGGAATTTCCACGAGGGACTGTCACATTAGCAGGAATATTAAGAGTTGATGAATGTCCAGTTTGAAAGCTGCCAAAACTCCGTGCACGTGCACGGGCACCTGACCCTCCCGCACGCACAGCGATTCCATTATTTCCACTTCCATTTGTGCCACTTGGGCTGCTGCCAGAATATGTCCTTAATCTTGGCGAATTACTTGTGCTCAGCTTTAATCCCATTCTAGTAATATCAAAGGACAATTCATAAATAAGATAAGTCCAATATCAGGACACATTCGGATTGCAAAATATCATTTTACTATGGATAAATAATAATATTCGCAACAATTTCGTCCGCCATTTTCCTTCCTTGTGTTTTTATGATAGGGAACCAACACAAAAATGACGTATTATGCCATATGACTGAGCTATTAATAGATTTATCTACAAGTCGATAAATATGAAACAATCCATGAAAACTTTTCATACTAAAATTCATACAAAATGTACATAGAAACTATATAATTGGGCTATATCAGATTCTGTGCGGATGTCAATTAAATCTAATGGATACATTTTTATACATTTATTTAATAGATTTATCGAGTACTTTAAGTCACATGATCTCAAAATGGCGTCAGTCAGATTGAAGTTTCTATAATAATATAAAATCTGAATATTTTAAACAATTTGATATGTAGTAAGAGATATTTAAAGCAGAAGATAATAAAATGTCCAACGAAAGGCTGGAATCAACGTGGCAAAGTGGGAATTTAGAAAATGTCCTGGGAAACAGTGAGACTGACACATTGCTCAATAATTCTCACATACAAATCAATGTTGATGACATTCGAGTAAGAGTTCTCAAAGGTACAAACCTATTTATACTCCTGCTAATTTTTGAAGACTTAGATATTCTGACTAGATGTTATATTGAATCTTCAAGTATTAAGTAATGCATTCAGCATTCTTCGGCAATTTCTGCAAAGCTAAATGAGTGAATAAATGATTTTTCTCTGGATGAAACTATTTTTTTCCAGCATTTCACAAATATTTAATATATAGTCCTGTAGTCCCTATCAGAACCTTCACCTTAGGCCTTTTGTTTTCAATAATGTGTTCAGAATTTTAACTCAATTACAATGTATGTACTGAGAATTATGCATAAATCAGAATAATTGATGAAGTGCAATCCTTTAACAGTATTGGTATATTTTGCTTTCAAATCATTTGTTAATTAGGTTCATCATGGTTCAGTTCTGCTTTTCTGGTTGTAAATGCTGCATTAGGTGCAGGTTTATTGAATTTTCCTGCAGCGTATGACCAGGCAGGAGGTGTTATAGTTGCTGTAACAATTCAGACAGTGAGTAAACTTTGTGTTTGACAAGGAATATGTTGGAAATCAGAATACTTTGATTTTTTGTATGAAGATTCATATACTAGAATGAAACTTAATACCAGAGTATGTGGATTACCTTAATCCAGATTCACTATAAGCACGGTCTATTGACTGGCAAAACCTGTATTGGAACATTTAGAACTGTCAGATTTTATTGACAATATTATATTTCAGTTATTTTTGGTGTTTATTGTGGCAGCAATAATGATTTTAGCTTATTGTTCAGACATTGATAAAGTGTCTACTTACCAAGATGTTGTTTCATCTGTTTGTGGTAAAAAAGCTCAAAATGCATCTGCTCTTTGTTTATTGGTATATTGTTTTGGAACTTGTATTACATTCCTCATCATTATTGGAGATCAATGGGAAGAATGTAAGTATTTTTGTGATATTACTTTTTAACAAAATTATAGATATACCACCTCTTAAAATGCACAGAAATATTGGATTTTTTGATCTTGGCCATTAAGAGTATAAATTATATTCATCGGTTACCTGGTGTCACAAAACAAATGGAATTCTTGATTAATATGATTAATCTACAAAAAAACGTTACTTAGTTTTATTGATTTATTGCATTTAAGATCAATTCAGCAGTAAATTTATAGATCCTATTTAATCATTTTCAAACATTTCTTTGTTTTCTTTGCATTTTAGATATATGACACTTCATCTTTGTCTTTCAGTTTTTTTATTTGTAAGTAAAACTGTATATTGTTTGGATAGACCAATTTATATGGATAGAAGTTTTATAATAGCTGTTACATCTATAGCTTTCATTCTACCTCTATGTTTTCCTAAAAGAATTGATTTCTTAAAATATGCAAGGTATTCACACCTTTATCATTTTTTATCAAAAATTATATTTCAATGTCTTTATTGCCTCAAGGTCTCTTCTCTTTGAACGGAAGAAGACATGCCTCAAATAAGATGATCTGCTTCTCAGTAAAAGTGTTTATGAAATTGTCCATGAAAGTTATAACTCTGTTATGCGCCTAGTTATCAATGGTGTTTCCTGGCCAAAAATAGAATATGTTTTTACTATCCTAGTGAAATAAAGTATGTAGGCTAATGCATACTACACAAGAAATTGTTCAGTTTCTGTAGTTGATATAAGAATTTAAAAATGTAAAAATTGGATTGACTACTTTCTACCCCACAGTGTAGTAGGAGTAATTGGTATAATGTATGTGATGTTATTAGTAGCTGTGAAGTATTTTATACAGGATCCAGATGATAAGCCAGCATATATCAAAACAAGGTCATTAATTGTCATAATTTTGATTGAATGAATTTTATCTCACAAAGAGCGCTTAGTTAATGTACCTCAGCCTCAATACTAAAAGAATAAATTGGAGGTCTATATACCCTGTGGAATCAGCATGGCCTATCCTTGTTAGTATGGCATGTCCCAAAAAATTATAGGTAAATGTTAAAAAGTTGGTGTTGATGTAGGCCTACTTCAGTTTTACTGTTGTCCGTGTAAGTTGTTTTGAATTTGAATGTTTTTATCGAGTCAAATTTATTAATGTCCTCGTGCCTAATTCTAATGCATCAACATTTGAAAAAAAAAGATAATTTAAGAGCAAACTGTATAATTATAACTGTTAAGAAACAATTTGGGAGTACAAACCATATTTGTAATAGCCCCACTCCTCTTTTGTCAAATAGGAATGCAATAGTCTATGAGAGAGAATACTATTTGGATCTGTTTATATTTTTTCAGTCCTGATTCGTGGATGGATGTGTTTTTAGTTATTCCTGATATTTGTTTTGCCTATCAGGTATGTAAGACTCTCTTTATAGAATGAAGATTGTTTATGTTAGGATGTTTATTGTTTGAAAAAGACTTCTTGAAAGCAGAAATTAGTGTTAAAGTAGCTTAGAATTAGGCTTCATTTTGATGTGATAAAGAAAAGAACATGAAAAGTGTTAATTCTGTGTAAAATATTATTTTTCAGTGCCATGTCAGTATCATCCCAATATATTCCTGCATGGAAAAAAGAAATATAAAAGAATTTTCGAAAACTGTGACTTTAGCTATGGTACTGTGTGTATTGAGTTACACTGTGACTGCTGCCTTGGGATATTTACAGTTTGGACATAAAATAACAACAGATATTTTGGTATCATTTGATCCTGATATTGAAGTTATTATAGCAGTTGTATTGATTGCTGTTAAAACCTATACAACATATCCAATATTACTTTTTTGTGGAAGGTATTTATATTTATATCTCTATTTTTTCACCCAAATTTTTTGACATCTTACTAAAATAAATTCTCCACACTATGTTGACATTGACAAAAGTCTGAATTTTCAGATTTTATTACTTATAATTTATTATTAAGTGTTACTTCGATGTCATAGATTTAAGATCATATTTTCTATTTCTCTCATTTTAGGGCAGCATTTGATTCTGTATGGAATGAAGTCTTCAAACTTACACCAGAAGTTATTGAGGAAAGGGAAAGAAAAATGAGAATACTCGTCACTTTAATATGGTTCACTTTAACCGTTGCCTTGGCTATCTTTATACCAAATATAGGAGTCGTTATTCAACTTTTAGGAGCATTTGCTGGTTTATTTATTTTTGTATTTCCAGGTAAAGTTAGACGTTAAAATTGATAATATTTAACTAATTTTAGTTTATTGAATCATGTGCTTTGTAGAACACAGAAAGTTAAGCTAACCATTCTGTCTTTTGATTGGTGTCTTATAAACAAACAAATTCATACTTTCTACATAAAGTCTATTATTAATCTTGAGTCATTGTTGATCAACATGGGACGGGATTGTTGGCATTGCATTGCCATTAATCTAAAACTATGTTTTAAACCTCATTAAAAGACATTAGATCAAATTTAATGTCAAATGATTCTCATTTGTTGAATGTTTCCTTTTATATTTTACAGGAATGTGTTTACTTAAAACAATGTTGGATAAGATATGTGAGGGAGTAGAATTCATTACTCATGTCAAACGCGTCAAATTTTTATTGTACTTTTCCTGTGTGTTTATTACTTTAGGAGTGTTCATATTTGGATTAACCTTGACTCAAGCCATACAGCAAGATATAAAGGGGGTTCAGCCAGATAAATCTAAATATACATGTCAGAACTAAGTGTGAACGTAAAAAGATATGGGGGTAGAACATTGTCAAAATTCTCGATTGTGTTGCAGCTTTAAAATACCAATGTCATTGTTACAAAATGCATTTGTTGATGCTGCAAAGTACAATTGTTGATTGTGATAAATGTTACATGAATTCTTATGGCATTTCATTGGATTTTGGATTATATTTATGCATCTTTACAAATCAACATTTTGCAACAACGATCAAGATTTTGGCAATATTATACCCCCATAAATAAATAGGCCTGCATATCAAGATACTTAACTATTTCAAATATAACAACATTTTGTAACATTTTCATTGTCTCCTCAGAATATTTGAATTCCTTCGAATAATTTAACCGCACACTGTTCAAAATGAAGGATTTATACCTAATGAAGTGTCCATTTTCTGTCAGCTGGTCAACAGTTTTCTTGTGAATGCGATAGAGACTACAGTTTTCATCTGATTTGAATGAAAGTTGCTGTGATATTATATTATATTATATCATTATATTGATGAGATCTTGGAAAAGATCGATATTGATGATTTTTTCGATAAACTTTTTTGAGTTATTGCCCTTGACTTAGTCGAAATGTGTCAAAATCAGCTTGTGAATGCGATAAAACTACAGTTTTCATCAGAGTTGAATGGAATTTGGTGTAATCATTTATATTGATGAGATCTTGGACAAATTCAATATTGACAATTTTTCAATGAACAGTTTTTTGAGTTATTGCCCTTGACTTGGTCAAAATGTGTCAAAATTGCTTGTGAATGCAAAAGACTACAGTTTTTAATAATGAATTTGGTGTAATCATTTGGTTGATAGATCTTGGCAAATTTAATTGAATATATTTTCAATGAACGTTTTTGAGTTATTGCCCTTGACTTAAAAAATGGTCAAAATTGTGTTAATCAACAGACAAATATGATTTAATGAAATTTGGTGTATCATTATATTGATGAGATCTTGGTCTGCACACTTTATTTGAAATATATTTTCGATGGCAATGTTTTATATTGTCTGATTTTATAAAATGCACCAAAATTTAATTTTACTCAACAATTAGTTTTAATATGTTTAATTCATGAAGTTTGGTATAATATGCATTCTTATATATACTGTGACTAAGCAAATAAAAATTCCTGTGTTAAAAAAAAAATCTTTAACTTCGTTGTTAACTTTCTCTTAGAGCATTGTATTAAGATAGTAAGTATAACCTGCACACACATTAACAACTCCATGATATTTTCATTTATTCTCAACAATGGTTATGAAGTTGTATAAAACAAACATATTTTTACAAACATTATCACATGCAAATGATTTACCAAATATGTAAGAAACTGGACCCATACTGGCTTGGAATGTTATAGAGATAATTATGTTGATTTTGATCTAACTTGTTATGCATACCTATGTGAGATTGTGCCAAGGTGTATTGTTAAACAAACTTAGTTGTTATTCCAGTGCTTTGTTTTCAAAATGTTTTTTTTTAATTTTCGAATTCTGGTCAGAGCACCCAGTTGTAACTACAAATGCCACAAATTAACTGTTAACATTTCTCCCGTAAATGCCTTGCGACCGAAATCTGGTGAACATATTTTCAAATCATTTTGTCCAATCGGAAATGACATAGGGCAAAATATCCACTTTTTACTCTTTTTTGGATTTTCTCCTCTAATTATGATCTGATTTTCATCAAACTTCTTTTGTTTAACACTTCTCGCTAATGATTACAAGTAAGAAATTCAAGATTATTCACTTGTTCATTTTTCCGTTGACTTTTTGAAATCCAATTTTTCACCTTTTTTCTGACTTCTAAAATTTTGTTCAATGTGAAAATTTACTAATATATAGATATTTTGATTGCGAACTAAATTCAATTTTCAGGTTTCGATATCATTTTCGATTTTGATGTTATTCGTGTTTAAAATTAAAATTTTCACTTCTGGAATATTAAAGGTATTTGAATTTTTTTCTTGCAATTAACTAGAATTGTCCATTCAAACATTTCGGACCTAAAAAAAAAAGATTAGACGCCATATTGATATGCCTAACCATGGTAAAAGTCAAAATGGGGACTCAGGGTTAGATCTGATTTGCATAATTTGGTATTTCTAGAAAGACTAACATACTGCTAACAACATGGATAACGTTCGAATTTCTTTTCTTTTTTTTACAGTTTTAATTTTTCATTAATTTCAGAACTTTTAAGGCTCCTATATAGTGACCTTGACTTTTGCCAACCTTTTGACTTGAACAAACGTTATTGCACTTCATTATATCAATCCACTAATATTTTCACTTTTGTTGTATGATGTTTACTTCCGGTTTTAGAGGGAATTGAAAATCTATTAATCGAGATCTCATTAAAATATATATGCTTACTGAGTTTCATTGAGATCAGGCAATAACTGTAACCTCTGTTGTGAATACAATAAATGTCAACGGACGGATGGACAGGGCCAACGGCATTATATATGTCCACATTTCCACTAGGGCGTATAAAAACAACTGGTAGGGGCTGTGGGCAAACTATTATACACAGACGTGTGGTATGTTCAACTAAACAAATGGTAGCGGTTGTGAGCTAACAACTATACACAGGGCCATGGTAAACAAAGTAGGGTGATTGTTTAGTGTGTAATGTGTGAGATATAAATATTTAATAGGCTGATTGTTTAGTGTGTAATGTGTGAGATACAAATATTTTATAGGCTGATTGTTTAGTGTGTAATGTGTGAGATATAAATATTTTATAGGCTGATTGTTTAGTGTGTAATGTGTGAGATATAAATATTTTATAGGCTGATTGTTTAGTGTGTAATGTGTGAGATACAAATATTTAATAGGCTGATTGTTTAGTGTGTAATGTGTGAGATTTAAATATTTTAAAGGCTGATTGTTTAGTGTGTAATGTGTGAGATATAAATATTTTATAGGCTGATTGTTTAGTGTGTAATGCGTGAGATACAAATATATTATAGGCTGATTGTTTAGTGTGTAATGTGTGAGATATAAATATTTTAAAGGTTGATTGTTTAGTGTGTAATGTGTGAGATATAAATATTTTATAGGCTGATTGTTTAGTGTGTAATGTGTGAGATATAAATATTTTATAGGTTGATTGTTTAGTGTGTAATGTTTGAGATATAAATATTTTATAGGCTGATTGTTTAGTGTGTAATGTTTGAGATATAAATATTTTATAGGCTGATTGTTTAGTGTGTAATGTGTGAGATATAAATATTTTATAGGCTGATTGTTTAGTGTGTATGTGTGAGATATAAATATTTTATAGGTTGATTGTTTAGTGTGTAATGTGTGAGATATAAATATTTTATAGGTTGATTGTTTAGTGTGTAATGTGTGAGATATAAATATTTTATAGGTTGATTGTTTAGTGTGTAATGTTTGAGATATAAATATTTTATAGGCTGATTGTTTAGTGTGTAATGTGTGAGATATAAATATTTTAAAGGCTGATTGTTTTGTGTGAATAAAAATGTAAGGCTGATTGATTATATATGTATTTTATAGGCTGATTGTTTAATGTGTAATGTGTGAGATATAAATATTTTATAGGCTGATTGTTTAGTGTGTAATGTGTGAGATATAAATATTTTATAGGCTGATTGTTTAGTGTGTAATGTGTGAGATACAAATATATTATAGGCTGATTGTTTAGTGTGTAATGTGTGAGATATAAATATTTTATAGGTGATTGTTTAGTGTGTAATGTGTGAGATATAAATATTTTATAGGTTGATTGTTTAATGTGTAATGTGTGAGATACAAATATTTTATAGGCTGATTGTTTAGTGTGTAATGTGTGAGATATAAATATTTTATAGGCTGATTGTTTAGTGTGTAATGTGTGAGATATAAATATTTTTATAGGCTGATTGTTTAGTGTGTAATGTGTGAGATATAAATATTTTATAGGCTGATTGTTTAGTGTGTAATGTGTGAGATATAAATATTTTATAGGCTGATTGTTTATGTGTAATGTGTGAGATATAAATATTTTATAGGCTGATTGTTTAGTGTGTAATGTGTGAGATATAAATATTTTATAGGCTGATGGTTTAGTGTGTTATGTGTGAGATTTAAATATTTTATAGGCTGATTGTTTAGTGTGTAATGTGTGAGATATAAATATTTTATAGGCTGATTGTTTAGTGTGTAATGTGTGAGATATAAATATTTTATAGGCTGATTGTTTAGTGTGTATGTGTGAGATATAAATATTTTATAGGCTGATTGTTTAGTGTGTAATGTGTGAGATATAAATATTTTATAGGCTGATTGTTTAGTGTGTAATGTGTGAGATATAAATATTTTATAAGGCTGATTGTTTAGTGTGTAATGTGTGAGATATAAATATTTTATAGGTTGATTGTTTAGTGTGTAATGTGTGAGATATAAATATTTTATAGGCTGATTGTTTAGTGTGTATGTGTGAGATATAAATATTTTATAGGCTGATTGTTTAGTGTGTAATGTGTGAGATATAAATATTTTATAGGCTGATTGATTAGTGTGTTATGTGTGAGATATAAATATTTTATAGGCTGATTGTTTAGTGTGTAATGTGTGAGATATAAATATTTTATAGGCTGATTGTTTAGTGTGTAATGTGTGAGATACAAATATTTAATAGGCTGATTGTTTAGTGTGTAATGTGTGAGATTTAAATATTTTAAAGGCTGATTGTTTAGTGTGTAATGTGTGAGATATAAATATTTTATAGGCTGATTGTTTAGTGTGTAATGTGTGAGATACAAATATATTATAGGCTGATTGTTTAGTGTGTAATGTGTGAGATATAAATATTTTATAGGTTGATTGTTTAGTGTGTAATGTGTGAGATATAAATATTTTATAGGCTGATTGTTTAGTGTGTAATGTGTGAGATATAAATATTTTATAGGTTGATTGTTTAGTGTGTAATGTGTGAGATATAAATATTTTATAGGTTGATTGTTTAGTGTGTAATGTGTGAGATATAAATATTTTATAGGCTGATTGTTTAGTGTGTAATGTGTGAGATATAAATATTTTATAGGCTGATTGTTTAGTGTGTAATGTGTGAGATATAAATATTTTATAGGCTGATTGTTTAGTGTGTAATGTGTGAGATATTAAATATTTTATAGGCTGATTGTTTAGTGTGTAATGTGTGAGATATAAATATTTTATAGGCTGATTGTTTATTGTGCGAGATACAAATATTTTATAGGTTGATTGTTTAGTGTGTAATGTGTGAGATATGAATATTTTATAGGCTGATTGATTAGTGTGTTATGTGTGAGATTTAAATATTTTATAGGCTGATTGTTTAATGTGTAATGTGTGAGATATAAATATTTTATAGGCTGATTGTTTAGTGTGTAATGTGTGAGATATAAATATTTTATAGGCTGATTGTTTAGTGTGTAATGTGTGAGATATAAATATTTTATAGGATTGACAATGGGGTCTGTTTTTATAGGTTTGCTCAAGTGTAACCGGTGAGAAAATAAATATTTTTCGATCTTTTAAAAGTTGTTTTGTTAATTTAAATAAAGGGTGATTGTGATAGTGTTAATGTTTGCGTATCCATGTGTTCTCCGCTAATTGATTATGTGTAATGGTAAATACAATATTTCATAGGCGGGGATTTTTACCGGGTGTATGTGTGAGATATAAATATTTATAGGACAGTTGATTTATGTGCTTGTTAGAAAAATATTAATCGCGATTGTTTAATGTGTAATGTGTGAGATCAATATTTTAAAGGCTGATTTTTAGTGTGTAATGTTGAATTAAATATTTATACTGATTGTTTAGTGTGTAATGTGTAGATAAAAAATATCGATTGTTTAGTGTGTAATGTGTGAGATATAAATATTTATAGGCTGATTGTTTAGTGTGTAATGTGTGAGATAAAAATATTTTATAGGTGATTGTTTATGTGTAGTGAGATATAAATATTTTATAGGCTGATTGTTTAGTGTGTAATGTGTGAGATATAAATATTTTATAGGCTGATTGTTTAGTGTGTAATGTGTGAGATATAAATATTTTATAGGCTGATTGTTTAGTGTGTAATGTGTGAGATATAAATATTTTATAGGCTGATTGTTTAGTGTGTTATGTGTGAGATATAAATATTTTATAGGCTGATTGTTTAGTGTGTAATGTGTGAGATATAAATATTTTATAGGCTGATTGTTTAGTGTGCGAGATACAAATATTTTATAGGTTGATTGTTTAGTGTGTAATGTGTGAGATATAAATATTTTATAGGCTGATTGTTTAGTGTGTTATGTGTGAGATTTAAATATTTTATAGGCTGATTGTTTAATGTGTAATGTGTGAGATATAAATATTTTATAGGCTGATTGTTTAGTGTGTAATGTGTGAGATATAAATATTTTATAGGCTGATTGTTTAGTGTGTAATGTGTGAGATATAAATATTTTATAGGTTGATTGTTTAGTGTGTAATGTGTGAGATATAAATATTTTATAGGTTGATTGTTTAGTGTGTAATGTGTGAGATATAAATATTTTATAGGCTGATTGTTTAGTGTGCGAGATACAAATATTTTATAGGTTGATTGTTTAGTGTGTAATGTGTGAGATATAAATATTTTATAGGTTGATTGTTTAGTGTGTAATGTGTGAGAGTATAAATATTTTATAGGCTGATTGTTTAGTGTGTAATGTGTGAGATATAAATATTTTATAGGCTGATTGTTTAGTGTGTAATGTGTGAGATATAAATATTTTATAGGCTGATTGTTTGTGTGTCATGTGTGAGATATAAATATTTTATAGGCTGATTGTATAATGTGTAATGTGTGAGATATAAATATTTTATAGGCTGATTGTTTAGTGTGTAATGTGTGAGATATAAATATTTTATAGGTTGATTGTTTAGTGTGTAATGTGTGAGATATAAATATTTTATAGGTTGATTGTTTAGTGTGTAATGTGTGAGATATAAATATTTTATAGGCTGATTGTTTAGTGTGTAGTGTATCAGATGTAATTATTTTGAAAAATTTAAATATATTATCAGCCTTGATTCTGATTAAAAATTTATCTAACCCCCAACCCTTTTCTAATCTCATTTACAACGAGTCTGTGTAGCTTTCTTAAAACCACTAACACTTGTTTTACCTTATTTACAACGGGTCTGTGTACAGTAGTTAGCTCAAAACCCCTACCACTTGTTATATCTTATTTACCACGGGTCTGTGTACAGTAGTTAGCTCAAAACCCCTACCACTTGTTATATCTTATTTACCACGGGTCTGTGTACAGTAGTTAGCTCAAAACCCCTACCACTTGTTATATCTTATTTACCACGGGTCTGTATATAGTAGTTAGCTTACAACTCTTACCACTTGTTTTAGTTTATTTACAATGGGTCTGTCTATAGAAGTTTGCTCAAAAACCCAACCACGGATCCGCATATAATAAATATTTCTTGGAACTTATAAGCATTGATTTTGAAAATTAATTTAACATAAAGTAATCATGATAGTGTTAATCTTTGCGTATCCATGTGTTCTCCGCTAACGCACATCTGAAAGGCATACAATATTTCATAGGCTGGGCATTTTTACCTGGTGTTTATTACAATACGTACAATATGACGGACAGTTGAATTATCGCTTCGATTAGAAAACACACAATTGCAGTCACAAAAGACACTGAATCCCGAATTAGACGACGGCATTTGTAATTTTATGTATGATTCAATAGAACATCATTAAATCTAGAAAGAAATTCGTTTTTAATAAATAGCCTAAAATACTAGGCCTACAATTACTTAACACGCCGTGGCAAATTACTGAATGTGTAGTGACAGGTTATTTACCACGGCCCGTGGTAAATGTCCACTACGAAAAGAGAATCCTCTTTCAAAATATTTTGATCCAAATACATTCTTATAACCATTCATCCCAAAATACCCGGTACATTCGTAAATTAGTCCAACCCATTGTTCAAACCATATTTGACACTTGCCGCTTGCGTTAAAAATAAATAATCATATTAATATCAATAGCCGTTTTGTAGACTCGCCTACTTTTGAATTTTCATATACTGAATTTTGTCTAAACTTATAATGTCTAGTATTAAAGATAACAAGTTTTGAAATTCTCAACGGTGCAAGCGGCTGAATAACTCTTTTAGCAAAATGGCTGCCCCCATGATTATAAATGTGTATGGTAACATAAACTTGACTTGTTGTCGGAGATTGTTTAATCATGTCCTTCATTCTAGGTATAGACATTGTATCATTTGAATGATGAAATATCTTCAGTTTTTTTTTCAGGGTTTTTAGGAATAACTTTTAAGGTGTAGGCCTAGAGGTCATATTCGCCTCAGTTAAGAATGATAGGTTCAAAAATAGCCTGCATAATAAGGCCTCAATCGATCATAACACATATTCGAACCCTTGACCCAGTATCCCTTTATGACTTGTGTGGGTATCATTTGTAATGCTACCACATCCTAGGCTAGTCCGAAACTTGCTGACTCTATTCCCAGCCTTTGATAGCTATTTGGACAGATATGGCTGGTTGGGAGAGTCAGAAAAACTAGGCACCGAAAACCTGGGATTTTCGGGTGTGCGGGGTTTTTAAACGTATTTACATTCCTCTAAACCGCCAAACCTCTATTTGGAAAGATGGATGTTTTTGTAGTTCAATCATACCATCATTATCCTCCTACACCACTCATGTCACGCCTGTGGTTGCCTCAAATTTTTTTTCTTAAGAATTTCAATCGCTCAGTCACCATTTCAATTTGCGCGTGCATCCAAAATTCAGACATTACCGGGTCATGAAATGAAAGTATAAGGTGATGGTTCGTTTGTTTCTCTCACTTGACCATTTAACGTCAGAATTTATTTATGCACAATCAATTCGAGATGGCAACTGAGTGATTGAAAATCTTAAAAAAAATTTGACACAACCACAGGCATGCCATGGATGGTGTAAGGGGATAATGATGGTATGTCTGAACTACAAAATATATTGAGGTTTAATGGATTCGAGGTATATAAATACGTTTAAAACCCCCGCACCCGCAGAGGTGCAGAAAATCCATAGTGTTTGGTGCCTCGTTTTTCTGACTCTCCCCCAGCCATATCTGTCCAAATAGCTATCAGAGGCTGGGAATAGAGTAAAAAAGTTTCGGACTAATCCAAGGCTTGCCAAGAAAATGATCTCAAAACAACCTACTTTTGACTAGGCTTGTGTCTTGGACTTTCTATCATATAGTCAGTTCTAACACCTTCTAATAGTAATAGGCCTATCGATGAAATCATCATTGGCCAAAGTGATTTTTAATTGCCTGTTAGTCTTGTAGATCATTTTCTATTGTTGACAAATAAAAAGTTAGTGAATATTTTAAATTATGTATCTCTGTAATAAGTAGGCTATGATATACTTGCAATTAACAGCCATGGGCAAAAAAAATTGGTTAAGAACATATTCAGTTGGTAATAAACTTCCTCTATAGATTTTAGGACACATTTTTGTAGTAAAACCCAAAAAATTCTAAGCAAACAACCTGACATAAGTTACACAAATAGTTTCAATACTGATATGTAGTAAATTGAAATTTTACTTTACATCGCCTATCTCATGTAATGTAGTGTTCTGGGTTTGTAATAATATTGACAAATTCTATCTGAATTTAATGAAGATGATCTGCTTTCCTTTCAGTCCAGTAACACATCAAATTAGAGGAAAGAAGGTGCACACTGCCCTTCAAGTTACAACACAAACTCGAGCCACAACTCAAGATAGATCTTTAACAGAAGAAAATGAGGAATTTCTAGACAATGTTGTCACTAATCTTTATGCAAATCAACCAGAATATACAAGTCCATTGGCTGATGGACCTTGGAAAAGGAATGCTTACACCAATAGGTTTGTCTTTTCGCATACTCGTATGAATACATGACTTCTGAATTGCTCTCATACAAACACACAAAATTCTGTACAAATACTTTAAACTTTTATATGGAAAGGTAAAATAGAAGTGTGTTCCTTGCACCATTTACATTCTGTTTACAATTTCCACATAGTATTACAAGCTTCATCTTGGTTCATACCTTGACAACAATAGTCACTGTTTTTGTATTACATAAGTCTGTAAATGATAAGCCATAATATTTATTTGAAGTCTTTCTGTCTAGGGCTCTGAATAATTATATACACTGGCATGCAATCAAATTTAAAAACTTACAGTGACAATTTTCTTAGTACCTTGATCATTGCAAAGATGTGTTTACTTGGAGCAACATCATATTTGTTTCACATTTAATCTCAGAATGCTTTCAATTATTTCATTTTTATTCAGAACATTGAGAACAGGGGTATTAGCTTTAAAAATAGGTATAATACCCCAATGGACAAAAAATGGGAAGAGAATTACAACTACTTTATTGCAGGTAGTTATAATTTTTCTCTAATTAGTTTTAAAGTTCTAGTTGTATTAGTTTTGAACACCTTTCATTATAATTATTGTTTAATCTGTAGTAAAAGGCTACATTAATTATATCGCTTTAGATTGTGGACAATCATGTGATAAAGTATACTCCCCCTGAAATTTTTAAAACTGAAGCTGATTGGGTTCCAAGATGGAAGGGTAAATATGGTTCTGTTTTGGTTGGAGCTGTAAGTACTGATCCTCGAAAGGTAAATAAATCATTGCTATTTCTTTAAAAAAAAATTTCGATCATAAGAACATGTCTAACTTTAATTGATATAAGTATACGTCCATTTATCGAATATATATATCTCTATAAATGAAAATAAGGCAACCCATCTTTAATACCGGTAAAGAAAAATAAACTAAAAACTGTTGTATTCTTCTCTTCTCCATTTGATGATATTCGATTATTTACTACATTTGACTGTAAATACATTTCAAATTATAATTGTGGTACTATGAGGATCAACAATGGTTATGTTAAAATAATTGTTCACTTTTGATCATCTGCATCTTGTAATTTTTATTTGACAGTATACAGAGTCGTATAATAAGAAATTTTTAGAAGCTGGTGTTCCACCAAAAGTTAGACTAACCAGGTTTTTAGTGACTCCAGATGCTGCGATCCAACCGGGTAAATACTTAACTCACTTTTTAAAGGAGCTTAAACTTTTAAAATAATTGTAATCCTGTCAATTAACAATGCTTCTTTATGGAGTGTCTTCTGATATAAGTGATGAAAGATATTTAAATGATTCTAGAAAGTGAATCAATTTTTTTTATGTATTTCGACCTTGGTTGAAAACGTATTGTAATCGTTCGGATTATTTTTTTTTTTTTTGCGATTCTTGGATTAGCCTGCAGACGAAATGGTAATAGGTAAAGGCATTCTGAATTCATTGGTGACCTAAGAATAATTAATATTATCAAATAAAACAAAACTGAAAGTTCTTTTTCCAACTGGAAGCGAGAACCAGATATTAATTTATTTTTGCTCTTGCATCTTTATTGTCAGTTTGATTTTGATCAGATTTTCATATTTGAAAACTTCAAAGTATTTGTCAAACTACAGTTAAAGGTTTTATGCAATTCAGTTAAATCCTCTACCCACAATTTGGGATAAACTTCTAAATTTAGCACATTAGTCATTGGCCTCATTTCTATGCAGAGTGATTTTTTTTCAAAATATTCGAATTTAAAATTGTTTTCAAATTAGGTCAAGTTAACACCCACTATGACCTTGAAAATTAGGTCAAATAATGTTCATTATATTGTCTACATGACGTAGGTATTTTTAATTTGTCCTACTTAAAAAATTCACAGAGATATCTGTACTTAAACATAGCAAAAATTGATAATTTTTATACGCCCACATGAATATGTGGATGTATATTGTCGTCACCCCTGTCCGTCCGTTGGTCCATTGGTCCGTCAACATTTGTTGTACACACTATAGAAGCTACAATTTTCAATGGATTTTAAAGAAACTTGTTGTGAACATTGGAATTGATAAGACGGCGGTCAAGTTTGATTTGGTCGATTTTACGATAAACGTTGTTTTAGGTAATTGCCCTTTCCTCTATATTTGATGTACACACTATAGAAGCTACAATTTTCAATGGATTTTAAAGAAACTTGTTGTGAACATTGGAATTGATAAGACGACGTCAAGTTCAAATTTGAATATTTGAACGTTTTTTTAGTTATTGCCCTTGACTAAGTAAATTGTGTAAAAATTGTATTATGGGTGCAATAGAAGCTACAATTTTTAATAGATTTTGATGAAACTTTGTATGAGAATTGGAATTGATAAGACGCGGTCAAGTTCGAATTTGACAATGTTTTTGATAAACAGTTTTTGAGTTATTGCCCTTGACTTAGTAAAATCTTGTCAAAATTTTAGTGTTGATGCAATAAATCCTCCAATTTTCAATGGATTTTGATGAAACTTGGTGTGAGCATTTGAATTGATAAGTTCGAATTTGACAATGTTTTTGATAAACAGTTTTTGAGTTATTGCCCTTGACTTAGTAAAATCTTGTCAAAATTTTAATGTTGATGCAATAAATCCTCCAATTTTCAATGGATTTTGATGAAACTTGGTGTGAGCATTGAAATTGATAAGATGCGGTCAAGTTCGAAATTTTACAATGTTGGTGATGAACAGTTTTTGAGTTACTGCCCTTGACTTAGTCAAATCTTGTCAAAATTTTTGTGTTGATGCAATAAATCCTCCAATTTTCAAAGGATTTTGGTGTGAGCATTGGAATTGATAAGACATTAGTAGAGTTTGAATTTCTGACTTTTATTTAACGAATGGTTTTTGAGTTATTGCCCTTGACTTAGTAAAAATTTGTGGTTCAAAAAGCTTTTTTAAATAGATTTGCTGAAATTGGTATAGTATTGAAATAGAAAGATGGTGGTCAAGTTGAATTTGCATTTCCTAATTTTTAGTTATTGCCCTTGATTTCAATATTCATTCAGTGCTTGTTTTTTGAGTTATTATTATTCAATTTCAATGCTGGAAGGAGTGACCTAATTAGTTTATCACTTTGAAAGCTAGGTCATATGAAATTCAATATATTGCCTAGATGTTGGCAATTTTGCAAATTTTAGCTCTATAATATTCTAAGGTTGTCCAAATATGTTCATAATTGTCAGCAATTCTAGTTTTATAGTTAATGCTGAAAACTATTCATATTTCTAGAAATGTCATTTTGTACAATATTTGCTATCATTCTGAAATTTGGTTATTTCAGGAACTCCATTAAATGCAATGCATTTCAGGCCTGGTGATTTTGTTGATTGTTCAGCCCAGACGTATGTTTTTAGTTTATTTATCTATATATGATAAAATCATGGCATATAAATAGTCTCTAATTAGTTATAGGTACATGTAAGAGAATGTAACAAAAGTAACAAACTTTATGATGCATAAAATGGTGATGCTTTTTTTAGCCTCCAATAAAGTTTCCATTACTAGAAGGAATTTCTTGAGATTATAAAGAGTTTTAAAATAGATACATTTTACTACTATCTTTCACTATTAAACTTTTCTTTTGTACTATAGAAATATATTTCCTGAGTAATTAAATACTGATTTTGTTTGTTTGTAGAATTCATCATGGTTTTCAAGGTGCTATTAAACGGTGGGGTTTTAAAGGCTTACCCAGGACACATGGTGTAACAAAGAAACATCGTTCTTTAGGAGGAATTGGTGGTAAAACTATTGTAAGTAGAATTGATTCATTATGATAAAATACTGATTAAAAAGTTATTGTTCTCATTGTTGTCTTTACTGTTAATCTCCTGACTATGGCCTCCTCATTGTTCGGAAGAATTTGAGTTAGTGCTGATCGATCATAGTTTTAGTATCTCAAGGAGTTAATGAAGCGTAAATTTTAATGGATAATTATGGTTTGAAATAAGCGGTATCTCATCGCAGTTAGTGATACAATTTTCGGCAAAATGAGATGTATTTTTTGGTTTGTAGTGCAGTTTTCTTGCGATACATAACATTTTCTAATATGTCCGAGTAATGAAATTGTGTTTGCTGGCACATTTTATGAATTGTGTTGCACTTGTTTGACTGTCAGTTTGGAATTTGTGGAAATGTTTGAAATCATTTTGGAGATGTCGCCCAGTGAGCGAAAAATCGAATGCAACTACCTCACAGATTCTGGTCAATATGCACTGCTCATGTGATGTCCTTCAACACTTCTGACAGTTCAGAGATTATTTATCCAACCTGGTTTGCTTGTACAGACCACAAAAACCCCATATATTAAAGAAATACATAAATAGTTTACATGCAGGCCTCAGTATAGTAGAGACACTTTTGAAGAATAAATTTAGGTGTCTTTGTTTTGTCAACTTGTTGTTCTTCGTTTGAAGAGGTGTGTACATGATAGGCCTATAAATGCTATACATTTCTCCATTGACAAACTGCTCCACAAAATTCTAAATTGCTATCCAATTTCCGTCCCATAGTGCAAAAAACTGCAATGCAAATAAATAAATTAATTTGGGTCCTGATTATTCTTTCCCTCAATATTTGGATATATGGTGCCTTTAATGTTTTTAAGTGGCTACTTAAATAAGACAATATTGGAAGATGGTATAAATATTGATGGCAAACTGATCTCTGCATTATTATATGCAGATAGTATAGTCCTTTTAGCACCAGATAAAAATAAACTGCAACCACTTTTGTGTTACAATAATTATTTTACCTAGTAACGGTACATAAAAACCGAAGTAACAATCTGTCTGTTCATACACATTGAAAGCTTAAATATATACACTTTAAGTTTTATTTAAACAATGTTTTTGTAATCTGCATGTTAAGGAAGGTGTATGTACTATTGATGTTCATTTTAATCAATTACAGCGCATCATGCAGAATCAGCATCTCAATATTAAATATATTTTTGTGGGATAACAAAGCCCAAAGTAGAGCAATATTACGAATTGTATATGTGATTTTAATCAATGTGACTGTTATTTTTCTGTTTCTTCTTTTTACTAGAAAGCAACATCAGGTGTTTGGAAAGGAAAGAAAATGCCTGGAGTTATGGGAGGAAAGTGGAGAACATTAAAAGGACTGAAGGTAAAGAGCTGTTTTTTTCACCCTCAACTGCCTTGAAACATTTCCTAGTACCGGTAAACAAGCATCTAAAGTTTTAATAAGAAGTAACTGCCACCTAATATTTGAATGCAAACTTTCATTATTCTATTACAGATTTTGAGAATAAATACCAAATATAATGTGTTATATGTGAAAGGACAAAATATTGCAGGAGAGACACACACATTTGTTCGTATACATGATACTGTTTTGCCATTACGAAGAAGAAAGGACAATACACCGCCTATGCCAACCTGGTATCCTGAAGATGAATCAGAACCAATAAAAGAGGAATATTTTGATGAAGATTTGTTTCAATTTTCAAATGAATCTTTATCTGTAAAAACTTAATGATCTGTTTACTAGAAACAAGAGAGTGTCAGGGCTATAAATAGTCACAGTGAAGATCTATGATTTAATTAATGTGCTAAACTTTAAAAAATAATTATTATTATGAGTGTGATGGATGTCTTCAGCTCACTACAAGTACAGTATCGGTGGGTAATGGACAACAAGATGATCTTCTGCGATATAGTATTTTGTTACTCAGTTTAATGGAGTGAAAGTAGGTTTTGAATCTAAGAGATACAAAGTAAGCTACTAGGTTAATTGGAATCACTATTCTGATGCCTGTCTGTTGATTGTTGATTATTATACATGTATTGTAGTATTAATTTCTCTGTACCTTCATAATGGCCACTCTGAAATATGAAAATATATTTAAAAGTAGACATAAATCATATATGCCCAAGTACATCCATCAAGGTAGTCTATCAAACCTTTACATATAGGCCTTCGACACCCAGATACTCACTGAGAACAAGTTAGGTTTGTTATTATGCTTGTAAGTGATATTACCAAAACAAGTTGTATTGTTGCATGGTATAATCAGCCAAACCCAACACCTTTCTACAATTTCCAACTGATTTTAATAAAATTTGGAATGTGTACACATTAACTTATCAACATACGATTAATTTCTTATACATTTGCTAAACATTCAAATCTTATCAAAAACTTACGTTTTTATCAAAAACTGAAGTAACATCTCTTATTTTAAAGAATTTGCCTTGATTGACAGGTGTAAACATATAATTTGTGCCATTGACAACACCTGCAGTATCACCATCTAAATATTAATAATATGAAATTAAACTTATGTCTTAAATTGCTGCATCTATCTGAAGATATTGTATTGGTGCTTATACTGAATACAATTGTACTGTTCATTTATTTATTTTCTACTTAAAATTAAATCATTGGTGGTGAATTTTAAACTTGAGTGAACAATTCAGATTGCAACTGACTGCTATTTTAGATTAGGAAAATTTACAGGCATGTAAATATAATGAATGCATGAGACTTTTTTTATTCTTCTGGGGATGAAGTTTGTTGATCTATTTTATTTCTATTGGAATTTTGAAAAAAATCTACATAAATTCTTACTTGGGAGGTCAAGTCGGAGTCCTATTATAAGTGATGCATCATGTGATTGTTTACCTAAATATCCTTTGTATTTAACTATTCCACAGTAACTTACTGGATTTACTAGAAATTGAAAAAAAAACTGATTACATTCAATGGATTAAGGTTATTCTATTGAATGTTATTATCAAATTGTTTATTGAACATTGCATGAGACGGTAACTTTGCTTGCATTTGATCCCATCATATATATGTATAATACATTCGAAGTTTCATCCCAATACTCATCTTCCCAATATGGAAAAAAATTAGGACGTAAAACTGCATTACAAATTTTGAAATTTACCTTTTTTACGTCCATATCTAGGCTGTTTCTGAGGGGCAATAATTTTAACACGATCACCAATATTGATCATATCATCTAATATTTCTTCACGTTGTTTGGATGATAAATTATTAAATATTTCTTCTTCTGATTGTTGTCCATGTGATAGAAACAATCATTGGATAATGAATCACATTCTACTACTTCAGACTGTTTATTCTCATTAAATATATCAAAATCAGTTGTAATATATTTTCTATTTTTATAAGTTCCAGCTACTGTATTAGGTCTAATAGGATATACTATTGCTGTCACTGGTCGACTATGTCTATCTCCCTCTGCAATTTGCCTTTTATCTATTTGACCAACCTGAAACATAATATTTTGTGTACAGTCAGAAATATAATCATAATTTTATGTTGAATACCATAAATGTTACAAATTTGCAGAGACTTTTCTGCACATGAGTTGTTTTATTAAAATATCATGCGTGAATTGATGATTCTTTCCAGCTGACTGGATGTACAAATTATTCCAGACAAGATTACAGGTCTCTAATTAATCTAACATTAACTATAGAAGTATTGTATTATAATATAGAATGATATATTTGTGTAAAACTTCCTCACCTGGCCATTAGTCATAAATGTTGATTTATAACATGCTGATTGAGATCTTAATGGCATTGTTCTTTTGTTGAATACGAAACTATAATATAAAACCCATTACCATAGTAATAATAAATCTTAACTTAAATGTCCAGTAAATTATGACTGTTAAGAAATTAGCTGAAAAGAATTTATTTACCTAGGGTCTGAAGAAATTAATTTACTTAATTTATCTAAGGATGATCTTAAATCATTTACTTCTTCATATTGAACTTCACATTTAGGACTGTTTATTATTTTCTGAAAAGTAAAAAATCATTAAAATGCATGCTTTTTGAACTTATTCCTATTTCATTTGATTCAAAAGATGTTTTATGTTTCATATGAGTTATGAGCTCAGTGAGCAGATATATATTAATAGATTAGGCTTGGTTTACTGGTTTACTACATAGCCTACCTTAGCTTTTTCTAGAGTTTGTAATTTTTGAATCATAACTGTATCCTTTCCTTTCATCAAAGTTTTCAATGTTTCTATTTCATGTTGTGCTAGTGTTAAATCAGTTTTCAATTGCTCTGTTTCTGTCAGCTGATCATTAATTTCCTGAAATAAAAATCTGGGCTAATTATATTGATGATCACTCAACAACCTAATGTGGTACATGCTTGATATTCAATAATTCAGATAATTTTTAGTTGCATAATGAGACCTTAATGGTATTTTGCTAGGAGTAGGAAATCCTACATGGAAATAATATCATACCCTAATTTTATCCTTATATTCTCTAACAGCTTGTTTACTTGCAATCAGTAAAGCTGTTTTCTCTGTTAACTCTTTCTCTAATTCATCTATTCTGGCTTTTTGTTCCTCTATTTGTCCTTTTAGAATTGGAATTGACTGTAAACCCTGAAGTGAAACATGCCATAGAGTGTTAACAATTTGTATCTCTTTTTTTATATTTGAAATTACCTTTATGGAAAGGGAAAATAAATTGAAATATTTCAAACAACTGGTGTAGCTCAATATACACAAAACCCTTTTGTTAACTAAGCTTGTATTTGCAATCCTTTCATGCCTATAAATTAATTTTAAAAAGGTCAAAAATTAAATGTTAAAAATGGTTTGGTTATTATAGTGAATAATAATGTATGAGTCTGGACTGATAAAATAACCTCATTGGAATATAGATAGAAAGTTTAAAGATAAAATCAGCACTCGTTTTTGTCAGAATTTTTACAGAATTAGATCCACCTACCCTCTCTATACTTTCATTTGTCATTAGTTCTTGTCGGACTTGTTTCTTCAAATCATCAATTGTAAGCTCCAATTCTTTACTCTTTTTATTTGCTGCCTGGGGAAGACAAGATATGTATTGATTACCAGAAATGTTGATTAAAATAAAATTAACTTAAAATTTTCAGTTGGGATTAGCCTAATCCAATTAGGTAAGAAATTATGTAAGTGATAATCATGAGCAGAAGTACCCTGTAGTATAGCAAGTTACCTTTAATTCTCTTTCAGTTTCATCATTTTTCGATTTCATTCTTCTTAATTCAGAATCCTTACCTCTACAATCACCTCTAAAATTATTACAAAATAGTTATTTGGATTAAATTAATTGTGTTGTCAGTCAATGCAGTTGTTGCATCATATAGAGCTTGTAACTCACATTGTCAAAAGTGAAACTCCATTCATTTCATTTCGTTTGTCAACTTATTCACTGCTTCAATAGATATATATGGAACGCCGTAACTGCATTGTGTTAGTATTTTTGAATTGAGAGGATCTTTTTGTATTTTAAGGATCATCTTTTCGTATTATCATCTTTTTCTATTGTCAAGATCATCTTTTGCATTATCGGATCTTTTTTATTATCAGCATCATCTTTTCGTATTATCATCTTTTGATTATCATCTTTTTTTGTAATCACTTTTCATAGGATTCATCTTATTAAATCATCTTTACTATTACATCTTTTCTATTAAAATTTTTATTTCAATACTTTCATTACATTTTGAAATTTTCAAGAACTTTGATTAACTATTCAATCTTTTTTATTATTTATCTTTTAGATATATTCCGTTGATTAAGAAACAAGTACTTCTAATAGTCAGCAAAATTACTAAATTACAACTATTATATTTATTTTACATCTTTTACCATTTAGAATTCCTTTATTCGATTACCTATATTACACAAATTTTATATCAAAGGGTTATTTTTAATACACTGAATATATCCTTTACGATACAAACATGATAATGAAAAAGAATGAAATACGAAAAGAATATATATTTGGACATCTGGCGTTCATAGTACTAGAAATAAGTTTTTGATTATTATTATAATATTGGTATAATATCCTTGACATAGAAAAGATGTCAAATTGACTTTTGAAAGATGATTTGAAAAATTTGTATTTAGAAAAATCCGATTAGGGAAATGATTGGAGTTTCAGCCTTGTGTATACATAATAACTTTTAAAATTTGTATCTTGCTAGGAACAATTGTGAACTTGAATGGTTTTTTGTTGTGAATAATAATCTTTATAATCAGAGATACTGCTTACCTATTGAATTATCCCAAGTATAGAAACAAATCATTATATTTACTGAAAATTGTTGTATTGATGTTATGCTGTCTCCAAAACTTCTTCGTAGATTCTAAAGTAATTCTGCTTTCTCCCCCTTCTGAAAAGTGGGAAAATAAAACCCCTAAAATAATTGTTTAAAAAGAGATCATGATTTTAAAACACGGTCTATATTAATTGTTGATACGTATTTTGTAGTAATATAATCTGAACAGATAAGGTAACGTTACATATTAAATGTACTATCAAATTTTTTATTTTGCATCATAAATATAATTTTACACTTTAAAAGGGCCATTTTGAGACATTCAACTGTTAATACCAGTTGTGTTCGATTTAAGAGCTGTGAACTTTGGGGAATGAACATTCAACACGTACTAGAAATCAGTATAAAAATTGACGCCTGCTGAGAATTCAGTTGCGGAGAAGACAGTGAGCTCATGGCATGTATAACCTACCAATAACGTGAACTAGCCATCAGATGCTTTAAAACCAGAAAAAGTGCTTAAGTCATCGTTAAGTCATTGCTAATGCATTTTATAGTTTACGAACCAGGTCCCCGAGTCACAACAGCGGGTACCACTCGTCAATCTATCATCGTTAACATCAGCAACCCACAATGCTGATATGCTGATCGGCCCCTGCCAAGAACGTGTCTTGTAGTTGTTCATGCAGGAATCCTATGTTAGTAACGCCTTAAGAGAGCCACGCATCGACAACATTGGCGGATCGACGTGTTCTCTGATGAGAATATGCACTGCCGTAGATGATCGATGTGGAGGCAGAGGTGAACGTTTTACATAATAGTGTGTGATTGAAAGGCAACTGCAAGGTGTAATGGGCATCATTCGGAATCTTGAACTAGTTTTCTTCTATATATCGGCCCAGCCGCGACCAGGTTCTCCAACCCCATTTTAAACAGCATTTAGCAAGACGTCGAAACCACACCTTCCAGTATGAATTGACCGTACACACATTACCATAGCCATCAGAACCTTCTATTCCCCAAACAGCATAATCTTGAAGTTATGCCCTGACCTTCACATAGCCCGGACCTAAACCCAATAGAACACTTGTGGGAATACATCAAAGGACGATATATATTTATACCTTTAATTTCCAAGTTCCTTATACGGTCATCAGAAGCTGCAACGTGTTTCTCTAATTTGTCTATGACTTCAGATTTTCGTTTTAACTCCAAACGTAGTTTTTCATTAGTATCAGCAAAGTGTCTGAGTTTCTGATTCGCTTCTGTTTGAGTGGAAGTAAGTTCTTGAAGCTGCAGTTGAAGCTGCTGAAAATACGAAACATTGATCGATTGATTTCTAAAGTTAGTTTGTTTAATGATGGTTACCAATAATCTGCAATCATTATTTAAAGATTTTTTACATGAATATGTGGACGTATATAATTGTCGTCACCCTGTCCGTCGGTCTGTCCGTTTGTTGTGGGTACAATAGAGGTTAGAATTTTCAATGGATTCTGATAATACTTTGTGTGAGAATTTGAATTGATAAGACGGCGGTCAATTCTTTGATAAAACATTTTTGATTTATTGCCCCTGGCTATATATTTTGTTGCGTGTGCTATAGAAGCTACAACTTTCAATGGATTTTGATAAAACTTGGCGCGATTATTGGAATTGATAAGATTGCGGTCAAGTTCGAATTTGGTGATTTTTCGATTAACATTTCTCGAGTTATTGCCCTTGACTTAGTAAAGTAGAAGCTACAATTTTCAATGGATTTCGATGAAACTTGGTGTGAGAATTGGAAATGATATGACACCGGCCAAGTTCGATTATGACCATTTTTCGATAAACGGTTTGCGAGTTATTGCCCATGATTGAGAAAAATCGCGTCAAAATTGTATTGTGGGTGCGATAGAGGCTACAATTTTCAATGAATTTTGATAAAACTTGGTATGAGTATTAGAATTATTGATAAGACGGCGGTCATGTTTGAATTTGACAATTTTTTGACAACCGGTTTTTTTAGTTATTGCCCTAAAATCACGTCAATATTTTACCGTGGATGCATTAGAAGCTACAATTTTCAAGGGATTTTGATGAAACTTGATGTGAGCATTGAAATTGATAAGACGCCGGTCAAGTTCGAATTTGACGATGTATCGAAAAACGGTTCACGAGCTATTGCTCTTGACTTAGTAAAATCGCGTCAAAATTTTATTGTTGGTGCAATAAAAGATACAATTTTGATGATACTTGTTGTGAGCTTTGGAATTGACAGCGGTCATGTTCAAATTTGACAACTTAGGCTAAGGGTTTGTTTGTATATATAGATGCTATTAATCAAAGGAAAAATGATTTAACAATGCTGATGTGTAGGCGTATGTTATCTTGCCTGGCAAGCTATATTTTATAGATAATATTCTCCATGGTTTATTTATTCAATAGTAAGGAAATCTCGAAGACAAATTATTGCCTTTAGATGAAGCATAGTCAAAATATGGATCTTATCTAATTTTTCAAACGATTAACTTTTTCTAAGACCACCTCTTTCTCTAGCGTTTTGCTTCAAGAATTATCACATTAAGTTAGCCATATAGAACTAGGTTAAATATAAAGAAGATGGGTTAAGAACCACTCTATCATATAAAGCCTATTGATTACCTGTCAATTATATATTATTTTTCATATTTCCGAATTTAGTCGTTTTGTTTTTCTTATTATTTTTTATTCACCCCATTTCCAAACCAGGGTCGACTTGGAAATTTCAGGTTCTAAGAAAAAAACAAGTACTCAAACAGGCTACGATCTTAAATAACTTAAAAACTGATAAGAGGTGCTGAAATTTTATTAGTTTATTTTCCTATTGAAGCAGTGGCCTAGGACACATGTATAGACTATTTCAAAGAGATTTACACGAGAAACAACTAATTCTAATAGTGATTGCGTCAAGAAATCTGTGGTATATTTAATTTTCTAGGGGAAATCACTCATGTCGGCAATGCCTACCCCAAATTGGTCAGGCCAGGGAGTATAAATCAATTTATTATTCTTTATGCCTAAGCAATTAAAGATTTTTATGTATGTGTTCATATTTACAACAAAAAACGACCGATTACATGAACAACTGAATAACTATTACCTCATTTCGTATCTTTAACATGAAAACAAGATAGAATTCAGGTTAATAATAATATTAATAAACTCTTTATTTTACATGGGCCAGAATTAGGTCCAATACACACGGACATGGTCCTATCGAACATTCAGCTCATAATTAATAGATCATGTATTGAAGGCGATTGAGATACTGAATATCAACGTTCTATGAATATACGTGAAAATTAACATAAAAATAAATACCATTTTTTCCTCATTTTCTTTTTTTAGTTGACTTTTAACTTCTTCTAGTTCAGCCGTCTTGGCTTTTAATTCTTTATCTCTGTAAAAGCAAAATTTTCATAAAAATCAAACTAACATTTTTGCAATAAGGTAATCAAGAAACAAATTTAAAACTACTTACGTTGCTGGTCCATTTGGAAGGCAACTGTACCTTCTTGCTACAGTACCTAGTTTGGACATAACCCAATTCCCTTTAGTACATAGGCCTGTCTCTTCTGAAAACAGAATCTTGTTCTCATTTATCCTTCTTAACTCGTGTTTGAGAAATATCTGATCACCTTTGCATAATATAAGATCCGTTTTGCTTGCTTGTCATCTGTAACCAAGGGTAAAACACGGTTCTTTAAAAATTTACACCGGTTGTTAAAAATTAAGTTAACTGTAGCTGACCGAAGACTGGAATCAATAGAAGTACTAAATATTGTATAATACAACAAAGAACAAAAGTCATATTACATGATGGAATAGATATCGACCGACTGATTACTTCTGAACTTAAAGAGATTTTTTCGTTGAATTAATATATGCGATACTGGATGGTCAAAAAAAAATCACTTGGATGTATAAATAAGGTTTTTTCGAGAGGCTCCAAATCAGTACCTGGTGTGGCCGCAATAGGCGGCGACTGCAGCAACACATCTTCTGAACATGGAGTGGACTAGCCAGTTGATCGAGGCCATATGTATCTGGGACCATAACCACAGGAAAGTTACACTCTGTTCTTCTGCAATGTCGGCAATGAACGCACTTCATTGAATCAGCGTCGGATATCCCCCGCAAGTGTTTGGTTCCAATCCGGACTGAGTAGGACAAGGCTTGACTTGAATGTTGTGCTGAAAGTGGAAGTACCTCATGACGCTGGTAGTGTGGGATTGGGCATTATCTTGCTGAATGGTGTTGTGTCGGTGTCAGGAACTGAGGCGACGTCGGACTATACTATAACTTTTGGAAGGTTGGTAGTTGCCAATGGTCTGCCGAGCTGAATCTTTTTTGCAGATGTTGTACCGATCTTGTGAGTGGTAACTATTGGACGACCACTACATCGACGGTCGTTGGTGGTGTTATTGTGTGGTAAATATTGACATTGGTTTACGATGAAATCGACATCATTTAGTTTGTGACTCGAACGAGTTTGAAAGTGATTACGATATTTTTAGATAACCTTTGACAATAGTTTCCATCTCAAAATGCATGGGATTTCTACTGTAACAATGTTATATGGCCACTGATTTTACTTTAGTAAGTTGTCCAGCTGTTAAAAGAGTGATTTAAATAAGACAAGACCTCAATATTTTAATTACTATTTGTCTACTTACCTTTCAACAACACGTTTATTATCCACAACAGTTTGAGCTAATGTCGAAAAACTTGTCCTGTGTTTGAGCATTTTGTCTTTACATTTATACTGATGGTCAGGTATTTCCTTTGTTTTCTTGGCTACTTTCTGCCATATCGCAGCTGTCTTTAACTTCGACATGTTTTGATCGATAGGTTATAATATTAATGCTTCTTAATGCGTTGACTGTATATAAATGCCACTTATACTTTATAGGTTCATCATTACTCCAATAGACACAAACCAGCCTTGAAGATAATCAGTGTCGTATAACATAAACTAACATCATTCTACTTATTGCTGTTATCGGTATGGCATTCTATCTTGAAACAAGAATCATATAAACTGGAAGGGAACAGAATTCTAATATTCCCCAATGAAAAGACAATTGCAAATAATTATCCAATTGTATTAAGATATATCCATGATATTTGAAATTTTACAGAAATATGCACCATACTGATTTTGGGTACAACACGTAGATTTCCATGAAATTCTTTAACTGGGTTTCTGTATTGAATAAGACAGTGTGATTAAATACCAACATCATCGCAAGAAAATGTTACTTTAGTTACATGTCAACATGCAACGATAATTATGTGATGCCTTTAGATGTTTTAAA
Source organism: Nipponacmea schrenckii (assembly GCA_030562195.1). Lineage (NCBI taxonomy): Eukaryota > Metazoa > Mollusca > Gastropoda > Lottiidae > Nipponacmea > Nipponacmea schrenckii. The sequence goes on from JAUJPP010000006.1 coordinate 5,578,912, forward strand.
TAGATTCTCTTTGTAACTATGGAACTGATAAATACTCTTCCGCTGTAGGTCTAATTAAACAAAGAACAAATTTCTGCGCTGTAGCTCAAATGCACAGTATAACTGAATTCACCGTAACCATATATTCCAACAAGATTCAAATAATATGTAATTACACTATTTCAATGATTTTATCCACCTTCAACCTATTTAGAGTCAATGTTCTAAATTTCAAAAAAGGATTAACTTTCAATCATTATAGAATGTCTATAATAGGCGAATATGTCAATAAAAGGGTTTAAAAATTAATTAACTTGGCTGTTTATTTCAGTGGTAAATAGTCTACTTGTAATTTTCAGTCTACTATGTTCACTATGAATACTAATCCTTTTGATGCCTTGTTTATATATCTATTCAAATATAAATAAACTACCTTCTTAGTAATTGAAATTCTCGAGCAGATTATTATATATTACATATTATAGAATGTAAATTACAATTACTATTGAAGTAAGTATAAACCCACAAATGAAACTTTCATCCCACTAGTAAGGACAAATTAAACATATAAGAACTACAATTAGGAACAAATGAAACATTCATCCTAATAGTAAGGATAAATTAAACATATAAGAACTAAAATTTTCAGGATACAAATTGAAACTAATAAGGAACAAATAAACTATCCCAAAAGAAAGGACAAATTAAACTAATAAGAACAACAATTAGGAACAAATGAAACATTCATCCCAATAGTAAGGATAAATTAAACATATAAGAACAACAATTAGGAACAAATGAAACTTTCATCCCAATAGTAAGGACAAATTTAACATATTAGAACAACAAATAGGAACAAATGAAACTTTCATCCCAATAGTAAGGACAAATTAAACATATTAGAACAACAAATAGGAACAATTGAAACTTCATCCCAAAAGTAAGGACAAATTAAACATATAGACCTAAGGTTAGGGACAAATAAACTTTCTTCCCAATAAGTAAGGACAAATTAAACTACCTCAAGAAAACAATTAGGAACAAATGAAATTCATCCCAATTAAATGAGAGAACAAATTAAACTATGACCTCAAAATAGGACAAATAAACTTTCCTCCAAATAGAAGGACAAATTAAACTAGACCTCAAAGAGAGGACAAATTAAACTAGACCTCAAGAGAGGGACAATTAAACTAGACCTCATAGAGAGGGCAAATTAAACTAGACCTCATAGGAGAGGACAAATTAAACTAGACCTCCAAGAGAGAGGACAAATCAAACTTAGACCTCAAGAGAGAGGGCAAATTAAACTAGACCTCAGGAGAGAGGACAAATTAAACTAGACCTCAAGAGAGAGGACAAATTAAACTAGACCTCAAGAGAGAGGACAAATTAAACTAGACCTCAAGAGAGAGGACAAATTAAACTAGACCTCAAGAGAGAGGACAAATTAAACTAGACCTCAAGAGAGAGGACAAATTAAACTAGACCTCAAGAGAGAGGACAATTTAAATTAGACCTCAAGAGAGAGGACAAATTAAACTAGACCTCAAGAGAGAGGACAAATTAAACTAGACCTCAAGAGAGAGGACAAATTAAACTAGACCTCAAGAGAGAGGACAAATTAAACTAGACCTCAAGAGAGAGGACAATTTAAATTAGACCTCAAGAGAGAGGACAAATTAAACTAGACCTCAAGAATTGGAAATGTATCTGAATAGTAGGGACATAAATCAGTGGTGGAATTCTATTTGTCGTACCTACTTTATATGTTACAATGTACGTAAACAAGTTCTCGTCTGAATCACTTATAACCTTGTGCCAGAAGATTAACCTAAACATTCCGATATTTCAGAAGAAAATACTTGTCTCAAATCAATCACTGGTGTGCCATTGGTGGGGTTAAGTCTAAAAAAAATTCCCGACGATGGCCCCACCTTCCAAAATCGCACTTTAACACACAGTCACCCCCTTCATAAATAGTTGTTCTGGCTGCACCACTGAAAAAGTACACAACTATCTGAAACAGTGTAGAATAATGTTATTAAAGGGAACCTAAAATGTTTACCTTAAAGCGATAATTTGTTGAAATTCTTCCTCGAGAACAGTTCTTTTACTAATTTTTCTCTTAAAAGCTTGGAGAACTTCATCCTCTACATTAACTTTTTTATCCATTGCGAGTTGTTATCTTTTTATTTAATCTGTTCATTATCTTTAAATTCAATACACAAGAGATCCACGCTCGTATTTTTAGCATAGGATAGCTTGTGAATAAACACACGTACCTAGCTACCATTAAATGGCGTCTGCATGTCAATAATTACGATGGTTATTCTTGGCACGATACTAATTAACACAAAGCAAAGATTTTATATCGTGACAAATACAAATGCTTGCAAAAGATATTGTGGTAGGAGTGTTTAGATCTTCACTTGCTGAATTATTTAGATATAAACAAGAGGTCATTAATATCCGCGAATTTTATCAGTATTAACACAGACAGAAATTTCTACTTTCCTTTAGGCATAATCTTCAGCATTCATTTCCCAAATGTTGGGCTTTTCAAGATTGCACATTAATGGATAATCTGTTGACACGTATGGGTCGTTTGATTTAGCACAAAGCACAAAGATTATCTTAAAGGCACGCTACCTCTTAGAATTCAATCGCCAAAATGAGTCTTTGTTCATTACTGGATTTACCTGGTGTCAAAACCGTAGTACTTTTCAATAATCACTTATAGTGTGATGGATATAATAGAGATTTTATTCTTTATTCATGGCACCTGATAACTTTAATGTCTATTCAAGGTGGTATCCCTTTAAAGGATTACGTGTATTTGTTTATTTTGTCATTTTATTATTTACTTATATAACTCAATGGGCTCAATAGGTGCAGTTAAATATTTAAAGTTAAGTCTTGGGTCGAAGTAAAGTTCTTCTCCGTTATTGCCTTTGAAGATTATCAATTAAAATATACAACCTTGTTGATTTTCTAGGATTAAGTAATCTGCTTGCTACATCAGAGCTAAACCCAGCTACTTTTTCTTTGCCAGAATCATATTTTCTGCTGGATGCAATACTGACATTATCACCACCACCAAATTCACTGGTGCAATCTGATGAACAACGTCTGGTGGATAAAAGAACGATGAAGATAGTTTATATACATAACCGGGCTAGATCCTTAGTAAATTAATCCTTGTTTATATACAAGGTTTTCATATGATTATTTATGTTCCTAAAGCCTCAAAGCGAATAATCATCATGTTCTAAAAGCAACGTTTGGACATACACATGAACCATGTTGGTTCATTTTTATATCCACAACGATGCTTTAGGAACATGATGATTATTCGCTTTCCAGCTTTAAGGCAAAATTTTGCGATATCAAATGGAGTATGCAGCTTAAATTTTATTGAAAATATGTTCTAGGAACAAGCTGTTCTGCAGCTTCATTTTGAAAAATCCAAACTACATGCAAGGCCTGTAGTTTTACACGAATTTATGATAACCATCTAGTATATGCATTTGGACGACATCATAATTCTAATCCCTAATAAAACTTATCAGGTAGCTAAAACAATTTCGCATTATTTACATAAAATGAACAGTGAACAAGTCATCTTTACCTTACATGTGTCATCGTTTTAAATAATATTTCTATCTCCAATATGTTTCTCTCACTGGTGAGATATGAATGGACACTACTTTTATTGCTCTTATTCATACAATGGTCAGTTTAAGTAACAAATATTTTATATAGTGACAGAATGGTCCGTACTAAAAATGTTGAATACAAGGGATTATTCATCATAATAAAGCCCTTATTCACTAAATGCTTTACAATTGTTCGTATTCACTTTAACATCAAATAGGAACATTGTTTATGGATCTCTGTCCATTGCTGAATGACAATTATGTTAATATACGATAAATCATTACCCCGACTCAAACCTTACTTACCAGCATTTACATTTCAAATTATTATTCTCGGTTTAAATGTTGACATATTGTATAAAGGTCCTTGTGCCAACCAATGTACACAGGACAAGGATCAAAGTTTAAACACTACGATATTTTGTTAATGTTGTTGCATAATTCCAAAATATTTTTTCGTAATTGTTACAAATGACATAACAAGGCAAATATATTCAATATCTTCCAACTCAATTTATTCAATAAAGTACACCTCAGTTCATATTTAAAACGACCAAAAGCCACACCTTTAAAGCCATTTGAATCCTGTGTTCAGGTACGTCGGATAGCAAGAAAGATTGTTACAAAGTGTTGTATTGTCTACTGTTTGTATCGTACTTAAAATCAAGGAAAGACACCAAATGATCTAACGCCAGTTTAGCTTCCTTAAATTGCAAAAGACATTTGTGTGCGAAATGAAAGAAACCATGGAAACCGTTAAAATAATGGCGTAATTTGACCTTGACTCCTGATCTTTGTAATCTATCGGAATACATTATAGCTTCATCTCTTAATACGTCGTACTGGGATGTAATAATATAAGCATTAGGAACCCCTGATAGATCAGAAGCAAACATAGGACACAGTCGATAGTCTTTAACGAGTGAATCAAACACCGCTGATATCCTTTCAGATTGCTGTTTAGGACGGACAGTTTTTCTTCGAGTGATGTTTAAATGCTTTGGAATGCGTTCCTTGCTGTTGAGTAAACTCCAATATTTGGTATGAAGTTTCAAAGAAATATGTCTATTTTCTAATAATATTGGTTTATACTCCAACGACATTCCAGAATATCGTAACCAGGCAGCCGCAGACTTCTCCGGTGACGTTAACCCGGCAAGGATATCTTTATTATCAATATAAGATGGTGTTTTAAAGTTCATCATCTGTAAGGCAGGATTAATGAGTAATTGGAGTCTAATGTTATCTTTTAATGTGATAGCAACAGCAGCTGCTAGATTTCCACCAGAACCATCACCAGCTACCGAGATTGAATCCGGTTTGATATTAAAATTGGTATGGTTATAGATCACATATTCTGTTACTGCTAAACAGTCTTCATATGCAGCTGGAAAAATATCTTGTGGGGCTTTTCTGTAACTGAAAGCAAGAAGCATTAAGATACAGTAAGGCTATCAACATGACTACATCGGCGCTCCAGATACACACCAAAATTCATGAAAATAAATTTTTTAAGATAGCTTTCCAGGCAAGGTAATATACACCCACTGGCAGCATTGAATTTGAACAAAAACTTGACAAAACAGTAACATTGACCAGAATGAAAATTCAGTCATACATTCTTTTCTGGAGTGATATTAGTCCGAAAATTGCTGACTCTATCCCCAGCCTCTGATAGCTATTTGGGCAGATATGGCTGGGGGAGAGTCAGAAAAACTAGGCACCTAAAACTGACTCTCCCCCAGCCATATCTGTCCAAATAGCTATCAGAGGCTGGGAATGAAGTCAGCAAATTTCGGACTAGAGTGATATATGTACAATATTTCATTAAAATCTGTCAAGAATTGTACCTTCTAACAAGGTAATAAGTCATTAAGCATTTTTCTATATTTTGATTATCCTTGGGTAATAATAAACGTTTTCAGCAAGTTTCGTCAAATTCAGTAAAGAATTGTGCCTTATAGAGTGTTTACGAGCAATTGTGGACGGACATGACAATATACACCTCCCATTTCATGTTGGCTTATAAAATGATATAAAGAATGGGAATTATACTATCTCTGAAAACAAAATCGCAAGTGAAAAAAGTTTTGTTTTTATCCTAATAGCACAATCTGATTTTTGTGAAACTGAACGGAACATTTAAGTTACTTAAATAATACTTACTCCACCGCTATAACAATATGATTTGTTTTATTGGCAAAATTCCTCAGAGCTGCATTGTATGTACCTAGAATCAAGATGTAATTATACCTAAAGATGAGCCATTTAAAGTTATACCACCTCTAAGAGTGACCAAAGAAATATAAATGTTTAAACATGGTCAAAATAGACTTACCTGGTGTACAAACTATACGACAGAATCCCTCTTTAATCAAATAAACCCATAACTTATAATGCAGTAAACTTAGTAATTAAAGGAAAAAAGCGTGTTTCAAAAAAACTTAGTTTAAAGGGTCAGATTCGCAACGACTAAGCTGATCAATCCTAGTGCTTACAGCTTACCGCCCTTAAAACAATGCGTGTCCAGAATTATCTGCGGTTCCTCGATAAAAAGGCGACTCCCCTTTTCTTGGGACTCTGTTATGTATAGAAAATATATAGGCCGTATATAAAACCGAAAGGTAAATTCCTAGCTTGGTGGTTTGTTTTGAAAGGAATAATACGAGTTTCGTACATTTCCAGAACTATTATAACGCTATTTACACAAATTCAAGACCCAAATCAACTACCAAAAATAGCTTGCCAGGCAATGTAATAAACGCCCACTGGCAGAATTGAATTTGAATAATAAATTGGGCGTTGCTTTAAAATTGTAGCTTCTATTGCATTCACAATAAAATTGTGACGTGATTTTACTAAGTCGAAGGCAATAAATAACTCAAAAACTGTTCTTCGAAAATTCGTCAAATTCGAACTTGACCGCCGTCTAATCAATTTCAATGCTCACACCAAGTTTCATTGAAATTGTAGTTTCTTTTGTGTCTACAACAAATATAGAAGCGGGCAATAACTCAAAAATCTTTCATTGAAAAATCGTCCAAATTGAACTTGAGCCCCGTCTTATCAATACCAATGCTAACACCAAGTTTCATTAAATCCATTGAAAATTGTAGCTTCTATTGTGTCTACCACAAAATAATGTTGACGGACCGATGGACCGACGGACAGGGGGCTATGTGGGCGTATAAAAATTACGAATCTGACCCTTTATCTGATATAGGACCTATCCTGTTTCATAACGATTCTATCCTTTCACCATTACACCTGGTAAGTTCAACCGACGACAAAAAAAAGAGCCTGGAAAATGAATAGTTAGAAAACGTCGAATTTTTGGATTCTACCTATAAGAAAAGAGCAAAGTTATTATTTCTTCAACGAAACTGGTCAGATTTTGCAAACTCAAATGCTTTTCTAACATGACACTAATATGACTTATAATTACCAACAGAAAACCAAGTCCAACCACCACCGTGAAAGAAGACAAATACCGGAAGTGGTTTAGTTTGACGCGCTGGTGTGTAAATGTGGACTGGAACACCATTCAGAACAGATTCTGTTATCTGGAAAATGAAAATTAATCTTCATCAAGCAAAACAGTCTTCGATCTGTCCCAAATTATGTCTACCTAATCAGGTTATTCGAAGGGGCTCAAATCTATCCTTTTTGAAATGATTACTCTGAGATTGGTTATATTGGTATGTTTGAAGTGGACATTAAAAGCGAATTCATTTGAGTAACAAGCTTTTCTATGTAATGCATTTGCCATGTATTTCCAAAAACAATATATAAACGGAAACTACCTCAATGTTGTAGTCAATATAAGTTACAGGGTTAGTCAACAGAGCCAATACTAAATCAACAATTATCTTCAATGGTTTAGATGCTGGACTTATTCTTAAATACTCAAATATACCCTCCTAAAATAAAATTAAACAAGTATTAATATAATCAAATAATAAGCACAACCACAGTTCTATCAAAAATATATCAACTCATTCTATTTTACATAAAACACTTCATATCAGTTTATTTCTACAAAATTTATTTAGTACAAGTACAATACAGAACTCATCAATCTTAACAACTTCTCAAGTACAGTGTCATTGGTACTTACCACAAATCTCGTGATTCTTCCTAGTTCATCAATAAGTTTGAGTTTTTGCGGCTGGTCTATATCTGGTGGCACTGGTCTGTGGATTAAACCATACATTCTGTATGCTATCAATAATATACTTATTGATAAAATCACCAAAAATGTCCTTGTACACACCATTCTCTTTGAAATAAATTACATATTAAGTTACCTTCTTTGGAGAGAAAAATCTAATTGAGAAGGCGCATGTATCACCATCTTTTAAATACGAATGACAAAACCAATTCAGCTTAAAGCTGCTTATTCTTGTACACATAATTGATTACATATTTGCATTCAGACCTTCGAAATAGTGAAAAAAGGCAACATTACCTTACGTCCATAGGCCTTGTATACGGCAATGCATGGTATATTGAAAACTGTGTGATGCTATATCTTATCGGTATAAGTATGGGTGAGATTTGGTCCAATTGTTTAAACTGGTGTCCAAGGTACACTTTGTACTGATAGCACATAACATTTTATTTTGACATTGTATCAAAACAAAGGCATTCATAAATATATCATTTCAAACGATGAATTATTTTTGGCTTATATCCAAAGTTCATGGCGGACTTGTGAACCTAAGTTGTAATCCTTGTAAAATAAAGTTGTTCCTTCTCTCATAATTGTATATGTTATAAACTCCATTGTAGGAAATGAACTTTGTTCTCTTTTAATTCCCTGTTTATGTATAGGCCTACTTATTAACATACAAATACTTAATTGTACTCTGTACAGGACCATTACGCATATTATTGTTATATTGTATTAAATTCTTGTTTAGTTTTAGAAAATAATTAAATTAGTGAATTTCATCTTAATTAATTAATTGCCATATTGTCAACTAGTCCGGAACTTGCTCCATTCCCAGCCTCTGATAGCTATTTGGACAGATATGGTTGGGAGAGTCAGAAAAACTAATCAACAAAAATTAGGGATTTTCCGAAAATTCGCGGGGGTTTTAAACCTATTTACATACCTCGAATCCACCAAACCTTGATATATTTCGAAAGATGGGTTTTTTGTTGTTCAATGATACCATCATTATCCCCCTACACCATCCATGTCACGTCAAGTTTTTTTTCAAGAATTTCAATCACTCAGTCGCCATTTCAAATTTCGCGCGCATCCAAAATCTCGACGAAATGAAACTTCAAGTTGATGGTTCGTTTCCATCACGTGACCTTGATTCGTTGCGCATGCAATTTGAGTTGGCTACTGAGCGATGGAAAATCTTATCCAAAAAAACTTTGAGGCAACCACAGGCGCGACATACATAACTGATATATTACTAATATTACATTGTCTTTTCTGACCCAGTTTGGAGAATTCGGTGGGTTTGGAAAATCGGAATTTTAGACTCAACGGTAGATCAGCCTCAACTAGCGCGTTGGATGACTTGTTGTTTTCTCTGTAACACGAATTCTTGGGCCCATGACAAAGCTCTTCCAAAAATGCCATACCCGTCTTATTTCAGCAGGAGACGATAATGTGGAATAGAATCGAAGGCTCTGGCGAAGTCAAGGTACACATCTACGCTTTTGCCCTTTTCCAAACCTCAGTTCATTTGTCTCGGACTGCTAAAAGTTGTCTAATACAGTGGATCGCCCTTTGACGAATCCATTTAAGCGGCTGATTCCCAAGTGGTCCATAATTTTATCGCGGATGATTTATCGCGGATGATTGATTCTATGGTCTTGATGTAAGAATTACTGGTCTGTAATATTTTCCCTATGACTGTCGCCTTTCTGGAAGATAGGGGAGACGAGTTCAGTCAGTAATATTTTTGGGATAAAATTATTAGGCTACTGAACGAAAAGAAGTGAAAGATATAATGCACAGGATCGTACAACTCGGGAGTGTCTTACCTTTACTTGTGTTATACATAACAGTCGACCGGCAAAATGTTGTTTGTAAATGTAATTTCGATATTTTTACCAAATGAAGACAATATAAATAAAGGTCTATCAATATTTTTGTGGTGGTCATATCAGTCTAAGAAGAACTCTTGGTTTTCTTGGTCTGTAGTGGGATTCTTTGGTGGGATTTTGATGATATAGAACACATCTGGATTTAGTTAGAATGAGTGCTAGTAACTCGTTTATTCAACAAAGTGTCAGTGTTGGTGTAGAAACAGTTCAACTTATTAGGCAAGACAATCAATGACGTCATGGAGTTAGGTATGAGTTATTGCCCTTGTTCTTAAAATGCATATTCCAGTGTTTACCAGGATAATTACTCAACTAAATATTTGTTTGAATTTCTGATTTTCAATAGGGTTTTTTGGGTGATTACGAACACTCACACAAAGTTAATTCTTACCGTCAAGAATAGTGTTTACCAGTGTTCCCAAGCAATTGTGGACGGACAGAGATGGGTGACTGCAATATACACTAGAATTTTACACTCTTCTCTCTGATTGTTTTGTTTGAATAAGAAATGGAAGGTTGTTAATTTATATGTTAATTTTAATTTTGTAAAATTTTATTCAAAATTTATTTGTTTAGATGTTTTTATCATTTTAATATTTTTCTATTTACACTTTTGACAAAATTTACAAAAACAACACATACAGTAATTCATGTTGTCGATGGAATTCTTGGAATAATAAAAAAATATTCTCTTGTAATATTTGATAGGGTAAGAGCTTCATTTCAGCAAAATAGACCATAGTTCAAAAACCACCCCCTACCTTTTTTTTCTGTAGAAAAAATGACAAATTTGTTCAATGATTATAAATAAGGTCAAGATTTCCAAGACAAATAAAATACGAGTTTTCAAACGAACCACAGAAACAAGCTCAAAAAACAAATCATCAATATATAACAATTCTAATGATTAAATGTAACACATTCATACAACAAATATTATTTACATTCAATGTTTCTCTTCCATACACTCTGACTACCATATAGCAATAACCACCATATACCTTCAAATTACTCAACTAATAAAACATGTAAAGATGCTTAATTTATCTTTCACATTAGATATTAAGAATGGGTAAAATGAAGGTGTATATAAAATTTCCATGTAGCATTGCAGGTGAAATACCATATCCCTGTTTTAAAACTGAACACTAAACAGTTTGAAGCATCCATAGTCAGTTTAAGTCACTAGCACACATTAATCAATTTTACTCATTTCCTAATTGATTTCCTTGTCCCCAATCATGTCTACCTCCTCCCCTATTATCATCCTGATTTCTTCTACTGGATGGAGCCTGACCAAATCCTCCCATTCCACCTCTTCTATTTGGAAAATATTTATATCTATAAAATACAATCATAATAGTTTCAAAATCTTAATTCTTTATCTCCTTAAAATTTTAGCATAGTGAAGCTTGAACTGCTAATACATGGAGTCATTTATGATGCATAAGTGAATAACCCAAAAGACAATATTGCTTCTCTCCTTAATTTGTGCATTTGGTCCTATTCACAAAGTAAAGGATAGCAATTTAAAAAAAAGCCCTGTCACCAGTTATAAATTGGCACTGGGGCCCTTATATTTTGTCCTGGTTATCCCCCTCCACCAAGAAATTCTGAACACATTGCAGCTGTGACAGAATAACCAAATGTCACTAAAAGCACAATTAATGTCAATAGTATTTACTGTTAGACGCAGTTGAGTAAAGGTTGCTGGAAAACTAGCTTTAGTTTTAAAAAATGTAAAAATAAATCATAAATCCAGTAAAACTTACAAAAAAGATGGCACATTGATCATTCTGTTGCCACCAAAATCTTGTGGATATTTAAACATTAGGAAGAAATAGAGATGTCCAACAACAATTCCTAACAATTCCTGTAAACCTCTGAATATACAAAATAAAAAGGGTGAAGATTCTTGTAACTGACAAAATGTAAAGATTAATTGCAATATTAACTAGGTATAGTTCTATTTGGCCTGGAATTGCCAGTCTTTCCTTTGCTTCATATAAATCAGACATAATTAAACAGCTAGTGCAAGAACAGAATATTCCAAAATCAAAGCGTGCTGATGTGCCATTTAATCTATTAAATAACTTATTTACATAAACTTACCCTTGTCCAATAACCATATTAAAAGCTAATAAAACCCATGGTAAATACATAGCCTGAAAAACAAAATTACCAAGAAAAACATAAAATACAATTTTGTGAGAGGAAAAAACAAAGAAATTATTGTAACAATTAGTCAAATAAAGTATGTACAGTGTACACATTATAAAGACTTCAGAAATAAAAGACTCACTTTAAATCTTGTTCCAAACCAAAATGATACTATCTGATCCTTATTTAGTTGACACCAGACATACAGCACACTTAATATCATTGGATCCATCAATAACTATAACATAATCATCATAAATTAACTTAAACATTCAAACATCTCCTTATTGCTCATTACCATTAACTGATACCCTTTATGTCAGTGAAAATATAAATAAAGCACAATATATCCTGATATACTCCACTACAATAATATGTAATATTCTATGACAGGTTCAACACAACACAATGTAAATTAAGGTGAATTGTTATCCATAATATACTGATCACATTGTTACAACTCTACAATAACCATGGATACATGAAAAAAATATGTTCACTTACCATTAAATCTGTAGCAAAACCAAGAATCTATTGAAGCATTAAGGAAACTAGAACATAACACCTGCATTGAAGGTACATATTGCATTCTGCATATCATACAGGTTGCAAATTAATTATGTACATGCATAGTTTTGCTTACACATGAACCTTCAAGTGTATTACAAGAATATATATTCCTTTCTTTTTTTACAATTTTGAACCTATTTATTAAGTGGTTTTGAAAATTCAAATCTGAATTATTAGGAAGAACTATTATGTGTGTGAGATTGATCAATATTAGAAAAAACATCATAATAACAAAATATAATCATTTTGTTGTCTCAGGGACACAACTCTTCATAATGCACTCTTTGAGATCAAAGAACACAAAAACCATGCTATTTATTTGCTGCATATTTCCACACAATTAAAAGGTTGCCATTTCAAATGAAAATAATTTATCCTACTATGTCATTCATCAAATAAATAGCACTGTTTTACATATTTAAAGAATGTATTGCTTAGATATATGTTTCATTAAAATGTCAAAATCAAAATCCGAATATCAGTTTCCATATATATTTTAGCAATCAATGATAAATTCCATAGAATTACAGATTTTAAAATACTAAAGGATACAACGAGACAAATCCAGTTAAAAAACAACATAAATATATAATCAGCAGGTCTACCATCAAATATACCTGAAATAAAAGTACAATAAATGGTTGATTACTTACACATTGGTTAATGTACATAGAATTAGATTAGCACATCTGCTTTAGGTCAATTAGTACCGTAACTCTAGATAAACACTTTCTGCCCGGACATCTTACAGGCAACAAAATTATGCAATATATATCTGAGCGGCTGTTACCAAGTGACATAACACAATATAAACGTCATTCACTTTCACTTCCGTATATGACATGTAGGTCAGGTTAAAAGCGTAAATATTTGCGTAAAGTAGATTTTGTACAAAAGTTGGCTTACCAGATTCCAATCTTGTTGAATAAGAATATAGAAAATATAAATTTATCAAATAATGAAACCCTTTAGGTCCTGCAATAGGGTAATACAGTACAGCTGTTAATGGTCTCCAAAACTGTAAAGGATAAAATCAATATTACAACTAAAAATATTTATAATTTACAAGACAAGTTGTTTTTTATCATCAAAATACCCCACGAATCAATACCATGGTCTTTTATTTATTATCGCATCTTAAGAAAAAAGAAAATCAATACCGGTACCTGAAATTTATATATGAAAGACTGGAAATGCAATATCATCCACATAGGAGAAAACAACCCAATTCTGCCTGCAAGTGGCAAAACAATGGAACCGGTAAACCAATACTTGGTGATTGGTGGTATACTACGGTACCAATCTCCAATATCGTTTGATGCCATTTTGACAGTCTTTAGAGTATGACTCTCACAGTAAATGTATGGTTAGTAAATCAGATACTCTCTGATATCATGAAATAATTCAAGTTTCTACAAATTGACGTGGCTTTCACAAATTCATTCCTCAGACCGGAAGTTTTGGTTTGGTTCATATTTTTGAAAACTATAATAATAAAACGAAGTTTCAAACAAACAAATTTTAATCACAGATTATAATTTAAGGCGAAAAGTTTGTAAATAATCATTGACAAATTTTAATGCTCAAAATTCAGTCTACATTGATTTTTTTTTCTCTCTAATTTTTCGTTTTTTTCTTTTGTTTTCTTTATTGATTTTAGTAAAACCTTGGGCTTCAGAAAAGAGGGAGTGGTAAACACTGATTAATATAAATAATACACTGCCCCTTCACTAATATGATTGTTTTCCTAAAAAAATTTCCCAAACTGAAAATCATTTAAAAAAGTTAGAATCAAATTTTCGTTGACATTGGTCTACTAGGCATGTCCATGGAAATAAAGGAATTAATAATATTACATTTACACATTATCGTAGTTGCATGGCCTAGCCCTGGCTGGTCCTAGATCTTACTTGAAATTTTTTCTTAAAATGCCAAGATGATTCTGAACAATGGAACCGAAAATTCCATAGACTAGATTTATGAAATTTTTTGTAACATTCATGTTTTTTTTTTAGGTAAATAAGATGATTGGGGCAGTTGGTGCTCCATTAGTGACTGGTATATCTCCAAAGGAAGGTCCACCTGGTACCAGAATAACTGTTAGAGGTGAAAATCTAGGAATAGATGCCAGAGATTTGATAGGTAAACTTAAAATACCGGTAGTGTAAAACTAAATTATTTGATTAAATACATTTTCTGATAATACTAATCAGAGACTTCGCCTTATGTCGTTTTATTCTCGACTCTGTATTATTGTGTAATTTAGATAATAATTGAAATGAAACAAGCAGAGAGTATATTTGGGAAGAAATGTGTAATAAAACAGCCATGTTGATACTGGCAACTAGAATGAAAGTTCTTTGAGTCAAAAAACATTGTCAGTGTTATATAGATTAAATAACTAGATGATGTAGCCTATTGCATATATTACGGGTAGGCCTATATATTTTACATATTCATCAAATTAAATTATCCTTATATGTTTAAGGATTAAAGATATGTGGTGTAGATTGTTTATTATCAGCTGAATGGAAATCATCAAGTAAAATAATAGCTAGGACTGGACCTGGCAAGGGTAAAGGTGATGTTATAATAACAACCAGATCTGGTGGTAAAGGATCCAGTAGTATTGGTTTTAGAGGATATTTTCTTCAAATAGGTATTATATTTTTATATTATCAGTGACTCAACATGACGTATTAATAAATAATAAAGAAGTGTTATACAACCCACATGAATATGTGGACGTATATTGTCGTCGCCCTTGTCCGTTAACACTTTCTTGGTACAGCACAGATTCTAGTACTGAAAATTGGCTGAGACCCGAACGGGTTTCGAACCAGCGATCTCAAAGTCCACTCGGCCAACAGACCCTCCTCAAAAAAATAGAAGGCAGCAAACCAATAGACTTTACTGGGTACATGCATTAACCCTCTGATAAACAGTAAGGACACAGCTCCCATAGCTGATTACATGAGATGATATGAAGTCATTTATGATGATATAATGATGTCATTCAGGTCTCAGCCAATTTTCAGCACTAGAATCTGTGCTATACCAAGAAATTGTTATCCCAATAAGGAAATATTGTTGCAACACCACTTTCTAAATGACATAATATCATCTCATATAATATTGTCATTGTTTTTTGTTGTTAATGACTTTATATTGTCATCACTCATGTCCGTCCACAATCACTTGTATTTTAGCAAATTAAAAAATATTTAGTATGAGTTATTGCGATCAATTTTACCTTGCAAACACTAGAAAAAATGATTCTTAATGGATTGTGATGAAACTTCAAATGGTATTCTTTGGGAATTAAACTGAATGTTGAGTCATTAAGAGTCATGTTATTTACTTTTTTTTCAACAAACTGCAGTAACCAGCAATAGTTTTTATATCTAGTATATTGTCACATTGTATATTATTATACTTAGGCCCATTACAAGAATCTGCTGTATGGATAGATGAATCTCAAACAGTACCAGCTAATTTGGCTCATGGCCGTCCCTCATCACCAATGTCACCTAAAGAAGATGAAGACCCTTTAGGTTTATCTGATGAAGGAGATGGGTAAGATATTGTTATGAGGTTGATATTATTTATTTGATTGTACAACTAACTAAATGAGATCTGTATGCAATAGATTTATTCTAATGTTTAAATCATTATTATTGGATGAAGTTTTTTATTGTTCATTATTTTTTATTAATAAATTCGACACTAATTCATGTATAGTTTAGACTTGAGTAAAGATTTCTACAGCTATAAATATTTGTCATAAGAAGTTAAAAATGTGAAGGTTAGACTCAAATTAGAGTAAATTACAAATTATTTTACTCTTTTTTATTAGTGTTAAATTTACAGAAGAAGAATTATTAGAGATATTTCCAGAAGGTAAATATTTACTAGAACAATTCTTTGTTCTTTGTGTATTTTTTATTAAAAGATGTTCAAGGTAAAATGAAAGAGAATGTCTTCAATGTGTATAATCAGGGGATTGCTTTTCATTCCCCAAATTTCTTGAAAAAACTGTGAATCGGACGAGGAACGAATAACTAGACTAAATGAGATCTGATTTCATAATTTTTTTTAATCTAGAAAGTGACCTAATTTGAAAAAAATTCAAATTCGAATATTTTAAAAAGAACGATCAAAATTGGGTAAAAAATAAAGCCGCAAATCGAAAAACAAAAAACAACTTAGGATTCTCTACGTTGAAAAAAAATGCATCAAATTACATTCATTAACATTACTTTCACAAGTTCTACAAGAAAATCGAAAGAGTGAATTCATAGCATATGTAGTTTTGGCTGGGCAAAAGAAAGTATTTGAAAAAAAAACACACAAAAAACATTTCGAAAACAAAGCAGTGCGTTCGATAGAAGGCACTGCAATAAAATAATCCGAACGATAACAATACGTTTTCGACTAATTTTCGACTAAATCGTCAAAATATGTAAAAAAGTTTATTAAGGAAATGAAACATTTTTCATGGGGGATCATTTGGGATAACTCATAAGAGTATCCTGTCAACACGTACCTTTGGTCGGAATAGTATCACTTTTTGTTTTTTCAAATGAATATAAATGTGATTTATTTGATATGCTCCAAAAATAATATTTCATAATATGTGCAGTGAAAATGTTACCTTTCTGATCTTCTTTATAGCATCAGGAAATTTATCATTAGAGAATTTTTCACCAGTTTGGTATTTGTTAGAAAATCATTGCAGTGCTAGGTAAGTTTGCATTTGTTCAACACTGATAATCTTATTGAAACTGAATATTCTCAAGAAATATCAGGCTTTTCTGTTGTGTCACTTTAACATACATTTAGATTGTAATTGGTGACAGAATTGTTTGCTGTATCTATAGGCTAATCTATAGTCATTTGAATTATACTTGGTTTTCAGTTTTGATGATTTAAAAGCTGGATTAGGGTATTTACAGAGAAAGGCAAGTCAAAGATCGCAAGGGCCGATAGCTATAGTGAAATCTAACCTCAGTACAATATTAGAATGTTTAGATAGTTTAGCTGGTAAGTTTCTACTGTATTCTGAAATTGATGATATTTTTCTCCTTATAAATGGTAATGACACACTTTTTTTTATACGCCCACATGAAGTGGGGGGCATATATTGTCGTCACCCATGTCCATCTGTCTGTCTGTCCATCCACAATTACTTGTAAACACTCCAGAAGGCACAATTCTTGATGGATTCTGATGAAACTAGATATAAGTGTTTATGATCACTCGAGGATAAAGCCAATTGAAAATCAGCGAAATTAAAAATAAAAAAATTAAATTAGTATGAGCTATTGCCCTTGTTCTTAAATGTCTCGAAAACACTCTACAATGTGCAGTTCTTGAAGGATTTTGGTGTAACTTGGTGTGAGAGTGTGTTATAAATCAAGGCTTGTAAACACTCTAAATATATACATGAATTATAGCCCTTGTTCTTTAAAGGCATTCGATTTTTGTCTCGTAAAACTCTAAAGGACAAAATCTTTGATTTTGATGAACTTGGCTGAGTATGTGTAATCACCCAAAGATGAACCCTATTGAAAATTAATAAATTGAAAAAAATATCGTATCAGTTATTGTCCTTGTCTTTGAAAACGCGTCAAAATTTTTAGGCTGGTAAACATTCTAGAAATCAAACAATTTTTTATAATTATCACAAACGGAGGTACAATTCTTGACCAGATTTTGAATGAAACTAAACATCCTAGAAATTTTATGTTATATGGCGGAAGGTGAAATTTTGTACTTTTTTCTGTCAAGTTTTTATTCAAAATCTAATGCTGCCTGGGGATGTATATTACCTTGTCTGGCAAGCTATCTTAATAATAACATATTATTTAATCTATAGTGTTAGAATTTTCTAGATATTTTTGTCAAATTCTGAACTGTTTTTTTTTTCTATTCAGGGTTATTGGTTATATTGTAAAAGGTATTTGAATTGTTGTGTATTTATTGTTACATATTTATATTTTAGCCATGTATGAAAAGTTTACTAAAGATGATTTACGAATAGATTGTATGAATTCATATGCAGTTTTGTTGATGCGTAAGATATGTTGTATATTTAAGATTTTTTTAATTCTATCTCCATGGTATTATTTTGATGAACACCTATGTTGTATGAATTACAATTCAATTTTTGGTCCAAGTTCTTAGATTTGTCATGACATTTATAAACTGACAGTCTGTCAGAGAACCAAGCATTTACCTAAAATATTTTTAGAAATAGTTTATTGACATACTGTTCACATGAGGAAAACATCAAGATGTTAGAATAACACAGATACCATTGGTAACTCAACTATTCTTGCTGGATATACACTTTCATGTAGGATATACAACAAGGATAATTTTTCATGTTTTCTTTTGTAGAGGCAAAATCATGTGCAGACGGTCTCTTTCAAGAAGTTTTAGGAAGAAAAGATAAAGCTGACTCTACTAGAAATGCTCTGAGTGTTCTACAGAAATTCAGATTTCTTTTCTACATGCCATACAATATAGAGAGAAATATACAACGAGTATGTCAATTTTGTTAACTGCAATTTGGCCCACTTTCATGAACTAACTGGGGTATTGCAATTTGATCTATTCAGTTTAATGTAATGGTAGGCCAAATATTATGGTATTCCATTGCAAATTGAGTTAAACTTATATAAGCTTCTTGAAATATTTTTAGGGTGATTTTAATATTGTGATAAATGATTATGAAAAAGTCAAATCATTATTTGCTGAAACTGAAGTGGGAGTATTCAAAAAAGGTATTTTTATGAGATTTTTTTACTTATTTAATTCACAAGATGATGAAAATTTGACTGGTTAATTACAAGATATAAGAACATCTGTATTGTATTGGAATTTTAATTTTATCATGTGACATTTGATATTAATTATATTAATGAGCAGTTTCCATGATTTATATGTTTATATTTGATTTTTTATCAATATTATATTTTAGTTTATGAAGAGGTGGAGAATAAAATAAGAACATTTTGTAACATGTTACATAAAAAATTACTAGATCCTAAAATAGGTTTAGGTGAACAGAAGAAACTCATCAGGTAATCTATATTTCTTAGTCTTTGTGAAAATGTATTATTGAATCAGTTGGTCTGGTAGATTGAAGCATGGAATGGTGAAAACATTACTCTGACAAAGAATATTGTATCAAATATTTCAATAGTGTTTATTTATTGTAGATATTTAATAAGTTTAGAATATGAGGGGGATCCAGCATGGGAATGTTTAGATAATCAACTACAGAATATAATCTCTTCATTAAATGTATGTAAAGATTATCATATAGCCATAGGTAAGTGTATTTTTCTTTCATACTTGTTGAGCTTGTTTAGCCTGCCTTTATTCCCGACTTAAAGTTAATGATGATACTTTTTCATTCCTTTGTTTGACCAGTAATAAATTCTGTTTATTTTTCCAGAAAAAAATAATTTAGAAAATGAACCAGAAGGGCCTAAAGCATTGAGATCACCTCTTAAACCAGGTAACAGTTAAAAGATATATAAATTATGGAGAATTCAAATAAAATTAAAAGTCACATCATATTTCATTAGATCTCCAAAATTTGTCCGTGTGATGTAACTTATAAATTACTGTAAAAATAGATTTTTGTGGTAGTAGAATTTGAGATTCCAGGATTTATTGGAAATTATTACTATAGGTAAATATTGTTATTTTTGTAGGTATTCCCTCCAATAGAGCATCTTCTGGTAAGTATTACATTGTTAAAGCCACCCTGTTTAAGAATTTATGTGATAAATGTCAGGTAAAAATTTGACAGTTTTTGTATCAGAAGATTAATCACCAATAGAAGTTTTAAATGAAATTAATTATTACATTTAAGGTTGGAAGTTCAAAACGCCACAAAAAGTGTTATTTATTGAAGATTTAACAGATATAATGATGGAAAAATTTCCAGATTTTTGGAAATTAGGTCAAGCTTATTTCTCTGGAGATTTTAGTATTAAAGAGGTTTGATTTATTTTGTTCTTGAATATAATCAAATAAGATTTTACATGTTTTTAGTGTTGCATCATTGAAAAAGTATATTAATTTTCTGTCTTAATTTTATCTATTATTTTTTGTGAGAATTGAAAAAGCAGCCCTAAAATAGAACTGTTTGTATTAAAATGCCTTTGCTTTGATTAAAATACAAACATTAGCACATATTATGTCTTCAAAATTTGTTTTAACACAGGACGATTTGGTCCTTATTTTGTTGAAATTTCTTGAAGAGAGCTTCTTTATAATGTTTATGTAAACTTAATTATTTTAAAAATATATATTTCGATCAGTGCAAGGACATTCCATGACACTAGGTCTACTCTTAAGAAGCTGCTATTCCAATTCTCTTAATTATATAGAAAAAATTCAACAAATATTTTGCCCTTATCAATCAATAGAGGATAAGATAATTGGGCTTGAAATTTAACACCAAGTTAATACACACAATTTCAGATCTGGGGAAAAAATAAGGGGAAATAGGGTTCAAACATTTATCTGATCTACGCTGAAATCAAACTACTTATCACCAGATTAGTAATCAAACAACTTACTGATAATATTACCTCCAAAACCTAGAGAGAAGTTTTCTACTTGAATCTGCTCTCCTTTACAATCTATTTTTTTTATCTGTAGTCATCTGGATATAAACCTGACACAAGTAAACATGCTAAATTAAGAGTAAGTTGTATTTCTGTTTATTATAAAATCTGCTGCTAAGAAATCCGTAAAATGGTAAAAGTTTTGTTTAATCAGAATGTCACATACACATTTATTGTGTTAGAAAATCTAACATAAGAATATTTCTATCTATTAATGCATTTTTGAACTATTAATTGATGATATTATTTATGATTGTTTTAGACTATGATAAAAGAACTAGTTGGTTTATATACAGCATTTGTTCGAGCAGCTATTTTGCCAGAGTCATTAGAAGATGTAGGAGATATACAACTAGAAAAACTTGGTGTATGGCCTAGTAGAAGGCAAGATATATCTGGTGCTTGGTTACCACATTGTGTTAGACATATCAGGTAAATATTTTTTTTTTATTATATGCAGAACTTTATTACAACCGTACACGACTAAAATAGGATATGTAAGTAGGTGGTCTGGTGACTTTAAATGGTATAGTAGAGATGAGAAAAGTATTTTCTTTATTTAAAAAAATTGAAAACATTAGTTTAATTGTATGTTTTATAATGTACAAAGAGGAATAGAGATGCTCATACTATTATTTTATGTACTATTAATTTATATTTTATTAATATTTTTTTTCAGAACCAGTACATCAACTCTACAAGATTTAGATGTTCATGGTGAAGCATTGAATTTAGTACAAGAATTAGCTTTTGATTTGCGTACCCATTGTATGTTTACATTACTGAAACAAGGTATCATAGGTATGTATAAAAGATATCCTCATAATTACATTAGCTTATACTGAAACAAGGTATAATAGGTATGTATAGAAGATATCCTCATAATTACATTAGCTTATACATATAGATGAAACAAGGTATAATAGGTATGTATAGAAGATATCCTCATAATTACATTAGCTTATACATATAGATGAAACAAGGTATAATAGGTATGTATAGAAGATATCCTCATAATTACATTAGCTTATACATATAGATGAAACAAGGTATAATAGGTATGTATAGAAGATATCCTCATAATTACATTAGCTTATACATATAGATGAAACAAGGTATAATAGGTATGTATAGAAGATATCCTCATAATTACATTAGCTTATACATATAGATGAAACAAGGTATAATAGGTATGTATAGAAGATATCCTCATAATTACATTAGCTTATACATATAGATGAAACAAGGTATAATAGGTATGTATAGAAGATATCCTCATAATTACACTTTGCTTATACATATAGATGAAACAAGGTATAATAGGTATGTATAGAAGATATCCTCATAATTACATTAGCTTATACATATAGATGAAACAAGGTATAATAGGTATGTATAGAAGATATCTCATAATTACATTAGCTTATACATATAGATGAAACAAGGTATAATAGGTATGTATAGAAGATATCCTCATAATTACATAGCTTATACATATAGATGAAACAAGGTATAATAGGTATGTATAGAAGATATCCTCATAATTACATTAGCTTATACATATAGATGAAACAAGGTATAATAGGTATGTATAGAAGATATCCTCATAATTACATTAGCTTATACATATAGATGAAACAAGGTATAATAGGTATGTATAGAAGATATCCTCATAATTACATTAGCTTATACATATAGATGAAACAAGGTATAATAGGTATGTATAGAAGATATCCTCATAATTACATTAGCTTATACATATAGATGAAACAAGGTATAATAGGTATGTATAGAAGATATCCTCATAATTACATTAGCTTATACATATAGATGAAACAAGGTATAATAGGTATGTATAGAAGATATCCTCATAATTACATTAGCTTATACATATAGATGAAACAAGGTATAATAGGTATGTATAGAAGATATCCTCATAATTACATTAGCTTATACATATAGATGAAACAAGGTATAATAGGTATGTATAGAAGATATCCTCATAATTACACTAGCTTATACATATAGATGAAACAAGGTATAATAGGTATGTATAGAAGATATCCTCATAATTACATTAGCTTATACATATAGATGAAACAAGGTATAATAGGTATGTATAGAAGATATCCTCATAATTACATTAGCTTATACATATAGATGAAACAAGGTATAATAGGTATGTATAGAAGATATCCTCATAATTACATTAGCTTATACATATAGATGAAACAAGGTATAATAGGTATGTATAGAAGATATCCTCATAATTACATTAGCTTATACATATAGATGAAATTATGTAGCTGTAATAATTGATAGATAAGTTGATCTAATACTACATTATGTTAATCATGGAGAAAAAATATTATTATTTATTATTAAGTTTATTATAAACAATACCCCTTATTATTTGAATTGATATAATTGTAGATGTAAAACTACTACATAATAAGGAAACATGGGCTATAGAATATGGAGATGAGTATGGTGGATCAACACAACTGGTAAATTATAGTTTATATACTGGATATATATTTCTGTTTCAGTAAACTTGTATGCTTGATATTAAGATATAACAACAAATGTTTAATATTTGTAACTAATAACATCATCATATGATTTTTTTCCAGCCTGTATTATTTGAGAATATTGTAAATGAAACTATATCACATTTACATGAAGTTGTTGTATTAAATAAACCTGGAGAACCTGAGGTATGTTCTATTATAGTATACATAGTAACACACTTAATACCCCACTAATAAACATTATGACTAACACAGTTTCAAATGTTGAAAAAAAAATTTTTTTTCTCAATTTCAAAATTCAATCCTATGGTCCAAAATTAGTATTGTTGATATAGAAAACTTTTAGATAATCCATGTTATGTTCAAATAGGCATTATGTTGGATAGCTTTACATTTTTCATTATATTAACTATTATTGACTTTTTATGCAGATATTTAGTCAGCGACCAATACAGAAAGAGGCTACTATATTATGTACTCAGTTGTTACAGGCCTTTGCATTATGTATGGAACAGTTATCATTTAGTCCACCATTACACAAAATAGACTCTGCACAGTAAGACTTTCATTCTATTTACCTTAAGGCTACACATTAATCAACAAAATTTGACGTTGCAGTATAGAGACTTTAAAATTTTTAAGACAAATTAATGGGCCCTGTTGGATTTGAAAATGCATTGAATCTAATATAATAAAAAAAAAAAAAAAAATTTATTTTACACAATTTAAAGATTTTTTAAAAAATATTGGAATTTAAAATGCAGGGGTACAAATTAAAATCCCATCCTTTATTATAAAGGTCGCATTTAACGCATTAATTTCTATCTCGCAATAATTTGTAGCCCTACAGTAACCTAATCTCACATTAATAAACAAAAGTTTGTTTTGTCAGAAAGTGAGCTTAAATATTTCAAGACAACTTTATGGCCATGTTGGTACCTTAGTCAATATGTATGTGAATCTAGATAGTAATAAAGATATAAACTACAATAAGAATTATCTGATTTTAACACAATTTTGAATGTATTTATTAAATATTCTATTTATATTAGAGCCCAACCTATTAAAATGCACCTTGGTTTTGATTTTGATCTTGATCAACTTGAAGATCCCATACCTTCATTAGTAAGTTGTTCTATTTCTTTTTATTTAAGATATGATTTGAACTATTTTAAGTACATGTATTGTTTTGTCGCCACATATGTCTGTCAACATTTGTTGTAGACACAATAAAAGCTACAATTTTCAATGGATTTAATGAAACTTGGTGTGAGCATTGAATTTATAAGAACAGTGAACATTGAGTTATTGCCCTTGAAGTAGGGGGTTTAATAGAAGCTGCAATTTTAAATTGATTTAATGAAACTGGAGGATTGGAAGTGATATTGGTTTTTCAATAAATGTTTTTTGAGTTACCTAGTATTGTCCGATTTATCATTCAGATGCTGTCAGTGGGCGTATATTTCCTTTCTTCCCAAGGTGTCTTTTCTCTTTCCTTAATTCTTTCCTACAATTTTAATGACTGGTTTAATAACAACCTCAAACATTTTGCTATGGTTTGATCATTTTATTGGTAAAGTAACATGTAAATTCAATTTGTTATAAAATTTTGTTTGAACAGGACAAGAGATTAGTTGTAATGCTGAGTAATTGTGCACATACAATGGAGAAAACAGTTCCAAGAATTATTGAAAATCTGAATAAACATGGTTATGTGGAAATGAATAAAGCTTTAAAAGTAAGTTTCAAAGTTATTCCTTACCTCTAGAAAATGGTTATGAGTTGGAAAGTATTTGGTATATCAAGTATTTTGTCTAATATTTATAATGACGTGTTTTCACTAACCCTATATACTGAGTTTTGTTGATTAATGTTGAATTGCAGGCAGCTCAACAAACATATATGGAATTAGATCAGAAGTTATTTCATGCATATATTGAGCAGAAGACAGATCCTATAATTGGAACGATGGAACCAAATATGTATAAATCCGGTTTTAATTGGAAAACTTGGAAACATATTACTGGTAATTTACATTTGAAACTATTTAGAAATAAGGAATTATTGCACTTGTTTTTTGTGGTATAAGGAATTAAGTTGTATAAAAATGGAATATTTCTTGTAGCACTTTTCAGAGTAGAAACCTGAAATAGAGTTTGTCAGAAGTAAATATACACTAAGTAGTTTTGTTAAGTAGTTCTTTCAGTTTAACTGTCAATAAACATCAGTATGTCAGTGTTGGTCCATTCTGAACTACTAATTTTGTAATGGCGTTGTTTTTTCAATAAGGACAGTGGGCCACTTTTAAAATTATATTTCTTGTTGAAGTTATATGTTCAATAAAATTTCGTTATAACCACTGTATTTGTAGGTGTGAGAAGTTACCTTAAGGAAGTTATTATTAGTATAATTGAAGTACATGCTGAGGTAGGAAGCATTAGCTTCAAACTGTATATTTCTTCTTCAACATGGCATAATTATATTTGAATAATTTTATCACTTAATTTCTTGAAATAATGCTATAACTAATTAGAGAAGTTAATTAATTTTGAAAAGCACAAAATTTATTTAATTGTCTTTGTTTAAATTTTAACAGGTTTTGCTTTATACATTTTAATAGGTGTTTTCCATATCTCCAGCCTTTATAACTCGTGTTATGATGAAAGTAATGGAGGCTGTTTGTGAAGAAATATCTAGAATAATTCAGTGTGTTACTGGATTTGGTACAATAGGAGCTATACAGGTGAAATTACAATTTCTGAATTAAAAAAAATGTTACTACACTGTAGATCATTAATTGACTTTTTATACATGTATGTATTTGATAGTGTAACATTGTTTGTCCCCCATGAGGGTTTAGTAATTTGAGTAATATAAGTATTTTGTTAATTATTGTTTATGTTTTAGGCTCAACTAGAATTAAAGGCCCTGGAATCAATAGTTGTATTATATGAAACAAAGAAAATCAGGTAGATTAATTGATTCTCTATTTATTTATGTATAGGATAGTGACCTCAGATTTGTTTTTACAGAGTTAGAAAACCCTCAAAAGATTAACGTGCCATAGAATACCCGAAGGCAAAGTCCACCTGTTTCTTACCTTGTATAAAAATCTTCATAAGCCTTATCTGACTTATATGCCCTTTCTCAATTAAATTATTGGTATATTTGTTGGAAGACCCATTTGATGTGTCTAAAAGTTCCAGGAAATTTCAGAAAAATATTTGGAATATGAAATTCTACATTCCAAAAATTCTAGATGTAGTATTGAAAGATACAAATCATATGACTTGCGTTGTAACAAATAGTATGTTTAGATTGATTTTGAATCCTCTAAATAATATTCAATGGAAGAATCTGTTACATTTTAGAATATTTTGTTGTTTTTAAACTCATCCCTTAAATATAAGACTTGTACCTCAGCATAAATAACCTAGGTACCTCAATTATAATCAACTTGCAACATCCAAGAGATTTTCAGGTAATGGGTTAATAAGTGATTGATATTGAACAGAAAGAATTCTAGAACGGGGATAAAATATGATATAACAATATTGAGGTTTAGAAATTGTAGGTGTTGTGGTAGTTGGTAGATTAGGATTTGCATTCAAGTTTGGGAATGAATATTGTTCTTGAAATTTTCCTCTTGGTGTTTTTATATTGTTTTTCAATACTTCTGTAGAGGCTGTTTTAAAGAAGCTTATGATTGTTTACCAGCACTTTCAGCAGAAGGAAAAGAGTAAGTATTTTCTTAAAAATAAAATTAAATCATGTGGAAACAGCCATCATTTGAAGCTAAAAAATAATACATTTTCTTATAAAAACTGAATCTTTGGACTTTTTTTTATGAGCTGCATATTATCAAACTAATATCTCATTGTTTCTAATATTAATGCTATTTATTTCCTGCTATAATGAAAAAAAAATAATGAATGATGTGATCTTGGACTGATAAGCTTGGCGGCAGTACCTAGTATATTTTATATATTTATATAGAATTTAATCAGGGAAAATGTTAACTTGCCTGGGATCAAATGTTGTACCCTTATTATTTATCATTTCAGAATGGTAGATAAATTACTATCTGAATTTCAGTCAAATATGAAAATTCAATTGATGTGTTTTCAAAGTGATGATAATTCTAGTGTTGCATAGAACTCATTCTTTATGGTCAATTGGAAGATTTTCCTGATAAAAAATATAAACTTATGGTATACCCATGTACTTTTGTTAATTATTGTGCAATAAATTATTATCCTACTGATAAACTTGGGACTCTGTACTTAAAAACATGAAAATTGTTGAATGAGACTAAAGAACTAAAATTACAAGTCCCACTTTGAATAGAGGTTTTATGAATATTATTGCATCCCCTAATAGGAAATATTTACAGGTTCAAGAAAAAAAAATGTAATTTCAAGGATTGTTTTATTTACATTTTTTACAATAAATTACATTCACTATCATATTAGACAAATTGTCAGGTAATCTTTAACATAAATCTGTCTAAAATTTTACTTAAAGGGATAATAGGTCTTAGCATGAGAATAAAATTTTAGTTCTCAAGGAAGGTCAATAGTAGTGTATATTCATCAGGGAACTTACCAGGTGCCAAAAAGTAACAGAATCTCGTAAAATCTTGAAAACTAAGTCATTTTTGAAAAATGCTAAATCAATTTATTAAGCTTTTTTTCAACCATCAAATGCATCTTTATGGATAATTACTTAGTTTTTTGGATGTTTATTTTTTATGTTATTTATGGTAGCAAGTATATTTACTGATAAGTACAGCTATTACTGACCAAGTTCAAAATTTTCAAGATATTATCCATTTAAAAGTAACATTTGTTGAGGATTATAAACAGCACTGCACATTATAGGCCAATTGAAAGTCAAGGGTCTTTTAATCAAGGGAAAAAACTTGTTGACTGAAATATCATCAGCTCCCTGGAGATATATGTATGCATAACAAGTTCAAACAGAATAAGTCCCTATAGCTTAAACAAGCTAATTTATTGTCAATTTATAGATTATAATTTGAAGGGATGCTCGATAACAATTTCATCAAAATCTGACACAGAATATTGCTTAAAATATTTTAGTCCATCCCAGGAACTAATAATTACATTCTGTAAAACATTTCAAAATGACAATAATGTAACAAGAAAACAAACATGCTGGTTTACAAAAATATCAGTTATCTTTATCTTAAAATTTTCGCTTTAGAAATAGAAGCTTGTTAATATTAGTGCTTCATATATAAAAACATGTTAGGTAATAGGCACTTTATGATTTATATCTGATAAATTTAATCAAATTTGTCCTTGCTGTAGCCACTATAGGATATTTATCTCCTAATGTTTGCTTTTGTTTACTAATCTGAAATAATAAAGAGGTACTATTATTATATAGTATCTGTGATTTGATAAATATAATTTCTTAGTTTTTATATACCTCTTTACAAAAATATATTTTTTAATTGAAAATTTGTTAAAGAAGATAAAGTAGTAACCGTCTTATTTACAGACACTTTGTCATCATTGTTTGTGTAGTTCACATAACTTATAGTGTTTTAATATTCAAATCAGAGACAAAAAAAAACAACATTTAGTCATCTTTTCTACAAAATTTGCTCATCTTTGTTTAATTAATCAACCGTCAATATTGAAAAACCATAACAATACAATACAATACAAACCTTAGCTTTTAATGGTGGAAGAATAGAACGTAATTCTTGTATTAAATTAATTTGTTTTACAATAGAATCTATATGGTCTTCACCAAATACATCAAATATAGAGTCTAATGCTTCTGCTGTAACTAATAAATCAGGATCTCGACAATTCTTTACAAGATACACTCCTATATCCTACAATATAGTATACTTTTTGTTAAGGGCTATAATCCAAATCATTATTCTAATTTGGTTGATTTGTACTTTTATTCGTGTCTTCTTGGGTTTTATTCTTGTTACAGTGTTATAGTCTGAGAACTAACATAAAATATTTCCTTATTCACCAGTCAGTGAATGGATAATTCATTAACCATTATAAATCGGATAACTAATGGGATCTAGGTTGTTATCCTTGTGTGCTTTAATTTAATTCAAAACTTCTAAGATATCATTCTAAGACCATCAGTACTATTTTGAAGCTCATATTCAAATTCAAAGAATAATAATGAAAATTTGATTGACATAATTTTAAATCCATTATATTTACCTTTAGTATAGGATGTGGTTGTAAATTAGTAGCCAGTATACAACCTATTGTTGATACTATTCTGATGATATTAATCTTTACTGTATTATCACTTGATATACTTATATTATATAAATACTCCAAATCATTTCTTGTAATATCTGAAAACTATATAACATTCATCATAATTTAGGGTCATAAATAATATAATAAGATTTGATTTGAATTCAGATTAATTCTTAAACAATTTTAACTAGTAAGAATCTGTGCCAAGAGAAAAAATTCAAAAGATTTTCCTAAAATTAAATTGAAAGTCACCGAGATTATCCTTACTCATTTAGCCGTGGAGGATGAAATTAAATGCAAATTTGACCTCTAATATTATCAGTAACTTTATAATTCATGTTTTACCTTTGAGGATTTGTGTTGGGAAAGTTTCTGTATGACAGCTCTCATAGCACTAGTTACAGCTTCTAAGAAACTCTGGTCTTCAGTTGCTGCAACAAAATGAAAGAAAGCTTGCCAAGCAAAAAAAAAACATATGCCCACACATCAGCATTGTTTAATCAATTTTCCTTTGATATATTATAGCATGTATGAGTAAAAGTAAGATCCTATGATTTCCAAAATGTCAAAACGAAATGGTCTTGCAGTTCCTCTCCTAAGAGGCCACCTTCATTAAGCGGCCGTTTTTGAATATTTCCTTGAGTGGTCTCTGTATGCAGGTTCTACTGTATACAAACCAAACCTTCATCTAAATCTTCAAATTCGAACTTGAAAGTTGTCTTTGCCATTCCAATGTTCACAGCAAGTTTCATTAAAATCCTCTGAAAATTGTAGCTTCTATTGCATCCACAAAAAATTATGACAGAATTTTACTAATTCAGGATATACCTTTGAGGATTTGTGTTGGGAAAGTTTCTGTATGACAGCTCCTCATAGCACTAGTTACAGCTTCTAAGAAACTCTGGTCTTCAGTTGCTGCAACAAAATGCTTCATATTCAAATAAACGTAAAATCCTATGCCTCACAAAGTTTCATCAAGACCATTTATTAATACAATTTTCCTTTGTATCTAAGCAGGTATATATACAAACCCCTTCATCTAAATCTTCAAATTCGAACTTGAAAGTTGTCTTTGCCATTCCAATGTTCACAGCAAGTTTCATTAAAATCCTCTGAAAATTGTAGCTTCTATTGCATCCACAAAAAAATTTGACAGAAACAAGGTCAAAATAACATTGGAATATAAAAATTATCAAAATTGTCAATTTCAATTGTCCATAAATTACTTCTCTACAATAACATATAAGAATAACCAACCTTGTTTTGATGTAGATAGTTTAGCTAAACCTTCCCACACTGTTTCTAATTTCTGTAAACCACCTAAATCTTTATCATCAAGAGCATTTATCATATTGTGAGCTGATAATAAACTATGTTCTTGTACTTGCATATAACTATAACATATAGAAATAAATCATTACAACTTACACCATACATTTATAATAAATATTTAGAGTAATTTTTGAGAAATGAAATGAATGGAGTTTTACGTCCTACTCTTCTGCACCTTATGGGCTAATGAAGACGGGCAACACCATGCACTGTGCAATGAGGGAAATTTTTTGCCAAAACAGCGGCATTAGCTTACCCTTTTTCAATTTCCAACTGTCGAGGGATCTTTAACGTGCACAGTCTGTAGCACACGGGGCCTCGGTTTATTGTCCCATCCGAATGACTAGACTCTTTTCCCATGTCAGTCCCTCCGACCTGCATCACTGACAAGGGGAAACTGGGCTGAAAAATCGACCTTTGCCGGGATTGAACCCTGGACCTTCAGGTTAGCGAGCAAGCTTATTTTTGAGAAAATGTACCAAGTAATGACTTGATAATACTGAAACCTTGATGTACAATTCAGTTACAGGATTGAACTCACCATATCTGTAACATTAATATTCAACAACTTAGAGCATTTCATACCTTCTCAAAACTTTTTGTCCTTGACTACTTCTCTGTAACACAACTTTCTGTTCTTCTGTAAGACATTCAGCTTTATCTAGTAACTAATATACATGGAAAGAAAAAATTTAAAATGGATTTTTATTCCACATGCATATTTTGGAAATGAAATGAAATTTCTAATGTACACAGAGTAAATATGTTAAGAAGAATTATAGAAGATTTATCAAAGAATTTTTAAATACTAATGCAATGTTTCAAATCCTTATTTTCTATAATATCTACCTTGCTAAATATATTGTGTGTAAGAAACTCTGAGTGAACTTCACTTGATAAACATAATGGCGACTGAAATACAACAAAAGAAATACGGTAAATTATAGATGAAGCTTAAGATATGAAAGTAAACACAACAAGCTGAAATAGTCCAGTTGCCTAAAAACAGGGATTCTGGGGAAAAAATGACAGTTTTCATAAACAGTAAAATATTTAGAAACATCAGGGAAATGTATTGGATAAGTTGAGTATAAGTTTACTTACAAAACTTGCTCCCATATCAGTATCTGTAGTTAAATCTTCTGTCGAACTTGATTCGTGTAATTCTTCAAACCCATCATCTAAAACAAAGAAACAACTGTCCAATATCCAAATCTTCACAACAGTCATATCTTTTACGGCATAAAAAAACACCCCAATACATTTTGCACCATAATTTAAAGAAATAAGATTAATAATTATTATCTCTCTGAAAAATTTGATACATGGAAGGAAATATGATCTACGTTACAAAGGATAAAAAAGTAATTGTTACATCCTATCTACATATTTCAACTAGAAATTAAAATCAACTTGCCATCTGAACAACATAAATTAGCTATTATCTCTGAACTTAATCGTTGAGCATTCAACATATTCTCAATATCAGATAATTCTCCCTGAAATTAAAATATTGATGGCCATTGTAATTACAGCCAGGAGGCCGACAAGAGACAATAGTAAATTAATACATTTTTTAGGAAGAAGGGCAATAGCTCAAAATAATAATTTTTAAATTTTCTGATTTTCAATAAGGTTCATCCTTGGGTATCAACGAACACTCTCACACGGTATTGTCACAATACATCACGAAACCAGTTCCATACACAGGCAGATAGACAGGGGCTATATATATAAAGAATTACTTTACTCCAAATCTATATATAATAAATCCCAAAACATTAATTGTCTGTCTTACTTACTGAATCATCATCAGAAGGATTTGTTAGACTAGATAAAGATTCTTCTGGCTAAAAAACAAAACAAATTGATACTAAGGTGGCACAAATGCATTATAAATAACATTTTTGGCAACATTTTAAGGGGCACTTTACAATCAAAAATGCCTTTCTACTTACAAGGGGTTCGGCACTTTCCATTACTTCAGAATTTACAGTTAATCCATTTCCATTCTATAATCAAACAAATAATATAATATAATTATTGTTCTTTTTTATTTTACTTCACTTGGTTTATTAAATTAAACAGATATTTACATTTACTATAATATAATATAAATATAAATAATAATATTAATATATATTATATATTAATATTATTATTTCTATTTAGCTCTACAATTGATGTATTGAGCACTATATGGATAGTGAGTTAATTGTTGTTATTGTGTATATATTTTTACAATCCACGGTATTATTTTACCTTTGATGTTGGCGACGGTTATTTCATATATTAACCTGTGGAGGAATCTATCAGAAAAAGGGGGTTAATAGTAAAAAAGAAAGATAGTTTTCCTTGGATTGTAAGTTAGATATAGACCTCAAACCCCTCGCTTAATATTCGAAAAATTTGGGCAAGCCCTTGACATTTTTTTCGAATATTAACCTCGTATCGGTCTATATCTTTATTATACTTAAACTAACTTATAAATTACCTCTGTTGAATGAATAAAGGTATTTATATTTTCTCTGATATTCTTATCTAAAACTTCGGCAGCAGACTGGATTATAGCTGATACCAAACTACTATTGACAGATACCAATTCTTCCCCATATATATTTACAATAATACCTAAATCATACAGATATATTTATAATACTACCTAAACATAGATATATTTACAATTTTACCTTAAAGAAAAATATATTTACAAATTCAACATACAATTGTGTTTACATCAGAAACATATTATTGAGACATACAAGGCTGTGAAAATGCCTCGAATAAAATTATTTGCTAATTAAACATGATTGATTTGCTTCATCTAAATGACGTTTCTTCTTTTCAAAATAATGTTTCACTGACATCAGGAAGACTAGTTGTTTTATAAAAATATTTTGACTTTATACTTGCCAGTACTCAATGTGCGTAATAAATAGGCATCTGTTGTATCGCAGGTAATTGTTGTTAGCTGCTGTAATTTACTCATTACTTCCCCTTGTTTACAAAATGTACCCATTTGTTTATTATCTTCGGCTACTGTATGTAGACATTGCGCTGAAACCATATTGATAGTTGTTTCTTACATAAATTTCAGATCCAAAATTTACCATGAGTTTGAATAACAAGTGATACAACATGATTCTTATCCAACCAAACATTACTTTATAGGGTTTTTTTTACATTGTGAAGTCATTTACAGGTTTTCTATTGAAAATATGATAACTCCCCTTTCAAGTAATAATATAATTATACTTCTCTTACGGTCACTTAAGAATTTCTCCATTCTGCACTAACATCTAATTTAAGCAACATCCTTAAGTTAAGTCGTGAAATATTTCAGTCAAGAATAAAACTCACCAACAGCAATAGCTAAGGGAAAAGTATAGGTTTCATAATTTAGACATGGTAAAAGGTGTTGAATTAAATTTTCTTTATTAAATATCTTCACAGCAATATCAGAACTCTCACTGAAATATTTCAATATTCATATATACTTGAGTTTCCTTATCATAAAAAAATCCATGAAAATATAACACAAGTAATAATTATATTGCTATTAGTACTGAAATTCACCTCAATCTATAACTTGCATTACTCATCCTTATTTTTTATTCTGACTCTTAAAGGTAATGACTGACCTGAATTTGTGTTTTGTTAACAAAAATTTCATGCCAATCAATTTCTGAGAAATTATCACTTTAGTGGGCAAGTCACAATATGGTTATTCTTAACATTTAAGTAACATGGGCTAAAATTTATTTTCCAAATTAATTCAGGAATTCTGATACACCAGCTAAATATAATGCTACAGGCAAGTAAAATATTGATATTGACTAAAATAGGTAGAACCATTTCTTATATCTTTAGGATCACTTATCCTTGTATTTGATTTGACTAACCATAAATTCCAAAGTAAATGAACCGCTTCAATATAAATATCTACAGCTGAATCAGTAGATTTAGTTTCTTCTTCTGGATTCCAGCTAATTCCATACTAAAAATAGACCTCAAATATATATTTCTTAAAACACTTTTAATACGCCCACATGAATATGAAAAAAATGACGAAGTCAAGTTCGATTTGCAATAAGAAGAATCAATTTTCAAATGATTTTGATGAAACTTGGTGTAAGCATTGGAATTGATAAGACGGTAGTCAAGTGCAATTTTCCATGAACAGTTTTTGAGTTATTGCCCTTGACTTAGTAAAATTGCATGAAAATGGTATTGTGGGTGCATAGAAGCTGCAGGTTTCAAAGGAATTTGATGAAAATTCAATGCTGAGTGGGCGTTCTGCCTGGCAAGCTATCTTTTAAGTTTGTTTTTCTGTATAAAATTTTATGCAGCTAATTTTCTCGTCTGTGCTTATGTAAATTGATTCACATCCAAGTATTACCAGTCTTTAATTCAAAAAGATAATAAATTATTTCAGAAAATCATACATCAATACTAGAATTAAAGCCAATATTCTTAAACAGCACATGTAAAGAATTTAACAAACCTTATGAAATAGAGCAACTAATGGTGTCATTATATCTTTTTGAATCATTTCTTCACAAACAGCATGACCCCCATCTACACTGATGTTCCTACAACATATTTACAAGCTTTTAAACTCAACAAAAACAAACTTTATCCAATACTATGAATAAGTACAAACCAACAGATAAACACAATGTTCATATCAGGACAAGCAGGTGTTGCCATATTTGGCATGCAGATGGCCAAACTTAAAGCTTGCAATTCTGTGTTTGAAAACTGGTTGAACTTGAGCAGTTTCCTTTTATAATATAGTATTAAACATGCTATGAATGTTCAACAATAAACAATAAAATTTTATTTAGAGTATAAAAATTAATTTATTCAAAGTTTCAAGACACAATATCAATATTTTATGAATAATTCAAAATCGATAGACTTTATGCGTTTTTGAAAAAAAGAACAGCTAGGTATACTACCGGTATACAAGAATTTGCATAAATCAGGTAATTACAAATTGTATTATAAAAGTATTATACCTTAAAGCACCAAGGGATCTACATCTAACATCATGACTAGGATCAACAATCAATGGTCCTAATATTCGAATAATGTTATGTTTTAATAATGTAGATATTGCTTCAGTTTGTGAAACCAGACCAACCAATATACTACATCCAATTTCTCTTTCTTCCACCCGACCTGATTGAAGCTACAATTAAATTCAAAGTCATAACCTAAGTAATGCATTCATACAGTACACTTTCAACAAAAATGTGTAACATAGCCTAAATCAACTCATCTTATAAAATGGCAATCTAATATTCAAATTTGAAGTATTTTCTCTCCTTTCATAAATTTCAATACTGGTGTAAGATTTTACTATATAATATATTTTGACGCATATGAAAAAGTTGAACAAAAATGACAGTGTTGAGATTCCGAATGCGGCGGAATAATTACTGCACATAGGATTGGTGCAAGTCTTGATGTCTCTGAGGCCCAATTCCCCAGTCCCTGCTTAAGAAACTAATTCGAAACGAAATAACTGTATAAACTATTTTTCTTGTATCTATTTGAACTTATTCCGCTTCAGATCTAACATACCTTCTCTAACAATTCAGCAACTACGTTTGAAGTATCTGAGCTTATGGAATCAATGTTGTCTCCACCACCATTTCGTAATTCTTCTTCAAACTCTCTGACACTTGGCAATCCAGTAGGTCGCTGCTTTGGAGCCTTGAATTTCTTCTTTCGATCTTTCCCCATTTCTTTACTTTAAATCTAGTAATTTGGATCAATGAAGATTGTTTTGAATACAGAATTCACGTGTTTATGCGGGCAGACATTTTGAAAACTAAGATTATTGAAACAAGAAGCGAAGTATTTTTAATCGAAATTAAACTTTATGTTCCTAATATGGTTGAAAATGAAATAAAATTAGGTAATTTATGATAGATACTGAAAACATATTTTATGAATCTTAAATTCAACTCATTCACATTACTATCGTTACTTAGTTAGTTTTAGTTGATTTTGTACGGTACCAAAATAGGTGTGCTCGAGTCACTGTTCTTTCCTAGACCTTGATAGAATTTCTAACATAATAATAGAGTTAAAATTATATGAATATAACCACTATTCCTATTGTAAAATTTAAAGATATAGATGCCAATTTCATTGGCTTCAGTGTTGCATCAGCACATTTTTGTATAATATGTCTACACTGTCCAGAACGTACCGACATGTGAATCGAGTACATGCATTCACTTCCATAGAGTTATAAATAGAAGACTTCTATTTTTAACTCTATGTTCACTCCATTTAGTAAACTTTCTCGAGACTTTAAACTCAACTTTTTTAGATAAGATTCAGAGGTATGTGTAATACTAGATCTAGTTCTATCTTGAAAATTTAGTCGTGTGAACAAATTGAACTATATCCGACAAAAGTTCTCCTGTATAATGTAATGTCATTAGAAAAGCATGTCTTAAAAACAAGACAATAAAATAATGTAAATGTCATTTGTAATGTAAGGTACAGTCGAACCCGGATATAAGTTAATAAGGATTTTCGTAGGTAGGCCTACTGTTCGTTATATCCAATTACATGTAAAATAAAATAAGGTGTAACAAATAAATGTTCTTGAAATAATCTGTACTGTTTTATTATTCATAAAACCCATAATTAAATGAACAAACAATGCGAAAAGAAACTGAAATGTACTCCCAACTCGCTGCCGGCCCTTCTTTGACAGTTCCTGCACTGAAGAAGATACCATGGGCATGAGAATAGAGTCGGGAAAAGTTGAGGCGGGGGCAGTAGTGGCACTACTGTCAGCAGTAGAGCCAGAGATAAACAAATCTGGCCATTACCTGTTCCTAGGACATGATACATGGATGTGATAACACATGGCATTATTCTCCATTATTCTCCTGACTGTTTTTTTGGTTACTAGTATTAAAAACTTTCACCTTGAATTCAGAAAAATGTGGGGATCCTTACATGGCTTAACCATTTCCATGAATGAATCCTATCTCCGATCATTGATTGACAGTTTTATCAATCTATGTTATAGTGGATATTTTTAAATTCAAAATAATTTTCAAATAATTTTCAAATAATGATTCTGAAAACATGGTGATTGGAAATTACAATTTTCTTTTTGTATGGATCTACCAGCACTACAACTAGGTTTATCTTTATTTTAGGCTTTTTTTCTCAAGAACTGGGTTAATTTCTATCTGTTAAGAAGATAGAAAATATTTGAAGTATGAGTTATTATTATGTGTAAGTTTACTTGCTAATATTTTCAAGCTGGTACCTGTATAACTTCTTTTCCTAACAATGGCTGTGTTAAAACAAGATGGTACAAAACAAAAATGCTTTCATGTGATTTCAATATTTGTCTTTTGAATATTTAAAGAACAAGTCAATTAAACTGACTATTAAATGCACAACCTTTCAGTTGATAATTGGGTTGTTCAGGTTCGTTTTTAGTATATTACTCCCTATGTACATAACATAAGCATGTATTGCTTCATTTCATTTTATTTTAAGATGGTTAAGAGAAGCCAAATAAATGATCTTTTACAGGATTATTGCTGTTTTAATCGTCTTCAAGATCATATTTTGGTCGTTTTTCTGTTATGTAAGAAATAAAAGATATTCAGCTGCTCGTGATTGTCAAAGAGTTATCATTGTGGAAAGTGTACCAACAAGAAGAGTAATTGATAACAGCGTAAGGAATTCATTCAATTGAAAAAAATTATTTTCTAAGTACTATTTTCTGGTTGACAATCTTTAAAACACCAATCCCACATTTATAATATAAATATACTGCATTGTTATGAATGTGTCTTTCAAACAAAAGAGTTGGAAATATACCATCTGATCAAACACACTCTCGATCAAACACACTCTCCAATTCAGGGAATGAAGAACTGAGATCATTTGTCTCATACTGCCTTATTAATCATTATTCTAATTTTAGGACAGAGCAACTATAGTTAATAATGAAGTAGTACCTGAGCCTGGTTTAGCTTCTGCTCCACCATCTTATATGGATGCCATGGCAGACAAAGCATCAAAACCACCACCTTACGAACAGGTGATTTAAAAGTCAAACTAAATATCATCTAGTCTTAGTACAACAGCTAACATTCCACGATTAATTATTCACTGTATGTATAAGGAGTCTTTATATTTAACATTATTTTACATGGACAGATAACATTAAGCTAAATAAAGAGACAGATCCAATGTAGTCAAAATGAAAATGCGACGATAAGATACCTAAGATCTCCAAAAAAGGTTGTAGTTAAGGAAATTTGGCTCCTCAAAAAATATAGATTACTAATGGGGTAGTGTTATATAGTTTTCAAGTGAACAAGACTTAACAAAGTTGCAATTGCAATTAGTCTAACAATTTATAGGTAAATCAAGAAATTTGTTAAAATGACTAAAAAGAAACAAATTTTGATTAATTAGATGAGTACATGAAATGACCTATACTTGATGTCGGCAGAGGTTACTTGCAACTGGTCATTTTGGTATGACTGCAGGTCATGACCGGCATATAGGGCAAAATCAACCGCCCTGGACCAGGTACATTTAGTCTGATCACAATTTCTTTTCTGTTAAAAGTTCTGGAAGAACTGTTGATGACAATAATCAATGAGTGAAAATGGTTAAGTGAGTTGGTTAATAGAAAGCTATACTTAATATCACTTTACAGTCAATTGGGATGACATGCTGAAAAAAAAATCTCATCTGATCAATTGTTAACATCAGCCTTTTAATGATCATGATTACTTTGCAGTAAGCGCATGTATATACTTGTGGACATTGAGATCAATGTTATCTCAATTCAATTTTGTGAAAAGAAAAATAAGAAATTACAATCACTTTTTTCAATGGACTTTGAAATATTTTAGAATCTGTTCATTTGATTTAATTTGATATTACCCAGTTTCTGTGAATAGGACCCCTGAAATGAAAAATTTCTTGATTTACCGTAGTTAACATTATTGATATTATATTTTTTTTTTAATTATAAAGAGGTTGTATATTGTTTTCACCCCTGTCCATCGGTCAACAATTGTCTTGTGACTACAGTTTTATCGGATTAGAATGAAATTTGGTGTTATCATTTATATTAATGAGGTCTTGGACAAATTTAGATTGTGGACATAATAGAGATTACAGATTTCATCTGATATGAATCAAATTTGGTGTGAACATTTATATTGAAGAGATCTTGGACAATTTCCATATTGATGATTTTTTGATGAACATTTTTTGAGTTATTGCATTTGGCTTAAAACGTGTCTCAATTGGCTTGTGAACATGATAAAGACTAGTTT
Source organism: Nipponacmea schrenckii (assembly GCA_030562195.1). Classification (NCBI taxonomy): domain Eukaryota; kingdom Metazoa; phylum Mollusca; class Gastropoda; family Lottiidae; genus Nipponacmea; species Nipponacmea schrenckii. The sequence goes on from JAUJPP010000006.1 coordinate 5,619,473, forward strand.
TGAATGAAATTTGGTGTGATCATGCATATTAATGAAATCTTGGATTAGGCCCAAATAATATTGGAGTTTCAACCAGTGTTAAAACAGAAATATACTTTAAAGAGGGCGTATTTTGCTAGGCGGCCATTGTATTTGTTTTTTTCCATAAAGACATGATGAAATACCACAGAATTTGAGAAGTATCATTATATTATTCATGTTATCTTCTGCGATATGTCTATATGTAATGTAAAAAGAGTATGCATAATTTTGTTATAAATAATTAATAAATCTCCAAAGACATAGCAGATAATTCTGCCATACAGTCAAAACAAAATTCCATTTCAAATTTAAATCTTCTTCAGTGTTAACCTTTTCATTTAGGCCTTAAAGCCTATCACATATTATTAATAGTATTTAAAGGATTCTGCAAAAACTCTGTCAGATTTTTTTTTAATTATGGCAAACAAAATCTATTGTTTTTAATTATCATATCAGATTGAGCTATTTTAAATCACAGATAATACAGATATATTCCTCTGCCTTCTCTATCTTCTGATAAATATAGAATGTTCATCTTGTGGTCTGATGTATGGCTTTCTGGAAGGGGTACAATTTATTTCAATATATGCTCTTCCAGCTCATATTTCATAGATGGACTCTTTTTTTCTCCAACAATTGGACAGTCACTTCCAGATCCTTACTATGAGATTGGTATCAATCTGTCACTCAGATTATATTTATCATTTGGGTTTCTGTATTTTATTTCTAAAAAGCGACATGAATATAAATATAGCTGAAATTACTGTACATTATTTAGAAACATTCCAGGGGCTATGGTGCTAGTAGTATATTTTCCATTTATATTTTATATTGTTTATTATCACTATATGTGTTCTAATTACAGATGGGTAGGCTAAGGAATAATAATCAAAATATCTTAAATACTAAATTGTCCAAGTGTAATTCCATGGTTTATGTTTGCATCATGGAAATACAATGTTATTTATTGATTTGATTGAGAGACTTTGCGAAAGAAAATAATCGAAATTATAAATTCATAGTACCTGTATAAGGTTTATTTTGATTATTCAACTTAAGATCCGATTTTTTTTAAAACTTTTTTAACATATTTTATTTTCTTATCTTAGTAAAGTTTTGCTCACCAAATAGTTTTTATATTTATATTTTAACAAAACCTTGTTATCCAAATTTTATTCACAGTTCTTGCCTTCTTGTTCTCAAGAGCAAGGATAAATCGGTTCTGAACAAATTTTATGTAATATTCATTGAACAAGGATTACTTCAGTTAATTTTAAAATCCCATTCACTTATGTTCAATAGGGTTAAGGAAGCTTCTTTCTTGTTCAAACATTATTTTGCAGTCCCAGTGTATGTTGTATTACTCAGAGTACACTGTACTTCACATTTTAAGTCTCTATCCAAGACTGACAGAAAAATATTAACTGAAATACATTTCAAATTTTTACGACTGTGAAGCTATACTGGCAAGGTAAATGATTGAACATAATTAACCTTCTGTGATGCAATTTCAAGAATTTATAATAAAAAAACAAATGTGCCTTTTTAAATTACAAGAATTTGTCTTTAATAAATTTTTAGAATATATTTTGTATATTTTATTTAAATCGTTACTCTTATGATTAAAGTATTTCTGTTGGCCTACTTAGTGCATTATCGAATCATCTGTGTTACTCCAAAACATTCAAAGTGTATACCTGCTTTTAGATGTATTAAACTGGAATGCTCACCCTTGTAAAACACTTAATGCCACTCTTCAACCCTTAATATAAGGTTCCAAAAACATTTCAATGTGCAATAATATATAACTCAATATAATACAAAAAGTAAATGGTATCTATCTATCTCTATTGGGAATATAGAATTGCATGACAACTGGAATATGATCAGTTAAAGTTGTTAGTCTGGTAACAAAATTATACTGGCAAGGTACCTGAAATCAAATCATTTGTAAATGTTAAACAAGACGAATATTATACATATTTATATAGATAACATGTTTGTTTTTATATCTATACATGCATACTGTAGAAATGGAAACATAAAAACAGCCTAATACTGCTGTTGATTTATAATATACTCAAAATCAACCCTGTTATGCAAATATCAAGGAACTCAGTTTAATGGAACAAAGTCAGTGGCAGTTTGCCTACTATTTTCAATATATAAATGTCTTAAAAAATAAATTTATATCCCATAGCTTGTAGCGCTCTATTAGAGACAAAGTAAGAGATTATATTTACCACAGGATATTGTTTATTATGTATTATATAATCTATTCTACGTTTTCCACCAACATCACTTAGTTTGGTTTTATGTGGAGTATAAACTAAAGTATCTAAATTGGCTTCTACTATATCACCATCTAATATATACTCTTGTCTTTTAATAGGTGTATCTAAACATAACTTGAGTCCTTCTGGTGTCGAAACTTCTTCATTGTACAAATTCAGTTGTCTCATTTCAGTTCCTGAAGTTCAGATAAAATTCTTATATATTTCTGTGACTTTTATATATTCCTGTAATTTAATTGATATAGATCAATATATTTCATAAAATGCTAGATTCTCTCTCCTATCATCAGTTATAAAAGAAATACACAGAATGTTCAAATTTGGAAAATTTTAATGACATACAGGACAACCTGAACAAACATTTTTTTTTTATCTAAAGGAAAGACAACTCATGCAAGTCACAGTATAACAAAACTGTCTTAAATGTATAGGTTTGAGGTAGAAAGTTTGTCAATACGTCTAATAATGACCGTTGAACGAGGACCAAAGTTCCATGAACTATGGTTCTGGATTAAATTTGCTGAATAAAGTATGAGTGTACATGTATTTAATGTGAGTAGTTATCAGTCTAATCCCCATTTTGGAGATTAATGTTATTGACAACAAGCCTGAGAGTCCAATATTTGTCTCTTGGCTGTTTGCAAGTACCGATATATTGGATATTGGTCCCCAAAGATCAAAGGGTGACATCACATCTTTATTTTAACATGAGAATAGGGACACTAAATGTCATTACTCACATGTTAACAGGTATACCACAATACATAATAATGATTATTAGTACAACCTTACCTATTGTCCAATTCTGATCTATACCAGTCTTTACTCTACCATTATCTTTATATAAATTAAATATTTCATGTTCTCTTGCAGCTTTATCACCTTTAAAAGACAGATATAAGATTATATTGATGAGCTATAAAAAAAAAAAACATTTAATATGTACATAATGCATTGTCGCTGGTGGACACCACCTTTTTCTATTATCTATTAACAATGAAAAACATTTAGAATTGCTGGAATAGAGAGTTGTCAGCTGGTAAAAAAAAATGATTAATATATATAAACATACCTGGAGAAATATTATCAAAATTAAAATCACCACAAATAATATCAAAGACTACCATATCATTATCTTTTTTTGACTTCTCTTGGAATTCTTTTGTCCATTTCACTATTTCATCCAATTGTTTACAATTTATATTTATTTTACCTGAAAAAAATAGCAAGATTTTTATGTGTATTTTTAAAAAAAGACACATAATTTTTAAAAATAGGTGTATTATATACCTTGTCTTTAACTTTCGTATATTTTTGTTATGTTTCACTTTCGTATTTTAAACCCTGTTTTAGGAACTGAGGTAAGCTTATCAAATGACTTCTACAAACAAAATGTTTTGTAAATACCAGGACATGCAGGAAACTCATGAACCCTGTATATTTTTCTGGGCATTTCTTCTGTATGAAATATGTTGTTTTGATTGTCCACAGTAACATCTATTTTATTGATTGATTGATTGATTTATATTATGAGAATATCAACTATCTGTTTTTAAATAAATGATAAATAAAAACACGAGATTTAAATTACCCTGATAGGCCTGTAGATGTGTAACATAAATATATCCTACAGCTGCTTTATCTTCTCTTACATTTTCATACCATAATAAAACCTACAAAATACAATAATGGTCATTGTTATCTGATTCTTGATCATTTTCAGTCATTTTTTTTTATTAATAAAAGACAAGATAATTATGATTTCACATTCATTGCTTTCATCAGTAAACATCTGATTACACTCTCTAACCTTTATAGAATAGTCCTTTATCACCATTTTATTTTTCAGATCTGTTTAAAATATACCATTGCTTACCTTTACCATTAAAAGTCCTTTACTGGAATAAACACACTGATTACAACTGGAATTGAAATGTTGAAAATCTGCTCCTATTATTTCATATTTACTAGCAAACATTAAGCCACTGTTCAAACAGTAAAAATTACTCTTTCTACTGTACATTCCAACATCACAGATAATATAAGGATAGATTTTGTGGAGTTCATTTTTCAACAGTGTACTATAGTCTGATTGCCACACTTCTTGTATACAAACAAAGTCCATATTGGGAAAATGACAGGTTACTGCAGCATTTAGGGAATTTGATGATTTAATTTCTAGGCCTTTCTTTGTATCTCTATGTCCATAATACATTTGATCAATAATTATTTTCTTTCCAATTTCTTTAGTACGGTAAGAAGTATTAGCTAAATTATTATTTCTTGATAAATATTCTGGTAATAAACATAAGTTAAGTGTTCCAATACCAAATTCACCAAGTTGTTGTTTTGTTTGCTGGTTTGATGCAGATTTTTGTATGGAAAGCGTGAAAGGGTTTCTCCCAGTATAAACAATACACCGCAAAATATAGCCAATAATAGCAAATGGTGATAATATTATTGTAAGGAGAAGATATGGCAACAACAAACAAAACCTTTTTAAAAACAATTGCTTTGGGAACTTCTTCTCTGCAGTAGTAGCTAATACTAATGACAGAAGGCAATTCAAACTTTTCCAAAAAGGTTTAAATAGTAACCATGATAACATAAAGACATATTCATATATAGGACCAGTAAATGGTTTAGTATGTAGCTCCATTTTATCTGTCATATTATCCTGTAAAACAAAACATAAATTTCGGTAAACAACAAAGATAAATTGTCTATGTTTGATAATAATCCATATTATAAGACAGTATTTGGTCGATTTTCTATATTCCAGTACCAGTATCTCAAATATGAAAAGTGGTTAAGGGAGATATTAGTTTAAGACCTACAGAACAATGATTAAAACATAATTTACACTATAGAAGATGCATGGCAAATATTCACTAAAAAAGTCACAAATTCATACCTAGTAGTTTGTTTATCAAATAGCCTACATACCGGGTATTTCAATCATAAGGAGTATTGATCTCATAATAATGGCTTTATTTCACATAATCTCACACAATACATTTACATTAACTTATATTGTGATATTGAGATTGCTTAAAACCTTTCATCGAAAAATCGTCAATAACGAAATTGTCCACAATCTCATCAATTAAAATTTTCACAACAAATTTCATTCAAATCTGACGAAAACTGTAGGCTAGTCTCTATGACATTCACAAGCCAATTTCGACATGTGATGACTACGTCAAGGACAAAAACTCAAAAAACTATTCATCAAAAAATTATCAATATCGAACGGAGAAAGGTAGCCTAACCTACATAACTGATGGCATGGACGGACAGGGGTGACGCCAGTAGGCCTTATACTACCTATGGTATATCCTTTAGTTACATTTAGGCCAGGGGTCACATTAAATAACAAGACACAAATTTTATAGTATACTACTCCTAAGTTTTATTAGACACAACGTTTCAACAATCTACATTGTCATCATCAGGTGCGTTCCAACAATCTACAACATTGTTATCATCGGGTCAAATGGGAAACAAGATATAGGCCTATACAAAAATAAACAATAGCCACAATTGATTATAGATTAATTTGAGTGAGTGGCAAAGAAGCAATAATACAGAGATTACCAAAGTTTAGAGAAACATTACAATGTTGGCGTATAAATAGGGCCTACATCTCGAACACTACAAAGCATCTCTTGGTGCAACCATAGGCTATACTCTTTAGTTCATCAAGCAACACAAAGGCACCATGTATGGAATTTCCTTAACTATAAATTCATCGTACGATAAAATGTTCAAAAGGGAAAAGTCTTTACTTCTCTACTTACGTCTTCTCATAGTTTACCTTGCGCGTGACAGTTTGGCTTATTCGATCGTTAAACACTGTCCATATTAACATTGCCATCTCGTATTCTCCTGTTGTTTTATATCATAGACATCCTATTTATAGGATATCTATGGTTTATATTGTTATCCATTTAACTTAGTAATACTTCGTCTTAGAAGAATTATTATATTATGTTATTTATGGCAGCAGGTTTATCTACTTATGAATATATATGCTCTAATTGGCCAAGTTTAAAATATTTTATTTTATGTTAATTCTAAGATGCAGTATTGTCCATAAAAATGCAATTGATGATTGAAAAATGCCTTTTAAATTTATAAAGCGTATTTCAAAAATTACTTAAGTTTGTGAATTTTCAAGATTTTACAGGGATTCAATTACTTAATGACACCAGGTAAGATGATTATATAGGTCCTACACATTGACTATTCTTGAGAACTTAAATTGTATGTCCATTTGAAGACACAGTATCCCTTGGAGGCTTGGATAAAGATAGAAATAGCTTATAGTCATAACATTGTTTTTTTTTTTTTTTTTTTTTTTCAAAATGATTATAACATGATTAATTCAACTCCATAAGAATCTTAATGCCCAACCTATTTACCAGAATCGTAGTAGTTTGGTATTGTTCAGATCATTTCCATTTCTTTACTCATCATTAGCTACTGTTGGCATTATCAATTTCAAATGTTTTATTGCAAGACCAAATTATAGGCCTATTGTTCTTACAAGGCCCTGGATCTCAGTGATAATTGATCTTCCATTTTGTTTTTTTAGTATATTAAACTTTCATCCATTAAGTTGAAGTGATAGGCTACTTCAATCAATTCTACCTCATCTATCACTTCGAACTGAGGTATGAGGTAGCCCTTGATTAATCAACTTGTCCGAAACATACCCTCAATTGTCATACTTCCTATATATAACATAACCCTTTATTTTTCATACTTCCTATATATAACATAACCCTTTATTTGTCATACTTCCTATATATGACATAACCCATTAGATTATTTGTGATCAATGCTTAGAAATATATATGGAGTTCCAAGTTAAAGCGGAAAAACTCAAGTAATTGACTACAAGATTTAATACATTTACAAACTATACATAAATTTGAGATAGATAAAGACATAGTCCAACTTGGAAATAATTCATTGATAGTTTATATAATGTTTTACATCATAATAACAAGTTTGTTATAACAAGTAATAATCTAATAGCTATTAAAACTTTCAGGTTATCATTGCTCCATTTAAACAAATTTAAACACATGTATCTAATTACTTTAATTCAAGTGAAAGTAGAAAGCAAATTTAAGTCATAAAACCTTGTGAGCTGGTGGAATTTCTTTTTAGATGCAATTTACTTGCATGATTTTCAGGACAGCTTACAATGTGTCTTGATAGTCCACATCTCTATTGACTAAATTTGAAGAAACATTACAAAAATACACCTACCACTGAATGATTTAGAGCTATATCTAAGGATTTCAGATCCTGCATGAGAATTAATATACATGTACATGTATTATAATAAGACGGGTGAATATAAGATATATTATTATTATTTGTGATTATATTATGGCAATCACATACACAATTTTCACAGCCTTTGATGAGATAATAATGATTAAAATACCTTCACAAGACAATAAATAAATTAGAATAATATAAAATTATACATGTTAAATGACACCAAGTTTCATATTTCTCCACAGTACGACAAGAGTATATATATTTTCAATATAGGAGAATGTAATGTTAAAAAACACTTTTATTAGTAATATAGACATCCATTTCAATTATGCTTTATACAAATAGCTAAAACAATTACATCAACATATAACTTGATAACCATGTTGGTTATGGTTTCTAATAAAGGTGTAGGTATAAATATTAGAATTTTCATGGGAACATCAGTGAGCACTGTTATTATTCACTGCACACCAAGGTAATGCAAGCTATACATATGTGGCATCCATTCTTCAGCTGTTAGTGGTAACTGTCATATTATAAAAATGTACATTATCATAATAGAAACTGAATTGTTTTGACAAATTAAGAATTTGACAAGTATATTAATTTCCAAAGAAACTAATACCTAGATCATTCATCTTTTATCAGCAATGATTCATTTATTCTTTGCCCATATTATTTTTACATCACATAACGTCAGTATAAAGGAATGGTATATATCTTACATATTTATTTGATCTATATATATGCTAAACTAAACAATATATTTTAAAATATTGGTATATAGCTGTCGATTTTAGCCCTGTGTCTTTGAGCCACACATTCACCTATCCATATAATATTACGACATTCTTGTTCCTTCAATTTCACATAGGAATAAAATACACCAAATTGGAACTGGTGCATGAAAGACTGTTTCATCAGTTTCACCTGTAAAAATAAAATATAAATCATATATCATTATCTGACTTGTCTACATTCTTTTAAGTTTTTATTGGTATGACATACAAAGGTTTATGTGTTATAGAGAAAAGATATTAGAATACTCTAGATATGGTCCATCGTGTGCAAAATGATTGTTTATTTCATAACAACAATATAGAAAAACCTTACTTCATGTTCAAAGAATTTATCTTCCAAAGTTTTATCACCAGGGTTAGTACCAGCTCCTTCAAATAATTCTCTGTAAGACTAAAAATAATAAATACTATTAAGTGATGGATTTAAATAATATAACTTGGTCCAATGCAATGATTTTTAAGTTCATTCGTATAAAAATGATCCAAAGATAATAACCAGTACCATTACAAAAGTATGTCACAGTTACAATTTTAAACTTTATTATTATAATGATGTAGTACATTTTCAAAAAAAACAAAATTCAGAATATTGTAGGAATTTAAGCAGTTGTCCTGATGAGGATTTACATCTGAATTCAAAAATCTTCTATAAACTTAACAACTTGTTTGTTAGTTACAAAAGTTGCAATCATATTAATCATCATAATCAATAATGTTAAGAAACCTGACTTGATAATGAATATCTCAAGAAACTCGACTTACAGCATAATATTCAGCTACCTGGCGAACTTGATCATAATCTTCAGCTTGAGATAATTTGGATAATCCATCAGGGTATAAGTTACCACATCTAGGATACAATTTCTCTCTATCTTCTTTACTTAATTCAGTACCAAATGAATTGATAGTTATAATAAATGCTCTACGGTCAGCTTCAAACTAAAATATATATATAATACAAGCATTTCATTCTTAACTTAAGCCTGCATCATATATGAAATATTAAATACACAACAAAATGGAATCTGTATCATATTGAATTTAAAAAGCTGAATCATAAAGATGTCAACTAAAATTTACGATTTTTCTACTTACAGCTAATGCTTCACACATAACTTCTGCTGTAGCACCTCCAAGATTTTTACAGAAATTATAAAAATCTTCTAAATATGCCTGAAATATCAATCAACTTTTAACTCAAATTGAAATCTTAATTCCAAAGATCAAGTGTGAAAATGAAATGAATAGGGTCTTACTTTCGTGCACCTGGGCAAATTTAGAAAACCAATAATGAAAATTTCACCGTGACAGCTGCATTGAGCTCCTCCTTTTGGATTTCCAACTGTCAAGGGATCTTCAAAATGTACAGCCTGTAGCACACAAGTCCTCCGTTTATTGTCCCACGCAACAGACCATCTGACCTGGATTACCCTAGAAACTAGGTTTAAAACTATGAAGGTATCATCTCGAACTATACCAGGATTCAGCCCTAGACCTTAAGATAAGAGAGCAAGTGTCTAGCTCAATAAGCCACCACTGCTCCAAAAACACTGTACGAAGTGAACTCAATATGGTATTAAACTATTGTTAAAACCATAGTTTTTACGTTTTTTTGATACAGGAGTTTGTAACAATAATCTATTACTTACTTTATAAAGTGTATTTCTAATGATTTCAATATTCATTTCATCTAAATCTTGTTCAGAAATACAATCAATAAAGTACGGAGCTGAAAATATAACATTCAATATCAAATTTCAGTCATTTTGTCTGTTCTCCAAATAAATGTGCACCGTTTATAATGTTAAACTTTTTTCATATTTTAAATCACTCTAAGTCAAGCAAGATTTATCCACATTTCCAATGTGAGCTTAGACAATAGTATCAACAGGAAGATTTTCTTATTGAACTATAAAGGGAATTTACCTAAGGGTGTATCAACTAACACAGCATTATATAACTCAGCTGGGGTTGAAGCAATATGTATAGCTTCCATCTGCTCAAAACTACCAAGAGGGTGACATTTTGAAATCAACTCATTTATTGGTCTTTGATGTAATGTTCCAGTAATTAATAATATAATATTATCTATCATATAACTGTACCTAAATAAAAAATCAAAGATCATGACATTTTTATAGCAACAAAATTCATCTTCACTTGAAAATATACAAAAGACTTTAACTCAGCAATGAACAAGGCCTAGTTGAAGTTGTCACTTCTGGTCCATGACACATTAAAAAATAGCCTACTTCTCAAACTACAGAATGGATTGAAAGATAATTTCAAGCTTACGTTATGTAATCAAGGAATGTTGCCAGAGGTTCTAAGCAATGATTTCTCAAATGTTGAAACTCTACCACTAATTTTTCTCTCATTTTATCATCTATGACAGACACTGTCAGGGGGCTGGGTTCATTTGCCAAAAAGTTTCCATAATCTGTACTCTGTAGATGAAGTTTTAAATCTGAAAATGTAATGAATCACAGAAATCAATAAAAGTTTCAAATATATTATGTTGTGTGGCTCTTAGATAAATATATTGAGAAATGGATACGTTTAGTTTGTTCACTACAACCACATAACTTTGTTGTTATGATTAGGACCTATTCAATTCATTGTAAAGAAAATAAATATCTCCTTTCCTTTACTCAATGTCAAACTCAAACGAAGCTTGGTAAATTAATTCAATTTGACATCAGTAACTGGCTTCATCAGACACCATTAGATACAATCTATTTCTAAATCGTTATTTTGACAACATAAACCATGAATATTATTAAAGAAAATCTATGACTACATCCATGAATATGATGATGATGATGATACTTTTACTAATTTAGTATTTATATTTCCTACCTTCTAACGTCTCACACTGAACCAAGTTCAAATAATCAGTTTGTTTCAAAACACCACATTTGAAACCACGCACTAGACCTTCCAGATATCCGTGGTCAATATTAAAACTCAGTTCGGGCATCATTTTGATGAATATTTTGTTTTTTCAGCCGAACTTGTCTTTGACGGATGTTACAACTCGGCAAGTGATCAATCACATGATCATAAAGTAGCCACCTACCGGCTATAATAATAAATAAAGGGACGTAATCTATGAAAATAAAATTACCGTAAACATATTATATTATGAGCATTTTGGTCCTCAATAATATTTCCCATATCCATTCATACCCATATACCCAAACCTGTTTTCCGATATAAACAGAAACTGTCCAAGGCACTGATGCCATTGCAGGACTAATATACTAGAACGTAAATAAAAGTTAGACTTTGATATTGATAGTGACAGTTGGCTAGTGTAAAGACAGAAAAAGTAAGTTCTGGTTTGTGACGATTTCCCCATCTTCGAATGTGCGTTTTTTAAGAACCCAGATATATTCATAAAATATATATTACTCCCTTCACCATTTGTATTAATGTTTTATGTTTGAACGATTTGGTCGATTCTGACACACATTATTGTGCTAAAACGTACAAAAAGCGTTCTGTGATAATTTTATGTTAAACGCTATAGTAAGAATAAATCATTATCATTATCATTAAAAAAAATTTCTTTTAAATATATATAGTGTATTTGGTACCATTTTAAGTTGTGTTCTTGGTGCATTGTTTAAATCAGGCGCTTCTTACTAAGGCGCTGAATGTGGTTCAAAATATGGCCTACAATCCAAATCAAACTTTAGAAATTCAAATAGACAGATCTATGTTCCGGCGATCAAGTACATGACCACAAAATAAATATACAATACTTCTATAGTCTACATTACGTTCTAGAAAGACTAAAATAACAAAAAGTAAGTAAGAGAAGATACTACACGTAAAAATACTTCAATTTTATCGGATTTGTCACTTCTATTTTTAAGAATTTATAGAATCTGATTTGGATCGTATTTTGAACCATATACAGCGCCATAATCTTACATATCTGTTTTAAGTAGTGTTTTTGGTACAATGGCGGTTTTATTAAGGGTGCTACCGACTACGTTCTATGTCTACTCAGTGCACTTACCGGTGTTTTCTGCAGCAAGATAACGTTTCTTACTACATTTTACATCAAATTAGATAAACTTTTTGTCAAGCTTCAAGTATAGGCTTGATTACTAAAAATTATCTTATTTTAACAACAGTGTTGCTTTATTATTCGATTTTAAGTAGTTTATTAATTTTGTACTTACCCTTTCTACATAAGCATACCACTGATTGTTTTACTAGCGATACTATTTTGGCCTGAATCGAAATTCTTAATGTCGTAGGATGAGTACACATCCTTGAAGCTGGTCTTTTATTTTATTTTTTGTAATTTTTTCCATATGAATATACATTCAGTATATTTTGATGTCTGTAAAAACCATGTAGCCCTACTAATTGTGTACATCCTTTATTATCTAATTGTGTATTCCTTTTGCGGTCGCTGTAACACAAATCTATCCATCTAATACACATGTACTTGTGTACCTAATAACGAATTGTACATCGAAATATATGGTGTTAGGGTGAGATGAGAATAGTATTCTCAAGAAAGCACTGGCCTAGGTCATGAAGTAAGAAACAACATTATAGGATGAGATATAAGTTAGTGTAAACAATTGTTGAAAAATGGTTTAATATGGTTTTATTTTATTTTTCATATCACGTCTGTTTTGGACCTTATTCTAACCCGTGTAGAATAAAGTGGTAGACGTGGCTGATAATTTGATGTTGAGATATTCGTGGGCATGTTTTCAATTCGTTATCATATTAGTCCAGGGAAACCATGCACGTATGTTTTAATTTCGAGGTCAAGAAAAATTAACAATTTAAAGCCAAATCGATCATTACTTTAAAACAGTAGTATTAAAGGAAGTCCCTTGACCATGTTTTTTTTTTAAAAACGCATGAAATTTTAAGTTAAGTGAACACTCTAAAAGGCTTAATTCTTGATGGATTTTCAAAAAAAACTTGGTGAGTATATGTAATCAAGCCATGCACGTAGCCTTGATCGCTAACCTGAATTTTCGGATTTTTTAATCCAGCTTCCCCTGGTCAGTGCAGCAGGTCGGAGGGGCTGACATTGAAAAGGCGACGAGTCGTTGGGATGGGACATTAAAAGAAGGCCAGTGTTCTATAGGCTATAAAGGTTAAAGATCAGTCGACAGGGGTGATATCATATAAAGAGACTGCCACTGTCCTGGCAAAATTTCACTCATTTCATCCTGCAAATTCATCTTCATTAGACAGTTAGATGTAGAAAGGTAAGACGTAAAACTTCAATCGTTTCATTTCATTTTTAAATGCAGGATTGTGAAAATTCATAACAAGTTTTAGGGGTCTTATTCACTTTAGCAGAAAACTTTTAAAAATCGTGTCCCCTTTTTTTTTGCTTCATTTGCCCCATTTATTTGTGTTTTATATGCAAGGGTTGGAAAAATAGTAAATTCATGTTTGATAATAATATAGCCTTTTTTACAAAAATAATATAGCCTTTTATATACAAAAGTTTCAGAACAAATACAACAAAATTTGAGGCATAAGAATGAATTAAAATAATCATTTCAACATGGTTTTCAACCGGATGTTTTCGTGTACTCAAGACAATGTGAAAGCCATTTTTTTCCCGGCTCTATCAAAACATACACGTAGGTTGATATAGGGTTCTTACTTATGCTTACTCTTATCCTCCCAAACTTCAAACTGTAATATATGCCAAATTTAGAATGATTACGGTAATAAAAACTTTCTCTATTTTAATCAGCCAATCAGAAATACGTATTTTCATTTGTCACGTGACACTAAATCTAGGTCATGGGTTTTCTATAAATATAGCGACACCACTTCATTCTACCTCTTAGTCAATTCTCACACGTTGAAGGAATAAACCACAGTGACTTATTCAACTGACATCATGCCTTCATATAAAGTTGGTACGTTGTATATTTGATGTAAATTATATTTCATGAGAGATGACATTACATGTAATTTCCTCCACGAGTCAAGTCATTAATGTCATTATGTTAGGACTAGGTGTAATTATTGTAAGTCCATAAAGTTTTGAGATTCACTCTGCAGACATCAGTACAGACCTGACTGTTGCTACTTCTTGAGTTTAAATAAATTTGAGCTCAGTTTAAAAGTATGTTATTAAATGTAAAACCACTTTATAGGGAGCTGCACTGGCTCAGTGAGGTACCTAAGAGGCGGAGGTTCCAGGGTTCAATCCTGGCAAAGGTAGAGATGACTCCCTGCAGGCCCGAGGGGCTGACAAATGACATGGAACAAGCTTTGCATCGTAAGGTTGTGACAATAAATGAGGCCTTGTGTGTACAAGGCTATGCACATTAAAGGTCTCTCAACAATTGGAAATTGCAAAAAGAGTAGACTATGTAGGATGTAAAACTCCACTAATTTCATCATGAACCATGCACTCACACAATTCTGTCAGAAACAGATAAAACCAAAACCAAACGGATTCGGAAAATAATTTTGAGTGGCATTGATCCTTTCATGAAAATTGTTTTTGACATATTGTTTGAAACCGTTGAATTGTGATCTGTTATTGTTGTTCTGAGCAGAGGATAGGGCCTAATTATTTACTAATATATATTTCACATATATATTATGTGCATATATATATTTTCAATTATCAGAACCAATCGTTTTCAGATTTTATTGTTGACTTCCAGGAAATAAGTTAAAATTTGTAGATATTAACTTAGCTTAAGAGACTATGTTATGAATTAATTATTAACACAAAAAAATTTAAAAGATGAGACTAAGACAAATATGTTACACTTAAGAAAGAAATTGACATTTTAGACTTGGTTTGGAGCTCAAAATTATAAAAATAAATTTAAATAAAAGGAAAGGTATTAAAAGTAGTGTTAACAGACTTATAAACACTTAGCTGTTCAAAATTGGCTGATACTGTTGAATCGAGTTATCTGATAAGAATTCAGACATAACTGCATGAAACCAGATGTTTCTAGTTTAAGAGTCTTAACTTCTAAATAAATATCTAAGTTATAACTTATCAGCAGTTAATCATTTTAATTTTTTTTTTAATATCAGATTGATCTAAAATTGTCCTTTTTTTTCAGCTGATATTGGTCTTGCAGAAGCAGGGCGTAAAGCTATTGAAATAGCTGAAAATGAAATGCCAGGGTTAATGAGCATGCGTAAAAAGTATGGTCCATCTAAACCCTTAAAAGGTGCTAGGATTGCTGGCTGTCTTCACATGACTGTCCAAACAGCTGTTTTAATTGAAACACTCCAAGAACTTGGTGCTGAGGTAAATTTTAATTAATGAAGTGAACCCAATTTATCTTTCCATCAAATGATTCTTACTGTAAGATTCTTGTGATGAATTTAAGAAAATAACTAGACCTATGACCAACACCTGAGGATTATGTCACATATACCAGTTAATATGAATATGTACTTATAGTTATATGATGATAGATTCTCAAACTTATTAGTATTTTACTGTTGTAGGTACAATGGTCCAGTTGTAACATTTTCTCTACACAAGATCATGCTGCTGCAGCTATTGCCAAGACTGGCGTACCAGTGTATGCATGGAAGGGTGAAACTGATGAAGAATATATTTGGTGTATTGAACAGGTTTGTTTAAAAATTGTTAATTCTCCCAGAGTGACAACTGACCACAGGACAGTTTCAGTGAAATGTGTCTTGTTAATTTGTTTTTCTTGATCTGATCTGATTGTTTATTACAAAAATTATGCTGGTTTTGCTGTGTGTTGATATGTTGTGTATTTTTTTTAGTTTTTGATTATTCCATCTTTTGTGTATAAATATGTTTTATATTTCAGACTATATATTTTCCAGATAAACAACCACTAAATATGATTTTAGATGATGGTGGTGATTTAACTAACTTAATTCATAGTAAATATACTGACATTCTACCAGGTAATTTTTTTTTTAAGCAGTGTATAGAAATTTTAGTTTTATAAAGTATATTGACAAATCTAGAATTTGTGTGTGATTTAAATCAATATTTTGTAATCATTCCAATAACAAATTTAAAAACATCATAGAATATGGTTACCACCTTGTTAAAGGCAATATTTACAATTTTTGGTCATAATTCGTATTTGTCAAAATTATGGGGTTAGATAACTGCTGACAGTTATGTTATTTAGGTTAACAAATTAAGTTATTTATTTGGTATATATATAAGATTATTTATACTTCATGGTTTCAGGAATCAAGGGTCTTTCAGAGGAAACCACCACTGGTGTACATAATCTTTATAAAATGATGAAAGAAGGCAAATTGAAGATGCCTGCATTTAATGTCAATGATTCCGTTACCAAGGTAGTGTAACAAAAATCTTACTCCTTATAAAGCAAAGATAAATCATTTCCGTGAATTTTATTTAATTTCGAAAAGTATGTCATCATCCTTGTCTGTCCTTCCACAATTGGCTTGTGAAACTCAGAGACTACAGTTTTCATCTGATTTCAATGAAATTTGGTGTGATTATATACATTTATGAGATTTTGGACAAAATCTATATTGATGATTTTGAAAGGTTTCTGAGGTATTGCCCATGACTTCGTCAGAAAGCGTCAATATTGGCTTTTGAATGCCATGGAGACTAGTTTTTCATCTGATTTGAATGAAATTTGGTGTGAACATTTATGTTCTTGGATGAGGCCCAAATAATTTTGAAGTTTCAACAGAAATATACTTTTAAGTGGGCGTGTCTTGCTTGGCAAGCACTTGTTCATATAATTGGTAAGGTCCCAGTTTCTTGATAGTAAATATTGTATGATATATGATTTCAGAGTAAATTTGATAATTTATATGGTTGTCGCGAGTCTCTAGTTGATGGTATTAAAAGAGCTACCGATGTTATGTTGGCTGGTAAGGTAGCATTGGTAGCAGGATATGGTGATGTTGGAAAAGGATGTGCTCAAGCTTTAAGAGCTTTTGGTGCACGGGTTATTGTTGCAGAAATTGATCCAATCAACGCACTTCAGGCAGCTATGGAAGGTTTGTTGGTCATTGTCTAATATTTCTGAGAAAAGTATGCATAATAATAAGAATCAAATGATTGATCGCAGTGAAATATATGTCAGATATTTTGTGAAAATGTTGGACCAAGAGTTTTCATGTAGATGAGCATTCTTAAGAATTTAGCTAAATAAAAAATAGTAATTTATAGGGCTGGCAAAATTTATCGAAATTCCGATTAATCGTCGATTACTTACTTGCCGATTACGATTATCGATCTTAAATTCCATAATCGATTATCATGATTCAATAAATTATATCCAATCAATTTTTCAAACAACTGTTTACAAGATGGAATGAACAATACTATCACAAAACCTACCAAATAATACCGCTATCGACTTTTAATGCGACACAATAACAACTATAGGCCTATAAATAACAACAGTGTAGAGCGCCATCTGCTCGGAGGATATGCTACTTTCATTTTCAAATGTACTGTGTTTACGATACTCGAATGTGGTTTAGAATTTAAACAGACTGAAATAAATAGGGGTAAATTTCGCTAATTTATATATCTGGGGTTGTCCCCGATCAATATTCAATGATCAACAATTAAAATGGATGCAGTAAATCAAAAATACTGTACACATAGGCCTACTTTACTAGCTGGTCGATATGATTTTTAACCTTGAAGTGACAATGACAATATTTAACGCGCGATCAAATTTTTAAACGCATGTGATGCCGAAATTCCTTTTACATATTGATGAACAAACAACAACTATAATTTTGTATTGAAGTATAATTTACTGCAAAGAAAAACAAACTAATTATACACAAACAAAACATATTCACATTAAAATAGACATGAAAATTCTACCGATTATTAATCGGTCGGTGCACGTCACCATTATTTGCTGATAATCGATATTAAAATCATAATCGATTCCCAGCCCTAGTAATTTATTTCTTTTTCAGGGGTGTGGTTTTTAAATAGTAGAGCTTAATTTGTTATTTAATCAAATACATGATTATTGATTGTAGGTTATGAAGTATCTACTGTTGATGAAGCAGTAAAAGAAGCTCGTATTTATGTCACAGCTACAGGCTGCTCTGGAATATTGAGACCAGAACATTTTCAACAGATGTTAGAAGATTCTATTGTTTGTAATATTGGTCATTTTGATTGTGAAATTGATGTAAAGTGGTTGAATGAGAACTCCAGTAAGAAAGAACAAATCAAACCTCAGGTAATACATAATTAACATAACTTAACTTGGGTCGAAAATGTATTGTTATCGTTCGGATTATTATTTTATTTTTTTTGCGAATTTTTGACGAGCCTGCAGACGAACTGTTAATAGGTAAAGACATTTTGAATTCATAGGTGACCTTATAAATAATGATAGTATGATTGAACTACAAAAAAACATCCATCTTTCCAAATAAATCTAGGTTTGGTGGATTCGAGGTATGTAAATACGTTTAAAACCCCTGCACCTGCGAGGTGCGCAAAATCCCAAGTTTTTGGTGCCTGGTTTTTCTGACTCTCCCACAGCCATATCTGTCCAAATAGCAAAAGCTATCAGAGGCTGGGAAAAAGTCGGAAAGCTTCAGACTACTACAGAAGGTGTGACCTAATTAGTTTATCACATTGAAATGTATTGCCTAGATGTTGTCATTTGCAAATTTGAGTTCCATAATATTCTAATGTTGCTGATATACGTTAATAATTGTCAGCAATTCTAGTTGCCTATTGTATTCTAATTACAATTTTCTTTCAGGTCGACAGATATACTCTCAAGGGCTCAGGAAGACATATCATTTTACTAGCTGAGGGAAGATTGGTCAATCTTGGATGTGCACATGGTCATCCTAGTTTTGTAATGAGCAATTCATTCTGTAACCAAGTATTAGCTCAAATTGAACTCTGGACCAAGCCAGGACAATACAAAGTTGGTGTCCATCTGTTGCCCAAAATTGTAAGTAACTACCACCACTACTATATTGTGTCCTAAATAATCTGTTCCAAAATTACTAAATTGTTGAACATCAATTTTATACACCCACATGAAATGTAGAGCTAATATTAGATTGATGTCACTCAGGCAGTCTGCCCATTGCTCACAATTGCTTGTAAATGCTCTAGAAAGGCACATTTTTTAAGGGATTTTGATCACCTTAGTGAAACTATTTATTAGCCATGAATGGTAACGTTGTGGAAAGAAAAATCGAAACTGGAGTTAAATATGTTGGTCTGTTGGTTCGTCAACATTTGTTGTAGACAATATAGAAGCTACAATTTTCAATGGATTTCGATGAAACTTGGTATGAGCATTGGAATTGATAAGGCGGCGATCAAATTCGAATTTGGCAATTTTGAATGATTGCCCTTGATTTTATCAAATTGCGTCAAAATTTTATTGTCGGTTCAATAAAGGCTGCTATTTTTAATGAATTTCGGAACTTGGTGTGATCAAGCATTGGCATTGATAATAATTTTCAATAAAGTGGGCAGTGAGCATATATTACCTATTAAATTTGGATATAATTTCCCAGCAAAGACTGTGCAGGCATAAATGTGGCTTAAGAGTTAAGTATCATAATGAATTTGAGATGGTACATTGAGAAATTCATTTCTAATTCTTATTTTAGCTGGATGAAGAAGTTGCTTATCAACACTTGGAGCATCTTGGTGTAAAATTAACCAAATTATCAGAAGAACAAGCCAAATATCTTGGTCTGCCACAGAATGGTCCCTTCAAACCTGAAATCTATCGTTATTAGGAACTAGAATTCCATCAAACCATTGACTCTCTAACCAGTTATCTCACCAACTAGTCCAGATAAAGATCATTAATTTAGAGATTGTCTTTTCAAATTTAGTATTCATTAGAGCAAAATCATGGAAACACTGTTTAATATAAAGATAACTAATAATTATTTTCTATTCTTTATCTCCATGATTGATTTGTTATTCTATCTGATGTAAATTATCTGTGTGCTACAGGCTGATTAGTTGAAAATGGTTAAAGATAGGGCTAATGCCACTGTCCTGGCTTTGCCAGTCTTCATTAGCCCATTCATTTCATTTCATTTTTGTTATAAATTATGTATACTGTATTGCTTTATATTGTATGCTATAATGTTATAAATTTTAAGAAAAGATTTTAAGATTTAATATTTTCATAAATATAAGCACAAAGGTATCTGTTATGTTATATAAAGAACAACCTTCAACACAATTTGCATGTCCGTCATCAGATGAAATGCCATGAAACCCTTGACTCTTAGATATGATATTATAGATTATTTATTACATCCATTGGATAAAACAATATTTTTTGCACATAAATCGACACCAACTCTGAATGAAACATTGAAATTAAAGTATGAACAAAAAATACAGGACAGCATATGTTAAAAAATGCAAGAGTCCAAGCTCGGTTCACAGAATAAAGACCCTATCATCGGTGGTTATTGATTAGATTAAAGGGACCTAATGCTCTCAACCATCAAAGCTGTGGCAATGCTACTTCATCTACATGGTGTTTCCTATAGTAAGACTTCCTCTGAGTCTGAGACAAAACCATTGCTTCTCTGGAGACACTGGCGATATCTTTTACCGGATAATGTCCAGGCAAATGGAAACTAGGGAAAGCAAACTGAGATTTCTTCTGGTGATGTTTTACTAGTTTTTGTTGAAGTCATGATGGAGGATGATGCAATTAGTTCTTGAATTGGTGAAGAAAACTTTCCCTTGTTTCCCACCCCATTTTATAGAGACCATACAAAACGTAACCACACAATACAAATAAACTCTAATAATACATACCAAAGTTTACATATTCTAACAGTTTTATCTGGCAACGGACAATAGTTTTTATGGGACCAAGGATGACATTGCACGCAGGTCACTTAAGTGTTGGTGGTCCGATGAACTTCAGGCCGCTGTGTTTTACCAAGGTAGATTACTTCTCAGTCAAGGCTTCTACAGCTGCTCTGTTGCATGAGGCACAAACTCTGGCAGGAGTTCTGCAACTTATTAAACGAGGGGACAAACCTAAAATCTATCTGGGGTAAAATCAGCTCTATGCTTGGAAAGAAATCTAATTCATCTATTCCATTTTAATGTTCAAGGGATTCCGCAGACTACAAGGATCGAGGGATTATTCGCCCAAACAGCGTGATGAATACAAGCTTCTCAAGAATGGGTGACAAACAAGACCGGCACTAGGAGAGAGTGTCATGATTAAAGGCGTGAAGATCGTTTTAACGAAACGTCAACATACTCTCAACAATATACTCTAATGCTAATCATGGGAGATTTTAACCTCAAAGAGATTGACCTGTCAGTTGAGTCAACCCTCTGTCAACCATACTTTACAACCTTCAAATTTCAAATGTATATAAGATAACTTCCTTCACCAACACAACTATGGTCAAAAAACAGAGACCATCGACTCCAGATCTACTATAAACAAGTGCTGGGTAATGTTTATCATTAATCGTCTTGATACAAGGGTCACGATACGAATCGCGACATGGGAAAATAGATAAAAAGTAACACTCTGTCTCCAAGCTTTCAATATTTTATAATTTTGACACTTACTTTTTGAGGTGACAAAATATTATAACTGGTAATTTTACTAGTTTTCTGCGGTATTTCACTAAAAAAATTGTAAACTAAAAAATTATAAATCTTGATTGTCTATTAAATTAAATGTAAAATAAGTTATTTGAAAACAATGGATGTCAGAGAAGTCCGAGATAAGAATTTATGATGGGATAAGCTTGCATTCACCGACCAGTAAATAAGATATTACCCATTATTATACACCCACATGAATATGTGGGCGTATATTGTCGTCACCCCTGTCCGTCAGTCTGTTGGCCGTCGTTCTGTCATTCCGTCAACATATGTTGTAGACACAATAGATGCTACAATTTTATATGGATTTTAATGAAACTTGGTTTGAGCATTGGAATTGATAAGACTGCGGTCAAGTTTGAATTTGACAAATTTTCGATTAACTGTTTATGAGTTATTGCCCCTGCCTCAATATTTGTTGTAGACACCAAAGAAACTACAATTTTCAATGGATTTTAATGAAACTGGCACAGGGTTAAAGTTTTGTTTACAATTATCGTGATGTTAATACTTAGTAAAATAAAGTAGTTTTTGTAAGGTAGATCTGTAAAATAGACACTATGATAACTTAGTGCGAGCATTGGAATTGATAAGACGGCGGTCAATTTCGAATTTGACTATTTTTCGATGAACGATTTTTGAGTTATTGCCCCTGCCTCAATTTTGTTGTAGACACAATAGAGGCTTTAATTTTCAATGGATTTTAATGAAACTTGGTGTGAGCATTGGAATTGATAAGACTACGGTCAAGTTTCAATTTGAAAAATTTTTCGATGAACAATTTTTGAGTTATTGCCTTTGACTTAGTAACATCACGTCAAAATTTATTGTTGATGCATAGGAAGCTACAATTTTTAAATGGATTTTGATGAAACTTGGTATGAGTATTGAAATTGTTAAGACGGCAGTCAAGTTTGAATTGACGATTTTTTTATGAACTTTTTTGAGTTATTGCCCTTGACTTAGTAAAATTGCTTCAAAATTTTATTGTGGGTGCAATAGAGGCTACAATTTTCAATGGATTTTTATGAAATTTGGTATGAGCATTGGAATTAATAAGACAGCGGTCAAGTTCGAATTTGACGATTTTTTGATGAACAGTTTTTGAGTTATTGCCCTTCACTTAGTAAAATCTTGTCAAAATTGTATTGTCTATGCAACAAAACCTACAATTTTCAAAGGAATTTGATGAAACTTGGTGTGAGCATTGGAATTGTTTAGACCTCAGTCAAGTTTGAATTTGACAATTTTTTAAGGATTATTATTGACCTTGGTGTTAGAATTGATAAGAAAGTAGTCAAGTTTGAATTTGACGACTTTTTTTAATAAATGTTTTTTTAGTGATTGCCCTTGACTTGGTAAACTTGCGTCAAAACTTTTTGTGGGTGCAAAAGAAGCTAGAAATTTTTAAAAGATTTGATGAAACTTGGAATGAGTATTGAAAAAAGATAAATGGTGGTCAAGTTTGGATTTGACGATTTTTCGATTTGACAGTTTTTGAGTTTTTGCCTTTGGGTTCAATATTCAGTGAGTTATTGCTCAATATATTATTCAAATTCAAGACTGCCAGTGGGCGTATGTTACCTTGCCTTTTACAAGCTATCCTTTTTATGGATTGCCAAGTACCGCCAAGTATCGATACCCGCGATACGATACGCGTATTGTGGCATGTCGTATCGCGATACATCGATTAAACGATTTATTGTGCCAGCACTGCTATCAACTAAAGAAAATTACAACATCTCTAACCAAGTGACCTTAGCACCTATTGGATGTGGATGGAGCATTAACAGCCCAAGAAAAATACAGATACTATTCCTGTAATAATGCAGAAATGTCCTCAGCAATATGTCAAAATGGTTGGAAGAAAGAATTAGATCAACCAACAACATGCCAGAAATGGTCAGCCTTTAGAACACTCCTTGACATGGTAACAACAAAAAACATCCCAAAAACCATGGTATCAACAAGAAAGAAAAACTCCAAAGAGACAAAGAGAAAAAAAATCGAATAAATATTTTAGAAATAAAACTACAAAACACAAACTAGGAAGATTATAGGATTGCAAGAAATAAAGCCTCTTCACTCCAATTACTGGCACATCAAAATTTCGAAAAAGAAATAGCTACAGGCATCAAAGACAATCCAAAGAACTTCCGGAGGTATTTCAAATCTAGGATGAAGATACGCATCTCAATAGTCTCCTTAATAGCTGAAGATGGACGGACTATAACCGGAGATATTTACGAAGCCATCGAACTAAACAATTTCGGAACTCTGAGAAGTGTAAATCAGTCCACATTGGACACAACAATATCAGGCAGAACTACATTATGAGTCTCAAAACTACTACACACTCGACTTGAAAGTAGAACAAAATCCAATCCTTCGCTGTTCGTGCCATTAAAAGCTGGAATTCTCTCCCTGACTATGTTGTTGCATCACCAAAACCAATCTGAACCGAGCTTGGAAACATGGAATAAATAAATTCAATCTATGATAAGCATACTAACCCATTTCTAGAACTATCCACCATCATACCGATTTAAATTCAGCGTGAAAACAAATGAAAACTCACGTATTTATAATACTCACTATTGGACGTAAAAAACTAAGAAGAAGAATGTTGGTCAAAAAGCTAACAAGACTGATATACAATACAATACAGCAACGACAGAAAAGCCAATTTGTTAGCCAGGTGTTATGTTGACGGCAGCTCTGATACCAACCATACCAAGGAATTTCTAGAGAACAAGAATCTACACCAATCGAACTTCAGTTCATCATTCGCTCTTAGAGAACGAACTGATATTAACACCCCTCTCGACGAGCTGAAAAAAAGCAAGAAATTAAGAAAGACAGCGCCAAAGGTGAAGATAATAATATGTTAAAGGAGTTACGAATGGAAGCGTCTACAGTTCTCTTGGAATTATTCAAGTCATTATCATTAATGGTGCTATATCCGAAAGTTGGAAAACGGCAATGGTCATCCCTCTACCAAAACCACAGAACAAAAGTTCACAAAGGCCTATGTAAAATCGACTCTATGTAAAATACTTGAGACGATGGTCAACAACCGAATTAGATACCACTGTGAAATAAATGGTCTTATTGATCCCAACTAAAGCGGCTACAGTAAGAAGCGGTTAACAATGGATCAGATCAATCAACGCCGAACTCGGAAAGAACTATTTCAGCGCTGTAATTCCTTGGAATTTGGAGCCGCTTGTGAAGTTGGTTCCAAGTCTTTCTAAAGGATCGCCAGATACAAGTGAAGGTCGCTAGTTATCTCAGCGAGAGGCACTCGCTAGAAAATGCTACCCTGTTATTAGCTTTACTCTCTAGCATATAGAGCTATCGGTTTGACACGGCTCTGTATGTTGATGATGGTTCCATATGG
Source organism: Nipponacmea schrenckii (assembly GCA_030562195.1). Lineage (NCBI taxonomy): Eukaryota > Metazoa > Mollusca > Gastropoda > Lottiidae > Nipponacmea > Nipponacmea schrenckii. Next base: position 5,644,913 of record JAUJPP010000006.1, read on the forward strand.
AGAGGGCGCAACGACCTTCATAAAGTGAAATGGCGTATGGAAACTGCTCTGAACCAAGTTTCGGGGAGCCGCGGTGGCTCAGTGGGTTAGACACTTGCTCGCTAACCTGAAGGTCCAGGGTTCAATCCCGGCAAAGGTCGAGATGAACTTTCGGATTTTTCAGCCCGGTTTCCCCTTGTCAGTGATGCAGGTCGGAGGGACTGACATGGAAAAAGCGTCTAGTCGTTCGGATGGGACAATAAACCGAGGCCCCGTGTGCTACAGGCTATGCACGTTACAGATCCCTCGACAGTTGGAAATCGCAAAAAGAGTAGGCTAATGCCGCTGTCCTGGCAAAATTTCCCTTTTTGCACACTGCATGGCGTTGCCCGTCTTCATTAGCCCATAAGGTGCAGAAGAGTAGGACGTAAAACTCAATTCATTTCATTTCATTTCTGAACCAAGTTTCGATATGGGAAAACAACTGGGGCTTCATTATTTCTGCCACAGGAAAGGGTATTCGGACAGTAAATGAAATATTTGTAGCTATATCAAATCAATGTAATCAGCAAGAAAGTATACTTAGATTTAAAAGTGAATGGCTTTCTGGGGCCCGATTACATGAACATTACTTAGTAACTTGATAACTTAAAATAACCAAATAACAAAACAAAAAACAATATTTTCCAGCTCTTCAAGGCTACGCTGGATCAAACGCGATATTGACATTTGGACATCAATGACTGGCGAGACAAGCGGTTTTATATCTTATAGCACTTTAGCACACAGTGTAGCAGAAACCTGGCACCGGCTGATATCAGCATATCACATTACGTTGAGCCAAACTGATGAGCTCACTAAAAAGTTGGGGTCACTCCAAGAAAATTAAGTTGGGATCACTCCGAGAAAAAAGATGGGGTCACTCACAAAAAATTAAGTTGTGGTCACTCACCGAAAATTAAGTTGGGGTCCAATTGAAGTCACCCCAAATAAAAAACCATGTACCCCCTATTGTGCGGCCCTGCTACCAACGTAAGGAGAAAATTAATATGCCGCACCCCTAAATACGCCACTAGTGAGTCCTTGTATCCGCCACCGAAGTGCATGCAGTAGCAAGAGACCTTTAGATTTTTCAAGAGCACCTGTCAAACTCGGCAGGTGCGCGTATTAATACGTAATAATAGTAACTGTGTAATTACCAGCGTAACGATACCAAAAATTTTCAAATCCCAAAAAGGCATCGATTTCTGTCTGTTTCCATCATTATTAATAGACTCACAAAAAAAACACAATATTATGTGTTGTTTTGTTTACAATCGGACACTTTCTTCTTTGACCTAATTTTGCTCGTTACGGTCTAATTATCCTATGCATTGTGGGATCGTGCTCAAACAGATGTTCCAACATGGCGGAATCTGAGAGATTTGTGTAGGGAATTCCGCGAGTTTCATGGTATTAATCAAAAGAAAACAGTTTACGATCTACTTTTTCTTATTCAGCAAATTCGGATATAAAAGCCTGCCCAGTTACTGTTTATTACAACTAGAACATACATAAATTTAACAAGCCTTACACTTGACGATGAAATGGAAAAAATAGAACAATGGAAGTTATTTTCCACTATCACTGGTGTGATTCAGGCCAAGTATTTAAGGAAGGGATTCCCCAATGTTTTCTTTTAGTAATATATGGTGATTTAAAGTTTTGAAAACAAGATATAGTAATGTTATATGAGTCGTTAGTTTCTTCAACTATTTTGAGACTTCAACAGTAGAGTTGAATGAGGAAAGTTGTGAATCAAAAAAAGGGCTATTTCTCATTTTTTTGTTATTATGGTCTACTTACTTAATTTACTCTAGCCAACTTAGATTTTGAACTGTACAGACAAATCAAGTTGTTGAATATAAAATTGTGAAAGGCTGCTTTGCTGACAACAAACACGATGCCAAGCAGAGTAGTTTGTTTTGTGTGTGGCAACATAGGTGCCGATTTGCCCCTTAATATAAAACAAAAGGACAAAGGACCGTACTTTCCCTTTCTAGAACAACATGAACCACCAAAAGGCTCTCGATTACCTGGTGCTGATGGTATTGTGGATAGTTGTAAAGTTTGTTATTCATTTTTGAGACAACAGTGGGACTCTTATGAAAGAAATAAAACTCCAGCTATAAAGCGATTATATTGGTTAAAACGATCAGATAATGGTCATTTTACAGGAGCTGAGATGAAGTTCCAAGGGGAGTACATGGCTCAGGTCATGGGTCTACAGTATCAAACAAATGATGGATATGAACCAGTCAGCCCTGAGGATGCCTCTTATTCAAGAGATGGTTTACCAAGATCTCAACCGCCTCATCAATCACAGCCGTCCAGATCAAAAGTGTACAAAGATGTCCCATCTAACAATCCTGATGGAGCTTTAGATTTATCAGTCACGAACAAACCACCTGAAACTAGACCGAATTCGTCCAAAGGTTCTTTAAGCCACAAAGATGTTTTTGTTTGCTTTACATGTGCTCTTGACAGTCCGCTCTTAAACTGTAAGATTGTTTCTGCCATCAAACATGCTTCTAATGAACCTTATTTTCCATTTTTAGAAACATTAGCGCCCCCTAGAGGTTCTACACCTCTTAATCACCAGGGTGTCACAAGGGTATGTAATGGTTGTTTTGAATCATTAGTTACTCAGTGGCTATCATATGAACGAGCTGGTACTCCTTTAAGTGCAAGACTTTATAAAATGAAAGAAAATTATATTGGACTTTCTTCCTCACTTACTACAGAAATGGCTAGGAAAGATAAAACAAATGGAACAGAAATATGTTATTTATGTGGTCAGCCCTGGCAATGTGCTTCTGTTAAACCATTATTTATTTCTGGAAGTAAAAATCAAATGTTTTTTCCGTTTATCAGAGAATTGAGGCGACCTCAAGGAGCAAGACCATTGAATCCTGATGGATCTGTTTTATGTTGCACAAATTGTCACACAAATTTACAAACTCAGTGGCAACATTATGAATTAGAACAACTACCACCATTACAGAGAAGATACTCTTTGCTCCCAATAAATGGAAGAGATGCTGTCCATGAGCCTCCAAATAATGATCGTCCAAATGTTGAAGATGGTGAATCTAGCAACTCTAAAAGTTCATTAAAAAGCTCAGATGTCACTCAACCTTTGAACATCCATATCAGTAAAAGTCCTCTAACTGCTGTTTCAGGGGGAAACCATGGTTTATTAGCTATAGCTGCTCAACCATCACGTTCACTGGATACAAGTGGACAAAATACCTGCATTTCCTCACCAAGTAAACAAGACAGGCAACAATCTAGTGCTCAGCAACCAACTAATACTATACCACATCCTTTACAACAAGCCAGTTCCTTACCTAAGAAAGTATGTTTTATTTGTGGTGAGAAGTCACTGATAACCAAAGCTCATATGCTGTGCTCTTATCCCACCCGTCATGAAGCCAAATCACACAATAACATTGTCTTGCCTTTTTTCCCATTTTTGGCGAACCGGGATGCTGCACCAAATTCAGATCCAATGACAGATGATGGAACAGTTATATCCTGTACTTATTGCTTCCATAGTTTACTCATGCAATGGAAGGAATATGAAGAATCAAATAATCCAACTGATCAAAATCGATGGCTACGCAAATATAGCATTTCAGATTTTGTTTGTTATATTTGTGGCAAGTCAGTAGAAAAATGTAAAGTAAGAACTTTAGAAGTAATAAAATTTCCTTTCCTGAAAGAACACAAGGCACCACCATATTCTCTAATCATAGATAATGGTGAAGGAATTGCTTCCTGTGATACATGTTATTACAGTCTCATGCATCAAAATACAGAATATGAAAGAATGGGTGTACCTGTTGAATTACGTAAATACAATTGGATGCAACAACCACCAAATATGGAAGAGATATCCAATGATGGCTGTGATCAACAGGTAATTTTTTATCCTTCTTTATATAGCCGTCGTTTGTCAAAGATGAATCCTATCAAAAATCAGACCAATTGAGACACAATTAAGCAGGTTTCTTGATGGATTTTGATGAAAATTGGTGTGAGTGTAATCACCAAAGGATGAACCCTATTGAAAATTAGACAAATTCAAAATATTTAATTAGAGTTATTGCCCTTATCTTTGAATGCACCTTTGATAATGTGCACACGATAGAGAGCTGATTTCTTGATGGATTTTGATGAAACTTGATGTGATTCTTCACCCAAGGATGAACACTATTGATAATCATTTAAAAAAAGACTCTTAATATTTCTTTTTAAATTTTTTATTTCAATAAGGAAGGAAAACCTTGGTATATTGATATCGGAAGCTCAATTAACATATTTTTGTTAACTGACTTGATTAACAAGATAATGGTATTAAATTGTTGTCAAACAAAGTCATCTTCAAACTGCAGTAGGAGCTTCAGCATCGTTGGCACCTAGGAGAAGATGAGACTAGACTGAACAGTTTCTCTGTTTCTTGTCTTAGGAGTAATGTTATATGTGGAGCTTGTGCATATTTCATATCAGTCACATTGCAGGCTTATGTCTGAACCACCATTTGCACATTCATTTAACTTCCCAAGCCATTAGTACACAACTCTGTTACTCAGAAAAAGATGCTAAGATACATCATTGACTGCATTTGTAACAAATATAATTAATTTACCTATATCACGTTGAAAATATTATTGAAAAACATCCACTTAAGGTGGATGAATCTACTTCTAGTGGCAGTGAGTGGTATGTAAGCTGAAACTGTCAGAGAATTTCTGATATGACTAAGGTCAGTGTAGGCCTACCGTCAGATGTACCGTATCACAATCTTCTACGGACAAACTGTTCTGACTAATACAATAGACAATTCTGTGACCCCTACTTGGCCCCCTAATTAATTAGAAATGCCACTGACCAAATACTTTTAACTATCTATAGTATGTTTTTGTTTTTAAAGATGAGAACTGAAGATGTAGTTATTTGTCATGATATGGAAGAGAAATCTAACAGCCAATCATATTTGAATCGTAAACTGCAAGAAAGAGAGGGTGAGTTATATCATTCAGTAATAAGAAACCTTTTTATATATGGTAGGGTGAGGAATGTGTACCTAACACTGATCTGAGCAGGTATCATTAACACCTTTTATTTTGTTTGGACTTTATATAAGAAAATGTTGGTTCCACACATTGGATTTTTGTATGTTTTCCAGATATGTTACTTTTTAAGCATGTCCCTCAGTTTGGTGGATACTAGCGCTTTAAAGGGACTATAGGTCTAGGTCTTAGTATGAACATAAAATTGTAAATCTCAAGAATGGTTAATATGACTATATATGCATCAGTGTAATTACCTGGTGTCATAAAGTAACAAAATCTCTTAAAATCTTGAAAACTCATAAAACTAAGTCATTTTTAAAAAAAAGACTTAATCAATGTTTGAAGTGTTTTTCAATAATCAAATGCATCTTCATGGATAATTACTTAGTTTTTTGGATATTTATTTATTTTTTATGAATGTGTGGACATATATTGCCGTCCGTCGGTCCGTCAACATTTGTTGTAGACACAATAGAAGCTACAATTTTATATGTACTTTAATGAAACTTGGTTTGAGCATTGGAATTGATAAGACTGCGGTCAAGTTGAATATGACAATTTTTTGATGAATTATAAAAGATTTGATGAAACTTGATAAAAGTATTGAAAAAGATAAGATGGTGGTCCAGTTTGAATTTGATGATTTTTCTATTTGACAGTTTTTGAATTTTTGCCATTGGGTTCAATATTCAGTGAATGTTTTTGTGTTATTGCTCAATATATTATTCAAATTCAAGGCTGCCAGTGCGCGTATGTTAGGGATAGGCGATATTGAAATTTTGTATATCACGATATCTTTATTTTAATATTACGATATGACGATATATTGTGACGATTATATTGTGAACTATTTTAGCAATATAATCACGATATCTATAAAAATTTTCACACTTATTATGAGGGACATGTGAATTATATAATTTTGGTGACAGGGAATGGGATTATTTAATATTAACATATATCCTCACAGGAATTAAAAGCAAAGGAGGGATTTGGGGAGAAACTGGTACAAAAATTTTAACCCCAGTGAAATGGTTGTCTTGCTCAAAAGACGTTTGGTGGATTTAACTGCGAATCGTTAGGCCTTTCGTCAGCATTATTCTCGACTTGTCTTGCCAGCGAAGTAATTTCATCGTCTGATGAATCCATCGTCAATTTGTGTCGGCTTAGGCCTATTGGTAATTTACATGCCGGAAAAAGTGTTGACACATGGTAACACGTGCCTTTAGGAACAGGGTAAAATTCTTTAATCATAATTATTTAATTTTTCTGATTTATCAGGTTTTTTTTTCTTATACTATGTTTTTACACAAATTATAATGAAATAAAATATATGACACATGATAATTCAGGAAAACGACACAAAAATTACTGTGGTATGATCATACATACATTGGGAACGGGGTAAATATGAACGGGAGACAACTCTTTTTAACAATATCGTTCAATATCGTTTGATTACTAGAATTTTCATACCGGTTTATATCGAAATATCGTAATATCGCCCATCCCTAGCGTATGTTACTTTGCCTGGCAAGCTATCTTTCATGTTATTTATTGCAGCAGGTATATTTAGTGATGAATAGAGCTCTTATTGGCCAAGTTTAAAATTTTCAAATTTTATGTTCATTCTAAGACCTATTACCCCTTAAAAAATGTCCATATTATTGTTATTATTACTGTTCTTTTTAGTCTGTTTCAAATTTTACCAGATTTAGAGTTAAATAGAGTTATCTACCTTATACCTTTAATATTTGTGTATAATTTGTATAGAAGGAAAGAGAAGCCAGTATCATTCAGCTCCATTTTTTTATTATTTTGTTTTGGTGTCTTGTTATATTACTCTTTTTATAAGCATTAAATTGGGCGTATGTAGCCATCGCCCCTGTCTTTGTGGACAAAATAGAGAGCTGGTTTATTTAAGGACTTGGACGAAACTTGGTGTGAATCTTTGTAATCACCAAAGGATGAACCTTATTAAAAATCAGACCAATCAAAAAATATTAAATATGAGTTATTACCCTTGTTCTTGAATTCATTGTGGACACGATAGAGAGCCTGGTGGATTTTGACTAAACTTAGTTTGAATGCTTGTAACCACACAAGGATGAACCCTATTTAAAAGTAGATTAATCAAAAAATATAAACTATGAGTTACTACCCTTGTACTTGAATTCTTTGGGGACACTATAGAGAGCTTGTTTCTTGGTGAATTTTGACTTAATTGGTGTGAGTGTTTGTAACCACCCAAGGATTAATCTTATAGAAAATCAGACCAATCGAAAAGTATTTATTATGAGTTACTGTGCTTGTTCTTCAATTCTTTTGGGACATCATAAAGAGCTGATTTCTTTGTAGATTTTGATTTTACTTGGTGCCAGTGTTTGTAACCACCCAAAGATGAACCTAATTAAAAATGAGACTGCATAATATTAACTATGAGTTATTGCCCTTGTTCTTGAATTCATTGTGGACAATGAGCTTGTTTCTTGATGGATTTTGTCTAAATTTAGTTTGAGTTTTTGTAACCACCAAAGATAAACCCTATTGGTATGAGACCAATGCAAAGATGGGCTTGTGTAAGCTTGGCTTCCATATACTTTGGGAGCAATTGACTGCACCCACATCGAAATAGAAACACATGGAGGACTTTAGGAGATGACTTCATCAATCACAAGAATGTTGCGTCATTTAATGTGCAGGCAATCTGTGATAACAATTTCCTCTCTACTAGTGTTGACGTAAGTTGGCCAGGCTCTGTCTACGGTACGGGGATATTTCAAACTTTAGAACTGTGTGAGATACTTTTCCAGGAATGTTCAAGAGGTACTTCTTGGGGACTCTATATACTGATTAGCACCATATTTGATGATGCCATTTGCAACTCAAATACCCAAGCTGAGAAAGAAGAACAGGAAATTCTTCAATGACGGAAACCATTGGTTTGAGCCCTCCTGTTTCATGCTTTCCTGCTGTTATCTAGGCCCTACTCGTTATAAACAGATATTTTATTATTATACAGTTGTTATTCTGGAACTTTCACATACATGTGTACCGGTAAGTACACTGTACAATACAGGCCCTTATGCATAACCAAACAAATGAATATTATATAAAACATGAAATAAAATATACATTTATTAACATATAGTGAACAAGAAGGGAATGACAAGCCAAAAATAAACAACACAAATACAAATTAAAAGGATATAAATGAACAACTAAATACATTCAAATTAGAAAAGAATTATCATTTATAAAAAAAACGAGGTGAAAAGATGTTTTATAATTTCTACTTAAAACTAAAAGTAGCGGTTATTGATCTTAATTCAGGTTTATTCCCGAGGAGAAACAGAAAATGAGCATTGCCCTGGAACCAAGTTTCACTTTTATTAGGTGAGCATTAATGCCGCGCAGACCTCAAGAATTGTTGCAAAAGCTCTGTAGATAGATAGGAGTCAAACATTTGAAAGTTAATAATAAGATTTTAGGGAGTAAATGTAAATCATACAAAACCAGTGTAATATCATGGTCATAGAGTTTGGTTTTCGTTGTAAGGCGTGCTGCGGTATTTTGAACAAAAAATTAATTTTTCATAAACTTGTCAGGAATGCCAATAAGAAGAGTATTAAAATTATCCAGACGCGATGTCAATGAGTTAACAAGTGTTGTTGTGACCAAGCAATAAATTAATATACAGTATAATTCCGTGTATAATGCGCAGGTTTTTACCCTAAAACATTTCCCGATATTGGTGTCTGTAAAATGCCAACTTAAAGTCATATTTTTGCTGCAAAAAGAGGTATACGCAATATAAATAAATTTTCCACAATTTTGCAGAGGCAAGAAAGGGGTGCGCATTATACATGCTTGCACACTATATACAGAATTATATGGTTCTAGGTCAGGGGTGAACTAAAATTTCATAACTTAGCTCAGATTACATTAGAAAAAACTACAAGTTTCAGCAAAAAATTATTTAAACCAAAAATCCCTCGAACGATTAATGCAAGATGTAAATGCCTTAAATGGCTGGAAAAATCTTGCTATGGGATTGAAAGACTATTTGAACAGTGATGGCACCATTGTGCTATAAACTAATCTGAAATGGTTTGAAGACATTACAGATGATGTTGAAAATATATGAATTAGTGGTTATCTTGATATTGCATTAAGGAAATTCTTTATATTAAGGAAACAAAAGATTTTAATTGATGTCTATTTATCTTTTGTTTCTCCCTTTCTTTATATCTCATAAATAAAAACAGGCATTGTATAGGGCCCTGCATTGTGGATGGCTCTCACTGTGTTAATTACCCACTAAGAAGCAAATGATCAATTTAACAAGCTTCAATTATTTGGTATGTGTATGGTGAATGGCAGTTAGGTTATAGTGGTAATGAGACATGGTATACATGATTAATGTTAGTGTTATTATACTCTTATTTTGATCAATACATTGGGTAGGAAATGAGACTATAAGATCAGGACAGCGAACTACCAACACATCATGTTATGTGTTAGTATTAAACTATGTGATTAGCAGTGTAGTCAATCTATCCTATTATCCCTGGAGAGAAATAACAGCTGCTTTAGTATTTATATGATACTGCACAGGATGAGTTCATTATAATAGTTTAAGGGGGTGAGAGGTTGATATGTTGGTAAGGCGTAGAGGAAGGTGACAGGTTGGTGTAAAGTGAAAGGATTCTGGTATCAGTGTAGTGTGTTTAAGGTGAACAAGCTGACAGACTTGTTTAACAGATTAACTGTAAGGTTTACACAACATTTCTTGTTGGACAGAAGGTGTGTGAGGTCAGAGCTGTTAACCCTGAGGGCAGTTTTGGCTCATTGAGTCAGACGCTTTCATCAATCATGGCTAAGAGACTAGATCATTAGGACATATTAGTGTTAATATCGGGCTATAAAGATTTATGTTAGTGGTTTAACAATGTCAATGAATAATATTTATAATGGGGGTAACTCTAATTATATATTTCCTCAATATGCAGCTGCGGCTGCGGCAGGATTACATGGATATTATCCTTTATCAGGTAGTGTAAATTTTTTAGTAATGAAAAAACTCAATTTGTAGTTATGTGGTTGTAAAAATCATTTAAGGCTTTTAGTACTAACTACTCTTTTCTTCCATGTAACTTTTCCTTTGAACTATTATTTATACTTATGATTTGTCAGTGCCATTTTAGAAGGTTATGGTCTATTAATTGTTATAATGTAAAAGGGTGATATACATCAGTAGACCTATACATATTCATATGTTATGATAACATTGATTATTACCTGTCATAAACAAGATGATTAATGTACCTTAGTTGATATTTTATGCTATAATAGCATGGTATATTCAACAGAGAAGGCTGCTATTTTGTACTTTTTGTTAGGGTACCATAATAAGAAGATAAGAATGTCCTAGATAATTTGATGGAAGTCAGTTTAATGGAATAATAATTAATCTCTAAATTCATGAATAACGTTAATGACATTGGACAATAGTCTATTATGATGATTAAGATGATATTTTATATTGTAATATACTTTATGTTATAAATAACTTGGTATTGACAAAGCAGATTAACACTTTATTGATCTAGTGTATATCAATTACAATACATTAAGTTATTATAATCTCCTAATCTATCTTACCCACAGATTAACTTAGCTCAAATATCATCAGTTTTCACAATATTCATATCATTATCACATATTATTTACTTATCTTGCTATTTATTTATGAGTGAAGGAAAGTTAGATTAGTATATTTTTTTTTAATGATCTCAATATCATATAACACTACACAGATCATAATTTTAAATACAATAATGTACACTTTCCTTAGTTTACTTTACCCTTCATCATTTTTATGCACCCACATGAAATGTGGAGCGTATATTGTCCTTCCACAATTTTAACTCAAAAATATTTTAGAAGGCACAATTCTTTACTGATTTTGATGAAATTTACTGAAATTGTTTATTATCACCCAAGGATGAACGCTATTGAAAATAAAAAATACCGAAAAATATTTGATATGAAATATGGCCTTGTTAGTACAATTTTTGACAGATTTTTATGAAACTAAGTAATATTGTACATTTTGCAACCCAGGAAAGAAGTATATGATTGAAGGTTAAATATTTCATTCTGGTGACTGCAACTGTACTGTCAAGTTTTTGTTCAAATTCAATGCTGCCAATATGTGTATATTACCTTGCCTTGCAAGCTGTCTTGAATTCTCAAGAATATTGTATCTGCATACCAATTCTTCTTTACAGACATAAACTAAAAAGAGCAATTTTCTGGGGTTGATTTGGGTCTTGAATATAATGTGCAAGTAATCTTCAGAAGCACTAGCACATAATTCCTTCAAAAATATCTTAAGCTACAAGTTTCACATTTTATTCCTATATTTGTCCTTATGAATAGACAAGTCATTCATTTAACTTTCAAATGCAAATAATTCTGTACACATACATGGATTTTAAGGCTTCGATTTAGAAAATGAGCTATGAACATTATTTACTGATAACATGCTAGTTTCCTGTCTCTGAGACTAAAGGTACGATTGTTAAAATAAAACATGGCCAACCTGTCCTTTTAAGAAGTACTAGATCATGGATTTTCATCTAGACAACATTTAGTAATATTCAACTGAAAAATAGACGGAAATCCTAATTAATGGTTAACCACATAGGAAATTATCATGTCAGATTATATGAGCTAAGTACAGATTAGTTCTTACATTTAATCATCTTAATGAAAATGTTCAGATCTGTTCCCAGAGTAATATGTCATTAATAAGTAAAATATTAAATAGTAGATATTATATATGAATAGAAATTGAATATTGACATGTAATTATAAAGCAAGGTACTTGTAGGTAATAATGTTAAATATGATAATAATTATGCTAATAAATAATATATGATGTGTTACCAGCGAGTGTATAATCATATACTCATACAGTAAGGTCACACCAAATGGATTGATTGGTCGACGGATTTGCCGTACGTAAATAATCAAAAACAGAATTTTCTGTCGAAAATACGACATGATTATATTTTTGGGCATCCGGGCGACCTACAGTGGTTCCAATTCACTGGCCCAATATACAAGATCCATGACTGCTAAATTCCATGCTATCTAGTTTTTTTGTTCCCGCAAGGATGTTTTAGCGCTGATTTCCCAGACGCTTTTATTCCCAAACAGAATGGAATCGTCGCTTGCTCACTTTTTTGAAAAAATCTGAATATAGTTTTATTCTCGCTTTTTGAAAATTCATCAAGTGTGGGATACATACTTATTTAACCAATAGTCAATATTAAACACAAATATTAGACGTAGGACGAGTGTATTCTAACGGCTATTATCCCTTTAATATGGACTTTTTGTGATTTGTCGACCAAATCAGGTTGGATAAATAATCTCTGAACTGCCAGAGTGTTGAACGACATCACATGAACAGTGCATATTTACGAGAATCTGTGAGGTGGTTGCATTCCATATTTGCTCCTAGGGCAACACCTCCAATATGATTTCAATGGCAAACGACATGAAGAAAGCATCAAACTTGCCGCAAATTCCAGACAGTCAAACAAGTGGAACACTATGTGCCTGCAAACAAAATTTCATTAGGCGGGCATTGGATTTTATTTCCGTATATAGTATATATCGCATTAAACACTGCGCTTCTCATTTGCCGAGAAGATTGTATCGATTTGTAATGAATAGCGGCTAAGAATCCACAGAATAAAAATAAAAAGAAAACCGCTTGTATTTTGACACCCTAGAATCTGAACTGTAAATCTGTAGATCAATTGTTCTGTTTGGTGTGGCCTTAAAAGGCATTATTTTCTTTGAGCTCTGTATAGCACAATGAAAATAACAATGAAAATAACCAAAGGTATATCGATAATGTATTGATATATTGCTACTAATAAGTAATTATGAAGGCATTTCTATTTTAATTTTTTTCAGTAGGAAATATTCAATTTATGATGCCAAATAGTGAAAGTGTGCTTAATTAAATTTTTACCTTAGAAAGAAAACATTGAAGGTACTACTAATTTTTATAAATCTTTCAGAATGAATTGACTGAGAATATTAGAATTTGCCTTTGTAAGAATGATATCCCATGCTAAAATCAATGTTAATTACGTAAAAAGATGGTTGTCTATGTTAATATATTAATCATAATTATAAGATATTAGATAAGTTGTTGAACGTATTGATTACTTAATGAGCTAGGAAATCGATAATAATCCTTTGATAAAACACTAGCAATACTTAACGCCTCATCCTAACACTAACCCTATTCACTGAACAAGCCGTGTAATAGTTAACCTTTATATCGACTTGCCGTTACAGTCTACCCTATTTACATAAGTCACAGTCAATCTAACACTCTTTTAATGCATTTAGTTTAGATAAGATACTTGAGGTATATTATATGTGATTACTGGTGTATTTATGCTGTATTTACTTCAATATTATCTTAATCATTGTATCTATTTACATCACAATACATTCTTTATACCCAGTCTTTACACTACACATAGATTTTTATCTTGCACAAAAAAAGTAAAGCTGCAGTCCCACATGCCTAGACTAAGGCTATATCTGGGTATGCTGGGTCTGATGGGTCTGATTCATGACTACTCCTTGGAAGAGAGCAAAATCAAAGCGGTCCTGGCTAGTCTATGCTGAGTCTCATATAATATGATTGCATGATGTCCAGGGTTGAACTGGAAACAGGCTAAATTAGGGTCTCAATTCTTCTCCAGAACTGCTCTAGGTCTGGTCCGTGTCTAAACTAGGGTTTTCATCTGGCCATTATCCATATGTATTCCTTGGCTCATCTGTGTCTAGACCGGGTATATGTGACTGCAAAACTACCTTTGAAAGATCCAGGCATGTTAGATATGTTAAAGATGTTAGACGGCTTAGCTGCAAAAACAAAATTAGATGAGGAAAAGTATTTGATAAAGGATTGCTTGAAATAAAAACTAAATGAAAAGTTGAACTCAAGTCATCTTTCTGTTTTGCCATCAAAAGTTATCTTTTGAATAATCTTTATATCAGCTGGTAATTTTGAAGTTGAATGATACAAGTTGAACGCTTGCTTGATAAAAATTTTTTTGAATCTTTGATATTCATTTTTTTTTAAGTATTTTTGATGTTTAGTAAATGTTTATTGAAAGAGTGATGGTGTGATTGTCTGTAATTTTAATTTTGCAGTGAAAAGTTACAGAGGTAAATATAATACAATAAATATAGAGAAATACACAATATAACCATGTTTCCACATGGCCAAAAAGCCCACTTTAAGCTAGCTTTTCTGTGTTTCCACTACGGTTCTGGAACAGAAAACCTCCCTTTTTGCATTCGTCCAAATGAAAGCTAGCTTTAAAGCCAATTTTTTATACAAGTGGAAATGCAAAAAGCTGACTTTTTCTCTTTCGGCAATAGAGAAGTACTAATGTTATGGTCTGACGCGCAACATCAGTAGTCTTGTTCACCACGACCTGTCAATAATGTGCCTCTTTTTTTGATCGAGACTAAATTGGTTCGGGAACCAGATAAACTGCCGAAAAGCTTCTAGTTCTAGAGAGATCAAGACAATTTCAAACTACTTACTTTAACAAATGATAACAAAAGTTGACACTGATAGGCTAATATGTTATTAGTTTAACTCTATAATAATACTGTTACATTTTAAACTGACAAAATTCATTGATATTATTTGATATCAAGTCTATATAACACTATTCTCTGTTATGGGTAAAAAAAAGTTGAATATATCTAAAGAAAAGCTATTTAAACACTGAAAGAAGGAATCATTATCTATGCTTTTTGTAGAGCAGAATCTACACAATACCCAAGTAAAACACTGCTTTTGATATGTTGAAATAAAAAGTTACATTTAGTTGGAGTTAAAACTAAGAACAGCTATTGAGAAGGACAATGCATCATTTGAGTGAGGAAAACAAGCAATATGTAGACTTGTAGTTTAAGCAGATTGCATTTATCATGTTGTTAATGACAAGAAATCAATAAATGTTTGAATTTAAAGTCATTGACATTGGTTTATATATCAATCTGTTGGTATTGTGAACCAGAGACTAGTTGGTATACAGTTTGTAATCAGATAATTTGATTGATGGAACATTATCTATAAAGATAATAGACATGATTGAAAGATAGTAACTGGCCATTTTTACACTTTAACCTTTTCAAATCAATCTAACTGCTCTCACTCCTAGCTCAATATACTACACATTTTACATTACGTGATAACAAACAATATAATGTAGAAACAATCCGTGAAATACAGAATCGTCTATCTGTTAGCTCTTTAAATAAATGTTTGTTCGTCGATCTTGTCTTTTGTATTTGAGTTATTTGCTATGAACTGGGCCGATAGGAAATCAATGATAAGAATGAAAGGAGACAACATAGAGGCAAAGCTCGCGACTCACCAACCACTCAATTCCTTCATCAAATTTTCATGGCTGCGTGTTATTTGAAGAGGAAAGGAAATCCAACACACGAGCGTATAATGATTTCTATCTAATAAAACTTATGTTCAATGTATATGACTTGTTTATAATAGGCCTCTAATTTCCTTTTAATACCAGAGGAAAAGACAGATTTGAACATCAGACGTCATAGCAATAACATTTAACATAACTTTTACATTATGAATTAATAATATAGCAGACACATATCGGCTTTTAAAGGAATAAAATTGAATTATTTATCTGCATATTTGAATTTATTGTACTTTAGGTTATTACAATGTATATTCCATGATTGCTCTGCCGTATTAGCACTGGGCTAAAAATTGATCAGTTTTAATAGGAAACTTGTAGCTTGGGTCAAATTTTAAACGAGTGTGTGCTTTACATCTTTGTAGCCTTCAAAAAGTTTTTTATACATCCAAATTGTTATGTGTTCTTATATTGCTGCCATCGCCCTCTATCAGTCCCCAATTCTTTTCCACAGGATTTTAGGGTTGATTTTAATAAAAATTTTGTATGTAGGATTATATCAATGAGATCTTGGACATGTTCGAATTTAATGATATTTAGATGATTATTTTTTTAGGTATTGCCCCTGACTGAATAATATGTAAAAAAATTTGTTTGTGAACACAACAGAATCTACAGATTCGAATCGAATCTAATTGAAACTGTAGATTCTGTGGTGGTCACAAACAATATTTTTTTCGAAACTTGCGATCCAATTTTAATAAATTTTGTGTGATCATCTATGTCAAGAGTTTTTAAGTTATTGCCCTTGACTACAGGAAAAGAGTTTTAATCTGATTTAAGTGATACATGTTAATAACATTAAAAATATCTATATTTCACTGCCCTTAATATATTGAAAATGAGGTAAGTGGGCAAGGTAAGTCTTGCTGGTTGATGACTTGTTTCTGGATTTTTTGGGGGGTTTATTATGGCACAAGTAACTATTAAAGTAATTGATTAATTCGAGTCCAAACTGCACTTGTACATAATACCATAATAATAATATAATGTCATGTTGACTACTGTGCTAGATTAAGTACAGCTATACAACAATATTGCTCCTATAACTTTACCAGTTTACCATATGTATAATGACTCTATTATAATAGAATGATATAGTGGAGTCATTAATATTAACAATACATTTAATATCTATCAATAAAAATGATGATTATCTTGGTTTAACATCAAACTCTCTCTTGTTAAAATCATTCAGCCATATATTTTAGCAGTGAATAATTTACACATGTTTTCAGTCAAGTTAATGTTATGTTTCATAAATGTCCCATGCTGGATAGCTACAAAGAATACATCAGACACAAGCGTATTAAATATTCTTTATTTTCTTGTTAGGAATTTAATCACATAGAATACATTACAACACATCCATTCTTTTGTCCTCCTTCTCCATAGAAAGTTGTTTAATTTTCTACAAACATTCTGCGAACAGAATAATAAAATACTGTTTGATACAGTGTAATTTTATTTGTGAAAGTCATTAACTGTTGATGAAACTTATCTTATCAATCTATAACTATTGCCACTCTTCCTCATTGTATGGTGAACAAGATCCTGTACTTTTCAAGGTATAATAGGTCCTAGAAGGAACTTAAAATTTAATTTCACTCAAACTTGGCAAATAATGGTATATATCCATTTACCTGGTGTCATAACCATACAACAAAAGTCTGATAAATCTACAAAATCATCCATTAAGGGATTTTCAAATTGGGAATCTGTTGTAATTTTAAAGGGAAGTTACTCTAACATGGGGTTTTCCACGTCCTTGAAATATACTCTTGAATTGACCTCAACATCGTCAGACAATGTACAATATTTAATTCACGGGAGACCAGAAAAAAGCAATTCATATGATTACGAATGAATACTCCCCAACACTGACAAAATATTCACTAGAAATGGGATGTTGTAGTCGTGATTATCCAGAACCGCTTTTTCTCAAACAGAACTGATTTATTGCTTGCTCACTTTTTAAAATTCCAATATATAGTTTTATTGTCAAAACCAGGTTTTTGTTGCTTCCTTATATTTCTGGTAAGAAAGGTTCATGTTGTAGTTATGTAACAATTATTACCAATATTGCATTGAGAAGGCAAACTTGTTGGAAAAAAAAAAATTCATATTTGTTGATACATTGGTAAATCAAAACTATTGATGTTAAATATTAATTATTAAAGATTAGCTATGAGCTACAGTTTTTATGCTGCATATTTTATTTCAAACCATGTGATCAATGAACACCACTATAATAAGATAATCAATGTTTTGTTTTTATTTCCTTTCATCTTGCAATCTGAAAAATGATTTAATTATATTAATGGTTATAAATGGGTAGTTATAATGAAATCATATGAATTTGATATGTATAATGGGTTTAATTAATATAGGATCAACAGTATTCTGTTGTTCAAAAGAACTGGTATTTGAATATTGAAATAGTGTAATAGAGTTTATATTAATAGGAATAATAGACCTGTGACAAGTTGACAATATATGTAATGATTTATTAGAAATGAATTAGTATATTTGAACACCTACCAAAATTTGACAGTAGGGAATGGTTGTGACCTATTGGCTTTTCACTAATTTCAGCACCTGGCAGAAGTAAAAATGAAAAATTACAAGCTTTATCAAAAAATTAAATTAGATAGGTTGGAGTCTATGGTTCATGGTCAAATAATGAAATTCATTTATTTAATTGATAAAATATAAGGTGTATTTTTGCAAATTTTTGTCAAGGACATTACTAAAGTACTAAATTAAAAGGCATTTTAATATAAAGCTACATGAATTTGAAGGGAACTGTAAATGATACCATAAAACAAGTGAGTCTGATTTTAAAAACTGTGTTGATATTAGAAATATAGTAGATGCTAAACAGCAGTATGCTTTGATCAATGTTCTCTATTTGTCTAATTACCTATCTAATCATCAAATTGCCTCCAGGCTACCAGTCATTAGCTATAATATATTTGTTTGACTATTATTTGATTATTGATTTGTAACTATTTATATATTAGAACATGTAAAGATTGATATTCTAGCTATGTTTTAATCAATAACCTACTAATTTTAACATAATCTTTATTAAACAATCTTCTAATCATTTTCTTTATGTATCATTTCTTCAAAGTTTCACAGGTCAATCGTACCAGTTGTTTTGTACAATACTTTCTAAATATCAAAAAGTAATTGTCAAGCTATAATGGTATGTGTAGATTAATCTAGAAGATCAATTGAGTTATGATAGCACAATGGTTAATGTAGTTGTTCATTATTAGCTATACTACTAAATGTAAAGTTGTTGAATTGAAATGATAGTGGTACTATGATGCTGATAATACAGGTACAATAATAATTTTTATCGCTCTAGTTGAATGACAGTTGATACAATGATAGTTCTAGCTTAATAATAGGTGGATCAATGATAGTTCTAGCTTAATAATAGGTGGATCAATGATAGTTCTAGCTTAATAATAGGTGGATCAATGATAGTTCTAGCTTAATAATAGGTGGATCAATGATAGTTCAAGTTTTTTGACAGGTAGCTCAATGATAGTTCTAGCTTAATAATAGGTGGATCAATGGTAGTTCAAGTATTTTGACAGGTAACTCAATGAAAGTTCTGGTATTTTGACAGGTAGCTCAATTATAGTTCTAGTATTTTGACAGGTAGCTCAATGATAGTTCTAGTTTAATGACAGTTGGTCCAATGGTAGTTTAAGTATTTGAACAGGTTGCACAATGACATTTTGATATTTTGACAGAAAGCTCAATGATAGTTCTAGTATTTTGACAGGTAGCTCAATTATAGTTCTGGTATTTTGACAGGTAGCTCAATGATAGTTCTAGTTTAATGACAGTTGGTCCAATGATAGTTTAAGTATTTTAACAGGTTTCACAATGACATTTTGATATTTTGACAGAAAGCTCAATGATAGTTCTAGTATTTTGACAGGTAGCTCAATGATAGTTCTAGTTTTTTGACAGATAGCTCAATGACAGTGTTGGATAGGTATCCCAATGCTATAAATTATAACTATATATTATGACAGTTTAACAGTAGCTCAACAGTGGTTTAGCTACTAGTATCATATTCAATTTATTACTGTATATATCAGTATAAGGATAAGGTGGTAAAAAAAAACAGTGTGATATTTAACACTAGATTATAAGTTAACAAACAAAACAAAATCAACAAACCTTATAACCTTCTCTTTCATAATAAATGTTTACTTTTCCATCCATGCTTTTGTTATTCTACACAAACTTCATCTATGGAAAATACTTTTGTAAATAAAAAACTGGTTTTATATTTGTTAATTAGAAAGTTTTAAAGACAAATTGTCAAGCTTTGTTTTTTGATTGATATACATAAGATGGTTTAGCTTCGACAATGACCTGAAGCTAAAATTAAAGCCCTCACATTTCCTTTCTTTTTTCGCGACCAGATCACTCTTTATTACTGTATATTTTTGACATATATTCCATGTAAATGCTCAAGAAATTACAGCAGTTTAAAAAAAATTACAGCAGTTAAAAAGAAATTACAGCAGTTAAAAAATTGAGTTTGTGTATATATCTAATAAAGATCAAGTTTAAATTAGATTTGCAATTATAACTTGTTGTCTTACTTATTTATATGCAATGGTGCTTTAACTTTCAACTAATTTTTCTACTAAACCAGGTCTATTTAGGCACAAAAAATGAAGTTTCATTGATAATTTTAGAAGTTTGCTATGATTGATCCAGTAATCCTCAATATTTAAAATGCTATGTTTTCAAATGATTTTCTTATGAAACTTGATAAAAGTTAATCCAGTTTTGAATTGTAATTGTATTACTAGGCAACTTGTATTATGACGTAGGTTTACTATTTTCTATACTAAGATCTTACTCAACAATATTTATTTTAAAAGGTTAAAATTGTTGATGGAGAAATTGTAAGTGTAAAACCATAAATGAATTTTTGCTGTCCTCTAATACTCAGACAATAGTTTAATTATCCTTCACTAATATCTTCTAACTTATTGACGTCAATAACCATTTCACATTGTAGCCAATATTTTTAACAAGTAGAGACACTTTTCTATTAGTTGAAGAGTATTTTTAAAACGGATATTGGAAAGAAATTGAGATGGTATTATTTGAAAACATGTCTGTGTGAATTTTGTAATGAAAGAGAAAAATGAGATCAGTTTTTTATACTGTTGTCATGTTTAGGAAGGTGTTAAATAGATTTTAGATTGAAAGGATAGAAACTGGACAGATTATATTGGAATTTTATTTTTATTGTCTTATTGCAATATTTATTTGTGTTGTATTTTGATACTGGAATTTCTATTCATGTACAAGAAAGTCTTTGTCTGCTTTTGATTGCATTATCCAAAATTTTCTCAATTGGAGAAAAAAAAGGGATGGAAGGAATACATGATACATGAATACATTTGACACAAATACTGTTAATGGATGTCATTAAACCTCAGTACATAATATTGTCATATCCTCTTTGTACTGTTATTGGGCTTCTATTTGCCATCTTTAGAGTGGCAATGCAGAACTTGTAGGGGGCAGAATTTATCTTCTGCAATAACATTTACCAAATCAAATCTCAATGATTGCATTGAAATAGTTCAATAACAGAACGGAATTAATGATCCTCAAAGAATATCCAAGTATAAATCATATGCTGTATCAGCACTATATAAGCACTATATAACAAGATGTGATAATATCTTTCTGAAAGGAAGAATGGTTAACAATAGAAATGAGATAGGATACAAGATTTAACATATTGAAGTAAAATTGAAGTAAATGTTGTGTTAAAGTTTGGTTTGGTAACAGATGTATGTTATTTATAAGCTAACTGACAAATTTCTACATATAATCACTTCATATATCTTCTCTCTTTCTACATTATCTTCTCATAAACTAACTTATTTTGTCTACAATTCACATTGTTTTATTGACTTAATGGTTTCTGTTATCTGAACTTGTTGGCTCCTTATTTATTACTTTTACTATTTATAATTGACTATTATTGGTTGTTTTTAAATTAACTTTCATGTCTCATGAAAGAAATCCATGGCACATAATGAGACCATTAAGTATCTTGCAAAAAAGCGTAATTTGGAAATCTTCTTAGAAGAAAACCAATAAAAGCATTTTATTTCCTAAAATTTGTAACAATATAAGAAGGTCTTTTTGTTAAAAACTAGACTATTATAGTTACTGTTATAATTATCATATAATTATATGTTCAAGGTATATTTATCAGACTGAAGTATATGTTTCAGTGGGGTAGTTATTAAATGACATTGTCAGTATAACAGTATTTAGTACCTACCTACCTACACTATTTATTACTGTTATCTTAACAATGTTACTATCAGATTCATCTTCTAGTGGCTTTAAATACCACATCTGTTTCTCATTTCACTTGTCTTTTCTCTCACCAGTTTATACAGACTTTATACATTGATGATATGGTGAAAACATAACACAACTATTCTCATATTATAGTTTTCACATGTGGCTGAATAGTACCGCCAATAAATATTATACCGTTCAAGTCTCACTGGTCTGTATTGTATAATAACTTCTAATCTTCTGGGGAGAAATTTCAAAATATGTTGAAATAGTTTATAAAGTGTGGTGTTTTCAGTGTTATATTGGACTAGCAGGCGTTAATGTTATGAAGGCGTTCTGACTAGTTAAACATATCTCATGTCTTGTGTTATGTATTTGCTTACAGTTACTTTGATGCCATCAGTGTAAAGTGTTAAATTGTGTTTGGATTTTGAAATATATATACTGTTTTCAAGGTTAAGCTAAGGTTAAATTATAAATCAGCTGGGAACAGACTTACAAGATGCATCCATGGATGCCAAAATGTAAGTAGAATGTTTCCAATGTCAAAGATATAAGCACCTTTAGGATTTTGTTTTCTGTAGAAATATGCCAGAGTTTAATTTACAGATGCTAATCGCAATACAACTTTGTATCTCAACTGGAAACTTACTGTCTCCAGGAGACGTCTAGGAATGTATTTTAATACCTAAAAGTTAATTTGTTAAAGTGGTAAAGTATATTAGAATCATTACATGTAAACGTTATACCGGTAGTCGTTATATAGTTGAATAATTGATAGAAGTACTCAGTATTTGATGTTATAATTAAATGATTAAAGAAACACCTCAAGGTATTATTGTCAGGTTATCTCCCTTTAGACCTACATCAATTTCACCACAAAGCTAATAGTGAGTAGAGAGCCTGTAAGAAAGATAAACTCCACTAAACATCTACTGGCAATAAATCAAAACATCTGTTAAAAAAACACAACATTTTCTCTTTTCTTTCTTTTTCCTGACTTTTGTTCTTTAGAGAGTTAATGGTAAATGTGTTTCATTCATTTTCTCAGTACCTATTAGCTTAAATAGTTGTCTTTTCTTCTCTCTACAGTATCTTTATAATACTGATTGTTAAATTGATTCAGATACATTCCTTTATTCTTAATTTCTCCTTTACGGTCTTTAACAAATACATAGAAGATTGCTCAAGATCACCTGATGGATCAGCCTATATATATGGCACTATAAAATAATGTAAATATTGTGAATTATCTATAAGTCACATTGTCTTTATTCATTCCTGTAGAAATGTTTTCATATCTATTTGCTTAAACTCAATGCTAGAAGGAAAAGGTGTCAATGATTAATACATGAGTTTTGATATTTGGAGTTCTTTTATGCTATTAAAGAACATCAAGAAGCTGTTTCATCAATATTGCAATCAAATATAAACACAACTTTCTATCTTGTTCAGCATTTATGCTTGCACGAGATATTTAGTAAATTTCAAACTAAATGATTATATTGAATTTAAACTGATATGAAAGATATTAACAAGTATTAAATGTAATTAGTTTAATTAGAGATGAGAAGATGTATTATCATGTATTTTATAATCTGTTAGATATTACAGATTTTCTCTTTAATATATCATATACTTATCTCAATTTCTTACTCACTATAATCATACCCTGAGGCATGCAGCAAAGAAATGTCTGAAATTGTGGAATTTTATCTCTTTTTAAACGTTCATTTTGAAATTCAATCAAGTCTCATCTTGATTATTTTATCGGGAAAAGAAGGATAAGAAATTGTAATTTTTGCTATAAAACTAGTAAATTTGTATAAAATTAAAGATAGATTTGTGGGAATGTACATATTGACATGTTTTACGTTTCTATGTTTTATCATAAACATATTATAATAGAGATAAAGTCATTAAAAAGATTACATGTATGAACCTGGTATAAAGAAGTTCTTAAAAAATATTTACTGGTGTTACTTAAAGGCAGTTTGTAGTACTTACAGTGTAAAAGATTTGAGTATTTTAATCATGAATTTTCTCACTATTATTATCAGCCCTTGGAATAAGATTATTTTATGAAGACAGAATCAACTGGAAAAGATTTGATAGTGATAATCTGTTTATTGATCAATGTTTTAGTAACTATAAAGATAAATATACAAATATACTGACTGTATTCTAATCAAATTGATTTCAGTTTAATCTCTAACCTTAGCTTTATAAAGTAATGAGGGAGTTGGCTGTATTTCTAGACATTAGATGTATATTTATATGATAAATCAAATAGTATTCAACTGACCAATTACTTCAGCTATTCACTTGTTAAGATGTAGTGAAGGCCCTGGAGAAATGTGAGTGTTTTTCTGTGCTGAATAGAATCTATATCTTGTTTCAATAATTTTACCTCGGGGAATTCTCATCTAGTCATTCTCTCAATATCCTTCTTTTCTAAAGGTTTTTTATTGATTTTTTCTTATAAGCTATAAAACATGAAGTAAGATGTTAAGGCAGCGAGTTTCATCTCAGACAAATTACCTCCTTCTGTTTTCTACAAGAGGAAATGAATGATGTTATGACCTAATGACTTCAGTTTTATATATCTAACATTTAACTCTCCTTTTAATATTCATTGCATTTCTATAAGCACTTTGATTTCAGTGTTCCTGACAAGATAAAGGTCGATTAGACTTTGTCATGAAATAACACAATAAATATTTATTATTTTCAACAATCAATTTTATGATAATCAATAATTTATATCCAGACGATGTTACTTCTGTGTAATAGTTGACATAGATATATTATATGTTTCATGTGATCCATGTTTCTCTATTTATTATTATCTTACTTATCATTAGGAGATATTGATACATCTAAAGTGTAGCACACTTTGTTGATACCACACTAATCATGTATATCATTACTTTTTATAGTCAGTTCAATTTTCCTTCTCAGTTTGTTTCTATAGGTTTTATTAGGAATTTATTTCTAATAGATAACCAAGAAAACAGGATAAAATTTCATCTTTTATTTTAACCTTGAACTTATACAACAAATTGTCTATAAAATTTGCATTCATTACAACAGATCTTTCCCAACAAATTTATTTCTTCATGAAAAATTGTTTTATGTAGTAAAATGATGAACAGAAACCTATATATTAGCATGAATGATAGATTAATGTCTTGTAAGTTTACATGAGGTCATAAACTTTCAAGAGAAAAACATCAAACATATATTTTATAGCATTCTATTTTCACAATAAAAGATGTTTTGACATAAACTAGTAAAAGTATTTGACATATTTGCATTCAGATTATTTTAGAATTGTAAAAAGCTTTTTTGTTTTGTTTAGTCAGAAGATTAGAGCTGATGAAAGAAATAGTTTTATAGATTGAAATGAACTTATGACAATTGGTAACACAAACACTTTGAATGTATGATTATTAAGTTAGCTTGATAAGTAATGTAATCCTTAACTTGTAATACAACACAAATGATTGGGGTTCTGAGATCAAAACTGAAGAATATGGTGTTTTAGAATGATTCTCAAAACCAACTTCAATGTGACCTGGTAAATCCAGGAACATTGAGAAATAAACAGAACTTTATCATCAGTTCTCCCAATCTTCTCCCAGAATGAAGTAAATGGTGCATTCTCAACGAGTCTTACCTCTATCTAAATCTAACCTGAATGTTTTGAAGGAAAAGTTAAAGAGTTTTAGTTGTAGATGAATGTAGAGAGTTAATTGATATAACAAGTTTAAGTTTGAAGTGTAAACAAGGTAATATAGAGTGTTTTAAACTGATATAGAAGGTTGAAGTAAGAGTGATTACATCCTCTGTTATATATTATTTAGACTTATTATAACTATTATATAATAAAATTCTAGGTTATAACCTGTTATATTGTGACAATAATAATGTAATCAATAAAGTTAGAAATAATAAGTTGTAATAGTTGTAATAAAATGACTGGTACTCTGAGTGGAAACAACTAGCTGTTTTCAATTTAAAGGTTAAATCTTATATTTTATTGTTACCCAATTCTTGACATATTTTATTAATTTAAACCACAGTTCCCTCTACAAATAAACCTAAATATAATTCTATTTTGGTTCCTGAAAAAATTGCACCTACAAGATATAAAGGCCAAGAGCAGTCCAGCTGCATAGTAAAATAAAAATATATATATAATGAATGAGTAATATGGTCTGATGCCCTTAAGACTCAAACATATTTATGGTATTCAATTACTCACAATCACTTAACAATAACTACCTATTAGTGTACCCACCATAAACCAACTAATGTATTCCATATTTCTCATGATGCAAGTTATATTGTTTGATTCAGGCTGCAGAATAATGTACCCTTTAGTGAGGCTGACCTTTTACATTTATCATTCATGTGTTAGAAATTCGTCCAATATGCTTATCCAACAGTTCATTCTATAGATATAAAATATAGAAAGCTTTAAATTAAATTGTGAAGATTTCAAACGTAATTAATGACTTTTATTGCCAGATTTCTGATATCTTTAAAGCTTGAACACATTTCAACATGATGTACAGTGTACTAATGCTGTGTTATAGTGTTTATATGAGTGTGCTTTGATAATAGAGGAAATAATAAATGGTATGTTTATAAAACAGTAAGAAAACATATGTTGATCATGTGTGATTTCTGTGCAGACCTTACAGTCTACCAATCTAACTATAGCTCTAGTATTTAACTAGTATAGATTCTAGATATTATTACCAAATGTTTTCTCTCTCATCTCTACTCACCTCCCAAAACATCTTGTAAACTAGACACATAACACTTCCTCTATTCAGGTGTCTAAATGCCATTCCTATAATATGATTATTTATTCCATCTGACAATATAGATATCAGTGCAGTCATCCAACCTTCCTAGTTTAACTATTAAACAGCTGTAGTCTTAATGAGATGTCATTGAAGTCAACAAAGGTTGACAACCACTTTTTTTAGAGCAATGACTTTGTAACAGTGACTCTTTTACTAATGACTTTTTTTGGAATAATTATATCATACTTTTGCTTGATTACTTGATCACTGGTCCAAGATATATATAAAGTTATTTTTTTTACTTAATGAATACAGAGAAAGTTATTGATAGATAAGTGACATTTCAATTATTCATATTCTGTATACTTGATTGATTTCTGAATTTGAATTTTGAAATTATGTTATATATTATTGAGAAGAAAGTTTGTGACATCTTTATGATGACAGATAGATGGCTGATTCATTTCTTTGCTTCATTCCACACAATGTTCAAGATATCTTGTTAAATAACAACAGAAACCTTGTCAGATTATGATGTCTACAATGCAACATTAATAATACAGTTATCAAATGTATATGTGATGGAACAATGCATTTCTCGTGCTTCTGATTAGGAAATGATTCTGATATGAAGTTAAAAGTATCTTCTGTTGGATATATTTACATTTGTACACATGATGTGCTTATTTGATTTTGTGTTGTGTCAATGTCTCTATTTTATTATATACAGAACTTTTAAATAGTGATCATATATAGGATACTTTTATATGAAGACTGTAGATTAAGTCACAATTATTTGGAACTTTTTGATATCTTCTATTCCAGTGGTAAATCATTTTTATTTTTCTGTGAGTGAAGAAATGTTTTAGCCTAAAAAATTGAGGTCAAATTAAACAGCCTAGACAGTTTATTTGTTGTTTTTTTTTTAATAGTAAATGTTGAGCTATTAACTATAGTAGCAGCTGTATTATTTCAATGTCAAGAGTTCTGATGTTTAACTTTTTTTTTGTAACCATAATCAAATCATATAGATTGAAAGACGTAAATCTACTATTGATACTCCTGATAGTCATGTGCATTCAATGTAAATGGAAGATGGTTTAAAATGTTCTGGTAATATATCATATTATATGTTATATTGTCAGTTTTGAGGTGTAAAACTTGACCTGGTTCATTTTTCTCTCACATACAATCCATGTGTTTTATTTCTCTAGTATAATATACACAGAGAATATAATTATATAGTTGACTGATTTGATAACATTTATTGTATAGAAGACAGTGTTATAAGAATGTGTTATAAAAAATAAAGAGTTTATGACAGTAAGATATTAAGTACTATACAGAATGATATAGTCCTAATGTGACATAAATGTCTTGTATTAATGTATAGTGAAGATTAACTATGTTGTATGTTCAAGTGGTAACTTTGTTGTATGTCTTTAAAGATATTCCACGCAATCTTATTGAATACTTAATAAAAAAGGATATTAACATTTCATTTATTGTAAGATGTCTGTGCCAGCTATTAAATATTGTATTATATTTTATATTTTAGGTCTTGTGCAAGGAAATAAACCACCACCATTAACTATGTTAAGTCCTGCTGGTTCTAAAGTTGCCCGAAATACAGCCACTGTTCCACCTTTAAACCAAGTATCACCAAGTAATGGATTAAACTCTGTAACAAGTAATTCGGCTTTGAATGCCACACGTACGTCGAGTTTTGCGGCCGCGCTGAGGAAATTGGCCTATCAGGCTAAAGATCCTGCCGGTATAATTATATAAATATCAAATTGTACTATTTTCCTGTTGTATGGTGGCTTCCTCCTAATTTGGTATAATTTGGTGCTTGTCAGTTGACAGTGTACTATTACTGACAGCTTTTTTTTTTCATTTTACATTATCAATTATGGCTTGTTTGTTTTGATACACAAAATTTATTTTTTTAGATCTTTTTTATAAATTAATCTTTTCTTAATTTGGAACATAAGTTATCAATTTACAGTATTAACTACAAAATTCTGTTACATTAAAACAGACTAATCAAAAGAATATTGAATTTCTTCCCAAATTTTTAGTTTTTGTTGTTGTTATTTTGTCACTCCATATGAAATAGTAATTTCATCCCGATTGATAATAACATTTTTTCTGCATTTAGCACCTAGCTTCAGCAAATATACCCTTATCATTTTACTACTTGTATGTTGTTGTGGTCTATGTATGCCTATGGGTCAACTCACACACAAACATTCAAAGTATTTCTTTGTTTTAATATATGCAATTTGATATTTTCATTATTTGGTTTTTATAACTCATCTTTTGCTACCTATTTTATTAAAACTATTTCATTATTTGAACATAGTTTTATTTGAAGCCTATTTTATTTCATTTCTTGTTTAATATAAAATAATAACAATTAATAATCTTAATTTAAAATAAATTAAAAGAAGACCTATTTGAAGTAATGATTCAATTAATATAAAATATTTATTAAAGATACAATGATTATGATTGATATTGTAACTATTTAATTGGTTGCTTATTTCAGATGAAGTTATAAAGCATTCTAGTCCAAATAGTAACAATAGTAGTCCAAGATCCAGTACACCAAAACGTGCTCCACCACCATTAGTGTATTCTAGTCAGTCTACAACATTAACATCCCCACCAGTTGTTACTATAGCTCCTACACCATCACATCAACACTCCTCAACTACAAAGTTATCAGCTAATACTGATCATATTGCAAGACATGTAGGTTATAGTTTCATTTCTTCTTATAAAAGGGATGATAGGTCTTAGAAGGAACATGCAATTTTAATTTCACTCAAACTTGTCCTAAAGCAGTATATATCCATCATTTGACTTACCTGGTGTCCAAACTATGCATCAAAATCCCTCAAAATTTGATAAATGCACAGAATCAAGTAGTTAATAATAAAATGTGTGTTAAGGAATTTGTAAATTGTGAGACTTGGAAATCTGTAAATCTAACAAGGGGTTTTCCCGCATCATTGACCTCTACTCTTTTATTGACCTTAGCATCGTCAGACAATGTTTGATATTTAATTTCACGGAAGATCAACAAAAAGCAATTCATATGATTTTGAATGAAGGTTCTAACCCTGACACAATTTTCCCAAAAAATATTAACCATTCGTAGCATTTGATTGTCTACACAGAAAAATGATTTCAAGATCGTACATGCGCTGGATGAGATGTAGTTTTTTACCTGTTTTAGCATTGATGCTTTTTTTTCTCATCGCTAGCTCATTTTTTTTCAAAATTCAAAATATTATAGTTTAATTAGTGCATGTTGAAAATTGATAAAGTGAGGGATGCATAATTATTTTACCAATAGTCAACATGAAAGAATATTAGCGATAGGGCCTAAGACCTATTTTCCCTTAAATGTATAATCGGGACAATATCCAATTAAAATATTGTGTATTAGATGATAAGTAGGGCACATAAGTATTTAGATGAAAAGTAATATGGTTCTGATTATAGAGTTCAGATTAGATGATGAACGCCTTACAAGCTGTGTGATACATCAGCTGATAAATTTACAATACCTAATTTGAAATGCCTGCGATGTGATATAATATAAATTATTGTCAAGATGTGGCCTCAATGTATCATATGTTGATGAAACTGGACATACTGATGTATATTAGTGAGATCTCTTGGCCAAATTGTCGAAATTGGCTAATGACTGTTGTAGAAGCTGTACAGTTTTTGTATAATTTTGTTTTTTAATGAATATTTTGGTCCTGTCATTGAACTTTACTTTAATTTAGCCAAAATGCAAAATGAGATTGCTACTGTAGAATGTATTTAAGACAACTGCTCATTTTATTGGTAATGATATTTCAGGGGTTAGATCGTATACCATCAGCTCACAGTTTATCGTCAAGTTATGAATCTTTAGCATTAAAACAGGAGCGTGAACAACGTCCATTATCAGGCCATTCTAGAGATGATGACAGAAACAGTAAAGATGGTTTATCAATGGCTCATGCAGCTAGAATGTATGTTATTACTAGATATTCTTATAAATCCTTATTAATTTAATGCAGTACAAAATCTGACCAACTCACCAAAAACAATGCACACTGGCCCTTGATAACAGTTTATAGTTTAGTTAAGTAGACCTTGTGAATTTCCTTCTGAATAAATATAGTTCTTATTCAATATATCTGAATCATTGTTTCCAAACAGTTAAAGTTACAATTATCTGGTTTTAAATTGATTATTACTGTTAAATGATGTATTTCCTACATTTGAAAACAAGTTACATACAAATAGAGAACCTATGTTGTTAAACATAAACAACTTGTTTTCATGTCAGTAGAAATGTCAGTATGCATGTTAATCATTTTATTCCTTAGAACTCCACAATCCAGTACTAGTGGTGGATTGATATCTGGCAATAGAGATGATATTACTCGTGGATTTCAACCTTACAGACATGGTGATGATATACGGCCACCTGTTCCACCAGGATTTGGTATGGACCCAGCTTATGCTGCCTACCATTCAGCGTTATTGGCTTCACATTATTCACATCCAGCTTATAGGTAAATATCATAAAATGAACTTGTCATGAATATTTGTCTGAATTTCTTTAAATGGGGATACCTGGATATAAACAACATGATTTAAAATTGAAAACTTTGTTTTGAGTGGTTTTATGAAATATTTGTTATATATATGATAAGTTAAAAGCTCTTAAAAGAAAAGAAGCTGTAGCTTAGAAGAATACCTATTAGAAGCATGTGATTTTATGACCTTTAGTAATACATGATTTCTTATAATATAATATCTTATATAAATTATAATATTTTATAGTTTCCATATGATTTTTATATTTCAGATTAGAAGATCCATTGTTATTAGAAAGATATCGAATGATGCAACCATCTTTAATGATGCCTTTCTCTCACCCTAGTATGATGGCAGCAGCTGCTGCAGCAGGTCATCATGGTGTACATCCCCTGCTGGCTGGGGGTCGTTATCCCCCTGAATTATTACATCAGTATCCTTATATTTCACCTAGTGCTGCTCAATCTTTAGATCCTAGATCTCCTGCTCTCTCTGCTGAAAGGTAGGTTTAGTCTTGTCTCCTGCACTATCTATGTCATAATATTTATATAAAGCTGACAACCTTATTCTTATAATGTGTTCTTTGATAAATAGAGCAAGATTAGAAGAGGAAAGACAAAGAGAAATAGACAGAGAAAAAGAAAAAGACAGAGAAAAAGAAAGAGAAAAAGAAAAGTGGAGGGAAAAAGAAAGAGAGAAAGAAGCGACACAACGACTGAGAGAACGAGAAATAGAAAGAGAAAGAATAAAAATGGAGCGACAGGAACATGAAAGGCATTATTTAGCTCAGAATTCTCACCATCAAAATGATATAAATCATAGAATAGACCATAGAGATGAAGGTAAAATTATTTAAGTGGAAAATAAAATTTGGATTGATTTTATCAGACAATGAAGATTTCAAAAAATATATAAGCACATCTCAGTCATGTATTTTGTGAATTATGATCTTACTGAGCATTGAATATTTATTTCAAAAACTACTTGCTATTTGGAAAGAAACACGCTGCTGATATATCTATTGTCATTTAGTTGTAAAACCTTACATAAAATTTATATAAAATTTATTTTCATTTCAGGTTCTAAACATGGTAGTATAACTCAAGGCACACCTCGTGATTCATATAATGATAAATATAAACAACAACAACGTCATGACCATCAGATTAAACAACAATCATTATTAGATCATAGAAATCAACATAGAGTAAGTCCGGATTATTATTTAATCAGATTTATTTGAAAAACTATTTCATAATTCTGTTTTCATATAACCAATTGAACTGTTTGCTTTTGATCAAGCTTTTTGACTTATTTTGTCATATGATAATAGGTCTCAGACAAATATTATATAAAACCTCAAGATGTCAGACAAAGATTTACTCTCCCTATTCTTATAAAGTCACATTTGTCCTCTCTTATATTTTCTAGGAATATGGAAGAAATATGATGTCTGTTGAAGGACAAAGAAGATCTGATAATGAGTTGTCTCGTGGACAACCACCACCATTAATATCCCCTAAAGAACCAGGGGAATTAACTCATCATAGATCTGACACAGGACTTTTTAGACCTTTTGAGAAAGAAAGTCGTTCCAGTTATCCTCTAGAAATTCCTGCAGTTCATAGTCGAAAATTGGAGCATTCTGTTCAACCACTGAAAATACCACAAAGGGAGATAACACAGGACAAACACAAAAACTATTTAAGTGAACAAGATCAAATGCATAGCCTCCATGCAACCCCTGACAGACGTGAAAATAATCATAATAATCATAGCCTTAAAAGACAGTATAATGATGTCAATAAAATGAAATCAGATGAGGTATTAAATGAGTCAATACCTTGTAATAAAGTAGTAAAGTTAGCTGTCAGTAAACTAGATAAAGAAGAAGAAAGATTACGTCAAGCTAGATTGAATGGTACCTATCATAGTGATGATGATGAGGAAGATATGGATGACAGTGAGAAAGAAGAAGATAAAATTGAGCGAATGATGTTGATACGTAATGGTCCACCGATGCCATTAGATAAATCAGTGAAAAAATTAAAGTTTTTATCTAGTCTGGGTTTATTTACTATAAGAAGAAAGAAAGGTTAGTTTAGTATATTTTCTTTGTTTCACTTCAATTCACCTACACTGCACTGTTTATCATTAATCTATATTTTTATTTTCACTTTGTGAAGTTAACAACCTGCATTAAATGACATTATGAAATGATCTCTTTCATACATATTTTTTCTTGGAAATATTAAAATGACAATTTATGAAATAATAAATAAAATTACATACATGCAGTTGCAATATATTAGTTGACTTTCAAATCTCTGATATAAATATTGAAAATCAACAGCTGCATGTCAATTTTCTTACCACCTTGCAGATAAAGATTTTGAAAGGTATAAGAAGAGAAGGAAATACTTCAGGGAACAAAGTTTAAGTCCAATTATTGTTGAAGAAGACACGAAAAGCAAATCTGAGTCTTTAACCATTCCAAAACTAGATCCAGATGTACTATGTAGTGAATTGGATTATCCTAATAAATGTAACTTTCTATCATCATTTAAACTACAACATTTAGAAAAAGAAGAGAGAAAAGGTGTGTTTTTCTATTTCTTTATATAAATGGAAATCAGCCACATATCTTTTGTTTTCAAGCCAGTTTTAGAAGATGACTAAAAGATATATAAACGATTAATATTGCACAATTTTCACTATTTTTACTAACATTATGTTTTATATTTACACTATTTATTGAATGATATTTGTGTTGAAGATATCAAGTTCTAAACAGCCCTGATTTTTTCATGAAAAACCATGGTACATTGAATGGCTCTACATTGTGCTTTCTATTATTTGACTGAACTTGCTTGTTTACAAGCTTATTTTATTAAATTTCTTGACTATATGCGTGCAAGTTCCAACTATACAAACCATTAAATCCTTTAGATCATTCACAGAATGTTCAATTAGAATTTATCATGAACAGTTGGGTTATGATAAACAAAGGTTGAGAATATGACAAATTTAAGATGGACTAGATCTTGAATAGAAATAATGATATAACTTTTTATAATAATAGAATTATGTTTAATACGTGAAGCTTGTCAGTTAGAAAAGAAAAGAAGATTAGGTGGAAATGATGTTAAAGAAGAAAGTTTATCTATTAACCAAGATAAAAAAGGTAAGTTTTATTCTGAGATGATACTGAATTTAAGTTGATATAAAAATTGATTACTACTGATTGATTATTAAATTATTTTAAATCAGAAATATTTGAAAAACCTTTTTGAAATCAGCCATGATTTATATTTATGTTGAATACTGTTTATGTTGTATTTTATAGGTATCAAGAGAAAGAGAGTAGAAGATAACAATAATGCTGACCTGTTAAATACTGAACCTCTCCAATTAACATTAGCTCAATTACAACAACGTCATCAACAACAAACAAAACTCAATAATATACATAATAAGATGTCAGATAATAGAACTACTGTGATATTTCCAACTGAATCTTGTGATCGAGGTAAAATATTAAGTCGAGAATTTGCTGAACAGTTTCATGAGTCAGTATTACAAACTACTAGAGAGAAGGAACTGCAGTCTAGATTGGGTAAGTGGTTTGTATCAAAATTTAGAATGTTGACATGTAAATATTTGCAACTGTGATTTTTTTTCTTGTATGTTTGTTTCAATTTCCAGATGATTAATGGGATTACACTCCTTAGTGATTGTATTTCACATTCCATTCTAATCAAATTAAGATTATTATTTCATTGCCACATAAATTATGTGTTTTCTTCAACAAAGAGTCCCATTTTAGAGCTCATATTCATTGATAGGAATATAAAATGATTTTGAGAATGACTGTATCAATATTAATTATTTTAATCTTGGCAAGTTAACAGCTATTCCTTAGATATCTCATCTGTGTTTATTTCTATAGGTAATTCTCGTCATGATGGTACAAGTCAATCAATTGATAAAACATCACCATCTAAATATCAAACATCTAGTGATGGCATTGGTTTTAGTAGTTTATCTGACCAATCAGAAACTAGTTCATTTAGATGGCCTGGTATAACCGCTGTTATGGAAGCATATCAAAGACATTCAGAAGGTATGATACAGTTCTATTTTATCTTCAAATTGCTGCTTTCTTAAAATGAAGAAAGGTAGATTTAAAGTTTGCATTACTAAAACTTCTAAGTGACAGATGGAGCATATATTGTTGTCACCCTTGTCTGTCGGTATGTCTGTTCGTCTGTCCACAATTGCTCGTAAACAATGTAGAGTGCACAATTCTTAACGAATTTTGATGTAACTCTTTGTGTGAGTGTTCATAATCACCCAAGGATGAACCCTGTTGAAAATTAGCGAAATCGGAATAAATTTAGTTTGAGTTATGGCCCTTGTTCTAGAAAGGCTGGTAAACACTTTACAATGTGCAATTCTTGATGATTTTGATGTGAGTGTCTTATAACTCAAGGAAGAACCCTATTGAAAATCAGAGAAATCGAAACATATTTAGTTACAGTCAAGTTTTTGAAAACGAGTTCAATTTTTGGCTTGTAAACACTCTACAAGTCACAATTCTTGACTAATAATGACGAGACTGGTCGAAATTGTTTTATATCAACCAAGGATGAGCCCTTTGGAAAATTAACAATATCGAAATATATTTGATATGAATTATAGCCCTTCTATCACACAAGGATGAACCGTATTAAAATTAAAAAACATTTTAAAATTTTAGCATGAAATATTCCTAACATTGTTTTATTATCACCCAAGGTTGAACCTAGTGAAAATACCTAAAAATATTTAATGAATTATTGCCTCGCTATTAGGTACAATTCTTGACATATTTTAATGCAACTGAAAGTTGAATATTTCATTTTGCTGATTATTACTGTACTGTCAAGTTTTTATTCAAAATCAATGCTGCCAGTGGGCGTATATTACCTTGCCTGGCAAACTATCTTGTTATGTGTAAGAAAACTATAGAACACATTTGAGAAAAGTCATAATGTTATAGAAAATTTGTGTCTTCTACCTATTCTGCAGTTTTCAACAAATAATATTAAGCCATTTGAAAGCCAAACTGTTTTATTAATTATCAGTAAAAACAAATAATATTGAGCCATTTTAAAGCCAAACTGTTTTACTAATTATCTGTAAAACAAATTCATTTTGATTAATTAGATACATGAATGAATGTTATGACTTTTTCTCTTAAGGAATATTTGTCATTATGTAAGTCAGAAATGAGTTTATCTTTTTTCCTTTCCCTGTCAAATTATTATGTTTTTCTTGTATTTTAAAGAACGGAAATCAGAACATGGTATTTTGAGTGAACGTTGTAAAAAGCTACAAAGTGAAAATAAAGATTTGAATAAAAAAGCTGAAGCATTAAGTAAAGCAATGGCAGTGAGTACTTCAATCTCTTTAATTGCAGTTAATTATATGTATAAATAATTCAAATTTAAACAAGATGGTGAAAGTATGATTGTCAAACCTGTCCTTGTCTGTCTTTTCACAATTGTTGTGGGCACGCCAGAGAGCTGGTTTCTTGATGGATTTTGATGAAACTTGGTGTGAGTGTTTGATATCGCCCAATGATTAACCATATTGAAAATCAGACCAATCGAAAAATATTAACTATAAGTTATTGCCCTTGTTCTTGAATTCTTTCTCTAGAGAGAGCTGCTTTCTTGATGGGTTTTGACAAAATTTCGTGTGTTTGTAATCACCCATGGATGAATCTTCTTGAAAACATGAGAAATTGAAATTATTAATAAAAATTTTTGCCCTTGTTCTTGAAAACTCATTCAATTTATTTGCTCGTGTCTGTGATTCTTTGTGGATACGATAGAGAGCTTGTCTCTAGAAGGATTTGAATGAAACTTGGTGTGAGTGTTTGTTTCTACCTATTAAAATCAGACCAATCGAAAAAATATTAATTATTTATTGCCCTTGCTCTCAAATTCTTTGTGGACATGATAGAGAGCTGTGTTGTATAGTCATTATGTAGTTCCTTCCATACATGATTGTGTAAACTTTAGTTAGAGGAACCTCCCTTTGTTGTTATCATGTAGACCTAGAAGAGAAACCACGTTGATTTTGAACCTGTCTTTTATTATGCTTTCTTCCCAGTATACATGCCCAAATACTATTCAGTTATGTATCGTAAGTCTCGATATAACATATGGCGACGATGGATGCTGATTTAGAATGCACGTTTAGCCAAGATTCATAAGAAGGTGAACTGAAAAATCTTTTTTCGTGCTTATATTTCATATAGGCGTACTTGCTTCGTTGTTTCGAAATCTTACATCGATCAACTTCTACATCAATTACACTTTTGAATCTTATTATGGCTACTTCTTGGACAATGAATGCTCCTCCTCCTTTCCTACCTACACCTGGTAAACCTGCATTAATCTGGGAAGATTGGATTCGAATGTTTGATAATTACATTGAAGCCATTGGTGGATTCAAGTGTTCTGATTCTAGAAAAAAAGCGTTGCTTTTACATTGCATAGGTGCTGAAGCTCAACTTGATGGATTTTTATGTAACTGAAACTTGGTGTAGATGAACCATATTGAAAATCAGATAAATCGAAAAATGTTCTATGAGTTATTGAAAAATGATGGATTTTGATGAAACTAAGGGTGATTCTTCGTAATCATCCCAGGATGAACCTTATTGATAATCAGAAAACTTTGTTTTTTATCCACAATTCCTCAACTTTCCTTAGAGATTTAGCTGCAAGATGTTTTTGTTGTTGATAAAATTGAAATGAGTCTGAAAATTAAATTCATGCGAATATCCTACCACTTACAAACAAAACATTTGTGTAGGCCTTCTATTGACTTATTTTCAGTTTAATTGGGAACTGATTTTTAGTTTATTAGCTAAAACAACTGACATGATATTATTTTATTAATAAAAGTATTCTGTATTTCCAGATGTTATTAGAACAACAGAAACTCTTTGAAGAAGAAAGGAATCGTAATCAAGCTGCAATAGAGAGAATAACCAAGCCTTTAAGACAGTTAAGATGATAAACCTGTGGTTTTATGTGTTGTGTATTTTTGGTGCATAATGTGCTTTAAACTATGAATATAAAACCTAGAAATTTGCAGGAGAATGTGGTTTCCATCAGCAGTTTAAGATGTTCATGTGGTAAGATACATTGTATATTGTTACACTGTCAATTTTCTAGGTTTAAAATATGTTATTTCTTGTCTCATTTATTGTTTTTTCTTTTTCTTACTTGTTTTTACTGAATACAATTTTATTGAATGAATTTGACTGCCAAGCAGAATAAATCCTAAGTGTCTTGATTGATAAAAATATCGAACTTGAGATGTAAAAAGTTCTAATTCCCTCGTGATACTAATTGTAAATCAAATGTTTTACTAATTTCTATGTTTATATCTGTTCTCAGAGCAGTATCATTATGAAAAAGCATGTTAATAAATTTCAAACATCCATGTGTTTATGCAAGATATTTCAGGAGTTATTCCATTACTGTGAAAATTTACAAGGTGTTTAAAGGGATACTGTGTCTTAGCATGAATATACAATTTTAGTTTTCAAGAATGGTCAATACGAGTATATATTCATCTGTGAACTTACTTGGTGTGATAAAATAACAGAATCCCTTAAAATCTGGAAACCTCACAAAACTAAGTCATTTTTGAAAAGCGCTTAATCAATGTATTAAGGGTTTTTCAATAATCAAATGCATCTTTATGGCTAATTACTTAGTTTTTTGGATATCTATTTATTTTCTCATGTTATGGCAGCAAGTATATTTACTAATGAATAGAGCTCTCATTGTCCATGTTTAAAATTTTATGTCCATTCTAAGACCTATTATCCCTTTAACCTTTAAGTGAAAAAATTATAAATCTTTGAAATAATCAAAACTTCTTGACTTTTGGTGGAGTTTGAATATTTTGAATGAGTTAATCTAGAACTTCATTGGATATATCAAAGTTATTGTTATTTAGGAACAACATGAAGTTAGTTTGTGTTATGAAATTGTAGAATAATTATGTAAATGTGAATTCTACAAAATTCCCTCCTTTCTAAATATCTAATGGGATCTGTATGTCAGAGAAAGGGTTTCTATGTTGTTGCAATAAGTTCAGCTATTGAATAGCTTTTATCTTACCTCTACAATTTCTACTGTATTTATATCAATTTTATTGTTTAGGCGAATTGTAAAAACTTGCTTTTATATATATTATATCTACATAAATAAATTATGTTATTTATTGTACTTTTGTCAACCCCCTTTTTCATGACCTGTGTTTTTTTTTTTAAGTCCATCTTAAAATTTCACAATATAAGCATGTTTTTGAGGCAGCACTTGTTTGTATTCATTTATACTGGCTAATATTCATTTTCAAGATTCTTGTAATTAATAAGATTCAAAATTCGTATTAGTCTCAATATTTATCAATTTATTTGTAACTTCTGATGTAGATTTTATCATTCATTGCAAGACAAGAAATATATATATACCTTTACAGTTTTTTGGAAGGTTTGAAATGCTTTTTAAGTTTAAAATCTTTTATATGAGCTACTGTGAAATTTTGTCTTTGTTGTCTCCCTTTGTAGATAGTAGTTCACATTCCTTCAATATTTAAAAACCAGAATAAAATTCTGAATCAAGTTTTGTTTTTATTTTATAATGTCAATAATACCCTATATTTCATACTGGTATAGAAGAATCTATAGAAGAATCTTCTATACCAGTATGAAATATAGAGTATTATATCTGATATAGCCTAAAGTTACAGTGGAAAGTTAAGTGGATTTTAATGAAAAATACCTTTTTGGCAGCTTGTGCAATGTCAGTTGAACAATCATAAGAAGAACCCTTGCATCTTATTGAAATGAAGATGATTTCATGAAATACTAGATCAGATCTTCATGAATGATCATCAAAGTCCTTAGCAGATCTGTGTTGGCCATTACCCAGAAGGTATTTTTTTTGCCAATGTTCAATGTGAAAAAAAACAAAAACAATATTCATTAATATTTTTTTCAAAAATTTATGCACAATATTCATGAACTACGTATACAATATGACATTTCTAATCTTGTGTTGCTTTTATTCCACCACTGACATTACTGCGCAATAAATGCAGTTGATCAAGTGATAGTGTTAAGAATGAACGTACTGTATTAATTTCCATCAATGTTAAGTGGTTCAACTGAAAAATAATAAACAAAGCTACAATAATACTTGAAACATATTGAAATAAAAAAATAGTCAACACTAAAGTTATTTTCTAAATATTTATTTGGATTTCAGAACCGTTGAAAGATCAAGACTTCCATACTTTTCATGATTATAACCTTAACCATTGTTAACTATTGTTTACACTAACTATCTCATCCTATAATGTTGTTTCTTACTTCATGACCTAGGCCAGTGCTTTTTTGAGAATACTATTCTCATCTCACCCTAACACTAAAGTGTCCATGGTATGCAATAAACTACTTTATTTATTTACTTATTAACTACTTTTCTTAATTAATTCATTAATATTAATTAAGATCTTGAAATTAAATTATTACCTTAGCATGAGTTGCATCACTTTTAATAAAGGTATCTATACTGCTTCTCAATTTAGATATTCTTAAATCCCAGATATCTTTTATTAATGTTCTTACATCATCAGCTCTAGGAATATCTGCAGTTGCACTGTTAAAAGATAGCTTGCCAGGCCAGGTTATATATGCCCACTGGCAGCATTGATTTTGAATAAAAACTTGACAGAACAGTAACAATCAACAGAATGAAATCTTCAATAATACACTTCTTTTCTAGGGTGATAAATGTACAATATTACTAAGTTTCATTCAAATCTGTTACCCAATAGCGAGACAATAATTCATTCAATATTTTTAGGTGTTTTGATTCTCAATTCCCTTGGGTGATAATAGACAATTTCAACAAGTTTTATCAAAATCTGTAAAGAATTGTGCCTTGTAGAGTGTTTACAAGCCAAAAATCGCATGCAGTTTAAAAAAATGAGCTACAATTCATAAATATTATGCGATATTTTTGATTTTCAATAGGGTTCATCCTTAGGGGATAATTAACAATAAACAATTTCAGCAAGTTTCATCAAAATCTGCAAAGAATTGTGACTTCTAGCTTGATAATGAGCCACAATTTTGACACGTTTTCAAAAACAAGGGCAATAATTGATACTTAATATTTTTCGCTTTTTTCTGATTTTCAATAGGATTCATCGTTAAATGATTACAAACACTCACACAAAGTTATGTCACAATCCGTCTTTTTATTCCTTCTAAGGTTTATACAAGCAATTGTGGCCAGACAAACGGACATGGGTGACGTCAATATACACTCCACATGCTGGCGTATAAAAAATGAGTTATTTACATTAAAAAATAAGTGTCCACTTCCAATTTAAAAAATTTACCAAGAAAAACAGTTTTAAACTAAAAAGATAGCTTGCCAGACTAGGTAATATACACCCACTAGCATTGTATATGAATAAAATATTTGGCAATCACAAGGTTTCATCAAAAGCCATTGAAATTGCAGTTTCTATTGCACCTACAATAAAGTTTTACTAAGTCAAGGTCAATAAATGATCATCAAAATCGTCAAATTCAAACTTGACCGACACCTAATCAATTCCTAACCCTTCTTCATAGCTTCTATTAAAAAAATATAAAGGCAGGAGCTACAACAAAAGTTGATGGACCCATATACAGACAGGGGCAACAACAATATACCGTATATTTCCGTGTATAATGCGCAGGTTTTTGCCATAAAATGGGCCCAACAAAGAGGGGGTGCGCACTTTATAGGGTAAATAAATTTGGAGTATTTTTTCCCAACGAAAATGCCGCAAGTCGATGTTAAGGATCCGCCATTTTGTCTTCCTTCATCGACACTCGCGGTAAAATTGATTTGTGTAAAAGATTGAATTATGATTTTAATAACGGCCCAATATGATTAATATCTTATAAATTAAATATTTATTGTTAAATATTTGAACAAAACTAAAATGATTCAAGTTAATAACTCTGTTTTTAAAATGGAAAATGTTATGTGAAGACGAGAGGTACCAACAAAAATAATGTTCACGGGCAAAGCATTTCCAATGGCTTTTATAGTAGGAACAATGAATTGTCAT
Source organism: Nipponacmea schrenckii (assembly GCA_030562195.1). NCBI lineage: Eukaryota > Metazoa > Mollusca > Gastropoda > Lottiidae > Nipponacmea > Nipponacmea schrenckii. Next base: position 5,687,576 of record JAUJPP010000006.1, read on the forward strand.
GCTTGATGAAATGCCTCAATACGTAATCGAGTCTTGCCTGAATATAAATACGGTTACCAGAATAAGTGGGTTTTAATATAATCCATTGTTTTCCTAATTATTCATCAGATATGATACACAAGGTTCACGCCGTCAATTTTTTCATTTCCGTTCAGAGGCAATACTAGTCGATAAATCTATGCGAGGGGGGAAAAGCAGACGATAAAAATAAACTATTGAGCGAATCGTGTCACTCCAGCGATGATTAAAGACTTAATTAAGAAAGACAATAATATTCATTTACGTTAAACAAACGAAACAATCACAATTAAGTATTCACACAAAAGGAACTGACGCAATATCATGATTATTATTCGCATTATGATTACAAGTATAATGGGGCCTATTAGTCTTACACCAAGTCAGTTACCGTTAGACCTTCGAATTCCTGTCAATGATATCTTCTTCAATACGTCTAAGTTTACCGGTTAATTGCACATTTTTCTTCAAGATGAATATCATCCTCGGTAGCGTCCATAGCATTAAAAATACCGAATCAGGTGAGAAGCGTAATAGAGCGGTATCTCAGTTAAGTCGTGTACAATTTATCGATTAGTATAATAATCAAGTATTCACACAAAATGAACTGACGCAATATCATGATTATTATTCGCATTATGATTACAAGTATAATGGGGCCTATTAGTCTTACACCAAGTCAGTTACCGTTAGCCCTTCAAATTCCTGTCAATGATATCTTCTTCAATACGTCAAAGTTTACCGGGTAATTGCACATTTTTCTTCAAGATGAATATCATCCTCGGTACCGTAAATTAATAGCATGGTACATATTTTTTTTTATCAAATCTCTTCATACCACAATAAAAAAGAAACATTCTATGTTTATAAATACATATTCTAAGTTTATCAAATCAATTCAAAACTGGAAATTCATTAGAATTTAGAAGAAAAGATAAACAGAATGGAGTTATAAATCCTACTCTTCTGTGGGTTAATGAAAAAAGCTGGGAAAGACAGATGTTCATACACTGATTGTAATGTGGTTCAAAATACTTATTTCCACTGTATGCCCCCATCCTCTTCCTACTGAAAACTGAGATATATTTACCATTTCAAAAGTACTTGGGTGACTTCCATATAATATTTACTTGGCATTGGAGTAAAAAATTTAGAATCTGTTTCTTCTTGTTTCTTATCTTCCAACTTTTCTGTAATACAAAAACAAAAGCATCCTTCAAATTTTGAAATAAAACTAGACCAATAACCTTGTGATTTATCACCTTATTATTATGTGGCTGATGGAGTTAAACTGATAGATGATTTCTTGCTCACCTGAAGGTCCAGGGTTCAAACGTTGACTTGAACATTCAGCCCTGTTTCCCCCCTTCAGTGATGCAGGTCTAAGGGACTGACATAAAAACAGCATCTAGTTGTTCGGATAAGACAATAAACCGAGGTCCTGTGTTAAAGATCTCTTAACAGTCGAAAATGGCAAAAAGAGAAGGCATATGCTGCTGTCCTTTGTAACTTTCCAATATTGCACACCGCATTGCATTGCCTGGTTTCATTTGCCCATAACGTACAGTTTTTTCATTTATACTCATGTTCATGATTGTTGGATGCATTGGAATACAGTAAATTATATAGAATATAGAAATTAATAAAGTTTATCTATCATTTGTAAAATAAGGTAATCTGAGGTTCTTGAAACCTTACCTACATCCATCCATTCTGGTGGAACTATTCTACATTTATGTCTCTGTTTAAGATTAACTGCCATCCATAGTGGAATATCCACAGGTAGTCCTGGACTAAATGGCCCAATATCACCCTAAATATGAAGATTAAAAAACTAATAAAATTTGTATATTTGACATTGCACATGACAGGAATTATTAATAATCAAGAAACCATTGGCATTTTCATCAACCTGAAGACAATCCAACACCACCCATATTATTTTGGTGTTGATACGTATATTCCAATTCATACAAAATAAAAATCAAAATGCAGTTCTATATATTGTGAGTCAGACAAACAATAACATCATAATAAATCTATTTGTACTTGTAGGTTACTAAATAACTGTTAGACTATTTGGAAAAGGTTTATGATGCTCCAACATTGATGTATGTGATGATGCAGTTAATAGAATGAGAGCACAATTTACTAATGTATTGTAAATAATGCAGACACTACAAGTGGTGACAATGTTAAAGCTAAGAATATTTGGCAAAATTTAACTCGCTATCTCCTTAAATTTAAGATAGTTAATTGACTTACACCTATCAAATATATTTTATCTTGAGCAAAGTTAGGTACGACAGTCACCAAGTCCTTTTCAGCCAAAAACTCTACTTCAGATGGATCCATAACGGAAGTAGGCCCATGTATCGAATCTAATTAACAGATCAACGATAAGTGTTACATTTTAGAAAAGAGGAAAGCTTAAAGCCTTATCAGTTGCTTATTAATGACAACAATTTAAGGAAAAGTTATTATTGTTATCATTAGTACTCCCGCTATATTTTAAAGGTCAAGGTCGACGGTCAATGTAAAATTAGGACTGGATATTGATATCTTGAAAAAGAAAGAAAATTGACAGCTCCAAATATATGTTCAAAGGCCGCTAGTTATATGGATCACTACTTAGCTTTTTTCCACTTCTTTAATGTTCATGGATACAGATGTTGATTAAGATGGAAATGGATAGTCACTGCCTTTTACTAAACCTAACTTTACATTTTACTTCTTGCTAAACAGGTGGCGCTTTATAATGATGGATGCCTCTGTTGTTTTCTGCATTATTTTAGGTATCATTGGTAGACTTGCATTGTTTCAGACAGATTTGCCGATATGGCTAGAGTCAAAAAACGAAGTTGTTACACCTATCACAGCCTGGGAAAGAGGTAATATGAATGAAGGCGTTGTCTTGAATTAGAGTGCAGGTAGGCCTATTGATAATAGGTCCTAATGGTCAAATTCACTCACCTTAGGCTAATGCCTTAATAATTTAGGTTGAAGAGTGATCTATTTTCAGTTTGTATCATTTGTTGGACTTCTGATTCTTGTATTTGTCTTTTGGCTGCTGGTAATGATAATTATTGTACTTCGGCTTGTTTAAAAAATGACTGTTGTTGCATCTCTCTTATGTTCTATTATTATATGAAGATCCCACAGGTTCAGGCATATTATGTATTGACTTTTTCAGTTGAGGAAGGTTTAGCTCTAAAGAAAAGTATGGTATCGCCCTACACTGGAGATGTATTTCATGAGGTACATCCAATCAATTGGTATTTTTGTATTGAAATAAATGTACTTTTTATATGCCCACTTGATGGATGTTTCACTTTTTATTTGAATTTGAATATATAAAAATTTTGTTTTATTCATTAGGAATTGCCAATGAGTTATTCCAAAGTAGTCAAATTTGATCTATAATAATCCTAAACACTGTAATGTCTTTCCAGCTGCCAGTGGGAGTAGATTACCTTGCCTGGCAAACTGTGATCTACTGTTTGTATAATGATTTCTGAAATAAAGCAACTCATGGATTTCATGGAATTAAAATTTTTCTATTATATGCTTCACACATTCTTTGCTGATGTGGTAAAAAAAATTCCCTTCAATTTAGATATTATGTTATGTTTATGTTATAAATCTTCAGACACCTATATTATTGAAGATTATGGAATTTGTAAACCATTTTCCAAAAGGAAATAAGTTTTTCTTTGTGGTATGTATATTTTATGTATTTATATGCTAGTCTGTGAAATGTTAAAATATATATATGCAAAAAATACATGCAAACTTACACAATAATGGCATATTTTATTAGTTTCTTTTGACTTTGCTTGTAGATACAATAGGACTTAATAAGTTTGAAGAATTTTGATAAAACTTGGTATGCACATATGTGTAATCTCAGTTTTGAAACTTATTTCAGGCAGTAGATGTTTGGATAAGTATGTTATTGTGGGCTATTGCTAGGCGATATGGTAAATATAAGGTACGCTAATATTTGTTCTCTTTTAAAAAATTGAAATTTTATATCAAACTGGTTTGTCGCTCCAAGAATCAGCAAATTTAGAAACGAAAAAAACATTTAGTATGAATTATGCATTTTAAATTAATTTTAGTTAACAGAACAGTTTGGAGACGTGAAGAAGTATTCAGTTAATGTTGAAGATGTTTTATTAAAATCTAAAGATTTAAGGTCACTACCTCTTATAGTAGTAGCTGTGTAAGTGTTATACAGAAATATCTCTTCAAAACTAGGACAACAAATCTGTTAACAATGTAAAAATAAGATACAAAAGGGTGAATGGTGGGAGAAAGGAGCTTACAAAATGAAGAATGATAAGTAACAAAATTTGTTAATAACTTTGTTGAAGCAATGGCAAAGAAACAAGATGAAAAAGACTAGATGAATAAAATCATACAATATAACTAGTAGTTAAAGGAAATAATTATTTGATACAAGTATATCTTGTGTTTGGAGATGTATTAATCACTTAGTTTTAGTAGAAATGCATGAGCCAGAGAAGTATGATTAAAAATTGGAATGGTGCAAATTCATGCTGTCAAGTTTAAGAAAATGTCTTAAAAAAAACCTTTAATGTTTGAATTTTTTCTTTGCAGACACCTTTTTAACCCATATAGTATATCTATATGTCTGGCAAAGTCTACAGCTGTATTTTCTAATCTATCCATATTGTTAGTATTTTATTACATGTTAAAAGGTATGTACTTTTATCTTATGATATATTGAGGGATTAGGTCTAGCCTCTATTATCAAGACCATCTTTGTCTCTATGTAATCAACTGAGTCATTTTTTGGTGATGGAAAACATCAATTAAAAGAATTTGCCACTGTCAAAAGATTAATTATATATCTGTGGTATAAGTTAACTTGTATGGCTTGCTATTTTGTTCTTTTTTTCAACAAGTGGTTTGAGACGTGGATCAAATATGCTAAATTATGAAATTTGAAATCTTCACAAATTTTCTAGACTATATCCTCATCTTACACAGGAGAACTCGGGTGGTCAGACTAGATAAAATTCCAGGTTATATTTGGAAATATTTTTTGTCATAGTTGTAGTTGTTCCTCTTATCCCTCTGACTATCTAGAAGGATCCCAGCGAGGAGGCCTCTTTAGCCCTCATCCAGCAGGCTCATATTACACTGAGGTATGCAGTCGCTGTCTTTCCTCCTTCAGTTGTAACAAATAGTTTTAGATAAATCTAGTCAAAGAAAACTAAGACGATTTACAAAGTTTAAACAAAGAATACAACCTCTACCAACATTAATAATAAGGACACAGTCTTAATTAACTATTACTATACTTTGTTTCAGATAATTTATTATTTACTACATTATTCATTGCTGTGTCTACTTACCAGTCGTTTTATCCATTTATATTCTGTTTACCTGTAGCCTTATATTTCTATCATGTAAGTTATTCTCTTCTAACTTTATATCAAATCATAACAGAAACACTTTATGTCAAGGTAAAATGGTTAGTAATTGAAAACCATCTTAAAATAAACTACTGATGTTTAGATTTGAAATTTACCTGTAGAAATATTTTTGTAAGAGTGGAATAAACTTGAATATGAATAATGCTAGTAGCCTTTAACATTAGAAAAAAAATCTTTATTATCAATGAAAATATCAGTGTATGAAATAAATATCTGATATCTTCTTTCAGAAATCCTCTAATGATATTACTAGTTATTGTAGTTCCAGTGCCATAAAACATTATATTCAACCTTTTGGATTATTTTTATTCTGGTTCTTACTGTTACTTGGTATATCATATTCAATAGAAGGATCGTGGAATTTTCTCCATTCAACCTATGGTTTTATGTAAGAGTTTTTTTTTTGCTTTTCAGAACATCTGCTTATTGTTAAAATAAATTCAGATGAACCCTGACTCCAGATATTTGTCTTTACTCTGAGATATATGTAAACCATGACTATCATATTGAAATAATTTGTGAAAATAAAACAGTTCAACCTGTGCATAAATCATCAAATTCTTATGAAGGGTTTAACTAGATAAATTTGTACATATAGTCTGGGTATTTGGTTCTTATTCATCTTATACTGTTGGTACATGATTCAAATATAACATATTAATATTTCAGACTAAATGTTCCTGATCTCAGTCCAAATGTTGGCGTTTTCTGGTATTTCTTTACAGAAATGTTTGAACATTTCCGTGTTTTTTTCATTTGTATTTTCCAAATTAATTCTGTTATTTATAGTATACCATTAGCAGTTAAACTAAAGTAAGTTGAACATAAAATATTCTTATTTCTCTTGTTGGATTATTTTTATATGCAATAGAAACAATAGATATTAATAAAACTCGGTCGGAGCATTGGAATTGATAGGACGGTGGTCAAGATCGATTTTGACAAGTTTTTGATAATCAGTTTTTGTCAGATTTTTTTAAATATAGCAATGGTATACAGAGTTACATAATTGTATATCTTTATTTCAGGAGAAGTCCAGTATTTTTTCTCTACATGATGATATTTATCACATCAATATTTAAATCTTATCCAAGTTATGGTGACATAGGACTTTGTTTATCATTACTACCACTATGGAAACATACATTTTCTTGTAAGTTTTCATTACCAAGATGTAGTTTAGAGATAATACAGGGTCCAAATTAATTTATTTTCTTGCATCGCAGTTTATTGCTCTATGGGACGAAATTGGAAAGCAATTTAGAATTATGTGCAGCAGTTTGTCTCTGAGATGTGAAAATGTATAGCAGTTTTTGTTAAGTCCTGCATTTCTGGGGCTTTGTACGCACCTCATCCAGACGAAGAATAACAACATGTGGACAAAACTGAGACCAAAACAGACATTAGTGCGCTACTAACTGGAAAGTGTATTGCAAACTGCCATGCAATACAATATCGCTTATTTCGAACCCTGTAATATTATTTTGTGATAAAACTAATTCATATATTCTCTTACACAGAGATACACAATATATTTAAATTATGTTTTTAAAAATATAAAATTGATATCGTTATTTTATGTTCTTACAGATATGCGTAATTTATTTGTCGTGACCTGTATGTATATTGTATGTACAGTGTTTGCTCCGATCCTCTATCATTTGTGGATATATGCTGGAAGTGCCAATGCAAATTTTTATTTTGCTATTACACTTGCATTCTCAGCTGCACAGGTATGTATAGTTAGTTCCCAATTGACATCAGGTTTGTCAATGACCTATATTTGACACTTGGTATTGTAGGCAATGTTATTTTAGGGGTATATTTCAAATTCTTCTAAAACCATATACATGTATGTTTCAAAAAGTTAATATGTACATATTTTTAGCTCATAATAACTGTCTTCTTTTACTTTCTTTGATCTTTTTCAGATATTTTTAGTAACAGATTTATTATTTGCATTTTTGCGAAGGGAGTATGATTTATATCATGGAACCAACCATAAATTAGAAAGTGGTGAAACTACCCAAGTTGTTTTGGAATGATAAGACTTTATTTGTATCAAATAATGCATGAACAAATCTCATCCATTGACATATATTCTGTTCATATTCATGTTAATATATATTAACACATGTGTATATGTATTTTTCATTTTCTATACCAAAAGCTATATTGGAACCCATAATATGTTCTCAGCTGTCAGCTGTTTCAACAATTGAAATGTTTGAAATAGAAGCTATATTCGTGGCCCTGATAGACATAAAAAGACAACAGAATTATCTTTCCATCCTTTTATACCACTTTCCATTCTGTTTAAATATATAATATGTTTTTGATGATATCACTTTAAGATGGAATATACAATAGTACCATTGGTACAATGCCATGCTATTATATTTTCTTGAACCATACTATTGTAAATTTTGTGTTTAGGTTTAAGTAAAATTTTGTACTTTTGTTTTGCAATAAATCTTACTCATAAGTGAGTTCCTCCGAAAATCCTACAATTTTCTTTGGTTTGATTTTCACCCACATTTCTATGTACATTGCTCTCATCCCTGACCAAGTCCACTTTTCTAGAGGCCACAACTTTATTTTTAAAATGGAAAAAAATACATTGTATGCATATATTTATGTATAAATGGAAAATGTTTCGACATATTCAAGACAAAAATTGGATGAACAGTGTTTGAATTATTGATCTTGCTTTAGTATAAACGTATCGAATCGGGTTTGTATTTGTGTTATAGTAGTCTGAAACATTTGACTTATTTCAGCCTAAAATAGCTTTGACCATTTAGATTGAAAAACTAGGCCCCGATTTAAGTTGATTTTCCGCACCACTGAATGTGTATTTATCTACCTTGAAACCGAAAACCCCGATTTATTTGGAAAGATGAGGATACCTTTCGGTGACTTTTGGATATGTAATGTTTTTCACGGCGTAGCTTCATTGGCTATATGCAGTCAGACTGCATCACTTTCGTCTTACATACAATGCCCAACGCAAGGTCTCTTGAATTTGTTAGTTTAATTTCTCCAGCAATCAAAACATCAATAGAAGATCTCTAAACAGACTTGGCTATTTAGAAGCTCATAACCTTCTGTGTCGTGTCATTATCATATCACAACCAGCGGCGGACCGCATTATTGCCCGTGCTGTCTTGGGCCCATGGGTAACAAATTCTACCAGATCATCAATAGTTTTTATTTACCTGCATACCTATGTCCAAAAGAATCACCGACGCTGAAAGAGGAATTCAAATCAGTTGTTATTTACCTTATAGTCAGGCAGCATTTGTCCATTTCCTGGTGCTGCTTTTCTTGCCAACTCTGTTTTTTTTCTGCATTCATAAAGTTCATATGTAGATAAGTGGAATTCAACTTGTTAAGTTTCTCTGCCATATATTTTGAAATGTTTCAAACATTCATCTGATATTGGGTGCTGGAATAGGAGAATCTAGAGTTGTTGGATACATCTCAAATTATATTTTTGCCGCAAGGTTTGTCTTTTACACCAAATTACTCTTAACAAACTAAATTCATTGCATCTGCGTCCATTTCATTGTTTTAAAGGCTACAAAAAGTCCTTTTCGGATTTCTTTCAGATCCAGGACAACTGGTGACGTGCATGAAGGCCTTATTCTGTTGACAATATTGAAAATGGATAAATGCACCATTTGCGAAAACCCAGGAGGTTTCTCTTCTGTTCCAAGTCAAAAATCTTCAGAAACAATACAAGACTAGACAAATATCGGACAGCATTTGGATATTTTCAATCGAGTGAGAGGTCTGGTATACCCTGACGACACCAAATATCTCTATCATAGGAAGTGCTACCATCTTCTTTGTCATAGAGGTAATCTAGCTCGCAGCCAAAAGAAGAATGACGATGAAATAGCATTAGCTACAGAAAGTAAAAAACATGGCATATCAAGCGACGAGCCTTGACGAGAACAAGAAAAACTTTCGACCAAGAGCTTTGCGTATTTTGCCAAACCAATGAAAAAAGTACAGTACACAGTGTTTCCTCCAGCGAAATGGGTAAGAAGTTTTTGTCCATCAAGGAAACCTCTAAAAGCAAAGAAGTCGCTGCTAGGCTTGCGTACCTTGACGATGAAAAGGGCGCGTTTGCTCAAAATATGAAATATACTGATTGTTTGAGAAAGGAAACAAGAGTTATGGGTCCATCCACATCTACTGAGAATATTGTCAAGGCTATATGTAATATAGAAATAGCACAAATTGTACAGTTTGTGATAAAAGATGACAGTACATCATAATTTCCGGGCATCGACATGAATTCTGTAGAAGATACATACAAACGCCTCCTTGAAGACCACTGTGTTACAACACACCGTAAAACGTCTTACAAGAAACATATCAAAAATATCTTGGTGGAAAAAGTACCAGGAATAGATTTTGCAAAGCGAGGGCCAGAGCCAGAGGAAGGTTTCCCAACACTGACCAAGGAAAAGTTAATGACGCAAATGTATGAAAATTTTGGGGAAGGAGATGAAATGGAAACATTGTTCAAGGCATCTCAGATTATACGTAGGGAAATCAAAGAAATGGATAATTGGCATTTAACTGGATTATTTGATGACTTCAGTACGCCAATGAAGCTACAACAATTTCTTAAACGGATATTCAGTGGCCCTCGCACAGATCTCAATGTAACTCGAGAGATGGAAGTCGAAAAATCCTCCAAAAATCTTGCCCAGCATGTTGTGTCATCATTTAGGTCAACGCTACAAGTGAGCTACAAACGAAAAGCTGATGGTAAATTTCAAAAATCGAAGATTTTCAATTGGGCTTGCTCTGACTTCATATCAAACAAATTGGTCCAGGGGAGATATAGACACACTGAATGACCTGCAAGTTTCAGTCACCTACGATGAAGTTGAGAGGACAACAACCAGAATGGCAACAGCTATTGTGGATGACATCAACACCAACACACAAGGTGTACACATTCCGCCATTTGTAAAAAGCGTAATTAGACCACTGTTTGCAATTGATAACATCGTCTTGGGAAGTGATGCGGGTTCTTTTCATGGTGCTGATTTGATGATTGCGCAGAAAACAGCGGATGATGCCCCTTTTATTACAAATGACCATTCAGTAAAAGGCCTTGAAAAAGAAATTAGATGTACCATATATGGTCTGTGATAAGCGAGTATGTCCAAGTATATCTCATCAAGTAACCTACAAGTTGGACACTCTAAAACCAATATCTGCAAACTATACTCACAGTGTGACTCTATCTGGTTGTTTATGTGTAGCTACCTGCTGGCGCAGGTTGTGGATTCAAGTAAAGACACAGATCCTTGGACGGAAGTTGGATCTCCCCTAAGTGAAATTGGGGAATTCACTCAACAAAGTGTCGTGTCAGAATTCAGCTCAACTTCAGGAGAAACCTCAACCCCGCAACATGTTCCAACAGCGGCAACCAGCCCTGTATCAACTGAACCCCAGGCTTGCTACGAAGTTGGTGGCAGTGCGAATGGAGAACAACTCAACCGAGATGTCTCAAATCTCCCACTTGGTCCACCTTCAATTCTCTAATACACAATGGTACACCAGTATGGAACGTTGGTAATTGTTGCTCCTTTCTATAAGAGAAGTCCAACTACTGCTGGGAGTCAAAAGACGGACACCTCAAGCCAGTCTTCTGTGAAAAAGCTCCAGCCCCAGAGGCCTTGCTTGAGCTACGAAAATGTCACTGAAAATTTGGTTGCAACACGCAATCATGTGGATGCAAGAAGAACCGTTTAGTATGCACAGATCTGTGCGGATGTGGAGAGATCTGTGAAAAAGTTGTACCGAGCCGGCCTGTGGATATATACTATTTATGGGTCTGACTAAGATCCCAGATATGCTTTTGCATTAGATCATTGTATTTCAGACAGTTGATTAATGGACATGATGTACTGTATTGCTATTATAGCTTAAAGCTAGATAAATGGTTAATCTTTAATATTTTGTGGACTTTGAAACAACTAAAACGAAAATGACAGCTGAGATCAGTGGTGTGCAACCTCTAGTAATAACAAAGAAATTCTGCTTATGTGGTATCAAAGTGTGAATTGTATACAGAAGAAAAGTATTATTAAAGGTTGAATACACATTAAAAATATTTGGTTTGGGTTATTTTTGGTGCTTTGCCACAAGCTTCAGGTTCGCATGTTGTACTTCAGGCCCAATCAGCACACTCTGAATATAGACTCTGTCAATACGTAAAGTTTGTATCACAAATGTATCTGAGAACTTGACAACAGATTAAATTTAGTTCTCTGGGACATGGGCAAACTATCATTATAAAGAAACTAGAGTTGGCAAGAAAAACGAAGTAGAATACAATTGCTTCCTGACTATTCTATGTTCTCCCCACGAGGACAAACTGTAATGAACTTTTGCAGGAGCGGATTTTCAAAGAAACTGTTTCTATGGTCAACACAATTTCTAAATTTACTCAAATCGAAAGCAATAATACAATCTTACTGTATCTTACTGTATATAAATAAGCTTATAAGCTTCTTGACCGCCTTTGCTCTTCTGAGTTTTACACATTCAATAGTGGATATTTATGTATGTACGTACTAAGTTAAGTAGGAGTGCGCATTGTTTTTCAGTATAAAAATATATAGACACGTTACAGTGTAGTCTTTCAGGTAGGTATCATAGGTTAAATTTGTTTGCATCGTTTTTCCAGGCTCGATTCAGATTGGATTTAAATGTGTTTAGGGTTTGTGATGCAACAACATAGTCTGGTAGTGAATTCCATTTATCTATGGCACGAACAGAGAAATATTTTTTTCGTACATCGATTCGTGTGTGGGGTTTATTTATCTTTATTTTGTGGCCTCTTGTTCTTCTATGCGTTGATAATGGTAACACGGTTTTATTTACTAAGGTGTCTGTATAATAAAAATATCGGCCCTTTTTCTTCTATATTCGAGTGTTGGTAAGCAAGTGTTTTTAGTCTTTCAGTGTATGGGTGTGGTAGTAGTTTTGTTGCTCAATGCTACAGACCTGATAGTCGTGAAAGAAATCTATGCAGCTAACATCCCTAAGTGGTCAATCCCCGACAAGATCATCCGATTATTTAAAAATAACTTCAATTACTTCTTATTATAAAAGAATGCTCCTTCGATTCTGGTTGGTAAACCTGCATTGTATTTCGATATCGGATTATATATGGACTAATTTTAACGAATTAGGCTATGGAAATCCTGATGAGCCGCCAAAAGGAACATAAAATACAATTTAAAATTAACGAAAATCAAATCAATTCCATTCAACACACCACTTAAAATGCAATCCTTACATTCAAATGGCATTAAAACCCTCCTTAAAACTTTAAATGTGATTTGACGGCTTAGTTGAAATATAATATACCTTTTTAAGTTTCTATGTAAGAACTATTTTTTGTTAATGATAAGATCGAGATGGAACTGCAATGTGATGACCAAGATTTTAGGTAATGCCAGTGCATATATTTAGTATTGCTCTGGTAATGCTGGACGTTCGAGATTGACTGAAGTGAAGTCACGTGATAAGCGCTCGAATTTGTGGACGCCATTTTTGAAGCCGCTGTGAAAATGGGACAGATTGATCATTTCATCATTATCAGGGGGTATGTATCATAACTTTTATTTTCAAACTTTTGAACTTAAAGTTGATGTGTCAAACAATATGTATGTACATTGATGTGGAATCCTGAAACATTGCGCAACTTCCACTGTCAAATATTTGGTCAGCTTTTTTTGTTGAACGTGGAGCTACACATTAATGGTTTCGAACTTTCAAACCAAAACAAACTTTCGTTTTGCAAAGTTGTAAATCTGTAATTTAATAACATTGATATGCCTAAGAGGTAGAGGTTCATACTTCATGAATCCTCAATATTTACGTAATGGCCTATAACCAAGCATCCTTAGCTGTAACTTTACTCTTTAGTTTTGGACAGTTATTATGGTTTGATATTAAACGCGATCAATTCTACCTAGTCTAGATGGTCTAGTAGAATAGCAGAAATGAATGGAGTTTTACGTTCAACCCAATTTGCACTGAATGGCTAATAAGACCATGCGGAGTGCAATGTGGAAAATGTTGCCAACCTACTCTTTGTTGAATACCCTGTTCCTGTTTTGGCGATTTCCAATTGTCAAGGGATATTAAATGTCCACTGTCTTTTGCACAGTTGTCTGAAGAACTAAATGCTTTTTTCATGTCAGCCCCTTCATCAGGCATCACTGACTGGAGGAAACTGGATGAAACATCATCCCAGCCTTTAGGATTGAACCCTAAACAATTTGACAACAAAGGATCAAAAAAAATTTTCCAATCCATAAATAAGGCAAATACATTTACAAAATAATCTCTGGCTAAAAAGAACTGAAATTTTTTGTTTTCACAAAAACTGACACAGCCAGACTAACTACATATGTTTGAAACAATTCCAAATTTATATATGTTTTTGCAGGTAAATCCACAAGATTATATTTGCTAAAGCTGTAAAAACTTCCAGAACTTCGAAAATGCCACTTGATACGTTTATTTGTGGATCCTGCCAAGGTGCTTTTAGTGATATAGAGACTTTTATGAACCATAAGAAGGACGGATGTTTTATTATCGAACAAGAATCACTGCATGGACCAAAAGATATTGATTTTGACAATGCCATACCTCTAGTTTCTGGTAAGTTCTTGCATTTACGATTTATAAATCCTATAATATAGCACTTTTAAGGTGTTTTGATCAGAACAAAATTTCAATGTGATTTACTGAAACTTTAGAAGTAGAGGATTGGTTACTGCTAACTTGTTGGAAATTATATTTTATATGTACACTTATAACTTATTTTTTTAATTGATGGAATTGATTAAATGGACATGCAATGTTCTGTACTTTTGAATATTTTTTTTGTAGGAGATGTTGGTACAAATACTGATTCAGCATATTGTAATGAAGATACATCTGAAGGACCTAGTACAACCCTGATATCAGATTCTAACAATGTTAATCAACAAACTATTGTTATTATTAAAGGAGAAGATATAGAGAACCTAACAAGTGATAAAGCAACATGTACTGTGGATATGGAACCCAAAGGTCTGTTGTGAGTTAAAAGACCATCATTTTTGCATGAATATGTGGATGTATATTGTCGTTTTAATGAAACTTGGTATGAACATTGGAATTGATAAAGCGGAAATCAAGTTTGATTCAAGATTTTAAAATGAATGGTTTTTTAGTTATTGGCCCTTCCTCTATATTTGTTGTAGACACAATAGAAGCTACAATTTTCAATGGATTTTAATGAACCTTGGTGTGAGCATTTGAATTGATTAGACGACGATCAAGTTCAAATTTGACGATTTTTCGATGAACTTCTTTTTTAGTTATTGCCCTTGAAAATTGCATCAACATTTTATTGTGGGTACAACAAAAGCTACAATTTTCAATGCATTTTTGATGATACTTAGTGTGAGCATTGGAATTGATAAGACACCAATCAAATTTGATAAAAGCTTTTTTGAGTTACTGCCCTTGACTTTGTAAAATCAAGTCAAAATTTTATTGTTGATGCAATAAAAGCTACAATTTTTAATAGATTTTGATGAAACTGGGTATGTGTATTTTAATAGATAAGATGGTGGTCAACTTTTGGTCAACAATTGCCAATGCCTTAGTAAATTCTTGTCAAAATTAACAATTGCCAATGCCTTAGTAAATTCTTGTCAAAATTGTATTATGGGTGCAATAGAAGCTGCAATTTTGATGAAACTTGATGTGGGCATTGGCATTGATAACAATTTTCAATGAATATTTTTTGAGTTATTGCCCAATCTATTATTCAAATTCAATGCTGCCAGTGGGCATATATTACTTTGTTTGGCAAGCTTTCTTTGCAAATTCAAGTTATATTTCAACTAATGTCGAAATAATCCTATTTATCTATCAAATCCTATTGATCATACCTTTTGACTTAATGTCTGTAAATATGATATGTAAAGATGGTATCATATTTAATAGTGATAATAACCCCAAATTATTTTTTTGCACATATTAACTTTATTTTTAGCCCCAAGAAAGAGAGGAAGGCCTAAGTCTAGTGGGAAAAAGAAAATTGAGACTGTAGATAAAAAGGAAGGAGGAAGGCCACCCTTGCCAGAACCAGGTAATATGTTGTATCAGTAACAGAATTTATTGTCAAATTAATTATTCATGTTGATTTATGTTAAAAAATCACACTTTGCATTTTGAATTGTCATTACCTTATTATCACACACTTGAGTTTTGCACCATTCACCATTCTATTTTACATAATGAATTTTTTGAAAAACTAATTCACTAATCTTATCAGTTTTTATTTCAACAATTTATTAGCCTATTTTAAAACTTAAAATGTATAAAACTGCACTTTCTCCTTTTAGCTGAACTTGACCCAAAAATTGATTTATGTTCTAACTGTTCACCTCTGTTTTCAGGAGCTGATGGTAAATATATTTGTGTTCGATGTAAACGATCATTTGGTAAAGAGAGATTTTTCAACACCCATAAATGTTTATCAGATGATTATGTAGATATTACAAAGAAAGATGTTTTCTCACCAGAAATGGGTAATGTTTAGATTCCATAGTTATAGATATTATTTTTAAGAAATGTATAGAAATCTACTTTAGTTACATATTTAAAGGAAAAAAATGTTAAAATTTTGATCAATTAGAGTGTATATTCATCAGTTGGACTTAACTGGTGCCATGACAAAAAAAATAAAATATCTGATGACTGAAAAAAAGTTAATAATAACAGATATACCTTTAAAAGATTACCCTCATAATTGAAGAGTAGAGTTCAAGTAGGCTTGAAAACCGACATATTAGAGTTACATCCCTTTATAATTTGAAAATCGCTTAATGGATGTATTAAGCGTTTTATAAGTAACTACTTGATTTTGTGGAATTTATCGGATAAAAGAGGGCTTTTGATGTATAGTTATGACACCAGGTAAGTCCACTGATGGAAACATACTGTTATTGGCCAAATTTGAGTGAAATTAAAATTTTATGTTCCTTCTAATGGCTATTATCCCTTTAAAGCTAGAAACATTCATGGAATTTATTTAGATTTTTTTTTTTAATAGATGGTGTTGATGAACAACAAGATGCAGGTGAAATAGATGATGAAACAGTGGATGAATACACAGCACCAATTGTTCTAAATGTTGATTCTGGAGATGAGATCATGGAAGATATTGATAAAATAGAAGATTTTGAAAATAAAAAGACGACAAAGAAATACAAGTCTAAACTAGCAAATGTGGAGATTATTTCTGATCCTGATGTAGAAAATACTATAACTAAAAAACTGACAGATAGTATAGAAGATTTACCAATATTTACTGATGAAAGTTCCAAGTTAGAGTTTGAAACAGTATTAAATGTAGATCTAAGTGCTATGGATTCTATGTATACTAGACATTGCATAGCACAAGAGCTGGATGAATCAGCTGTTTCTGTAGGGAAGAATGTGAATACTGAACTTTCATTATATTTATGCAATATCTGTTCTAAAGTGTTTAAGACTGTCTCCCACATCAGACATCATTGTTTGATTCATACAGATATCAAGCCATTTAAATGTCTACATTGTGACTATAAGTCTAATTCTAAAGGTAATTTAAATTATACTTTGTACAGTTGCAGTATTTGTCTCGGTCTATAAGCTTTCAACATATTAAGGGTCTTTTAAACGCTTATGTGTATAGAAAACACTGATAGCCTCAATTTTCACCATGCAAATGTACAGTCTGTGGTTCTTGCAGTCCAGTGCAACTATGCTTTTATGACCAAATTGCTTATAAATCCATGGTAATAGTGATGTCATGAAATTCTTTTTAACTTTTAGTGGAATTGTAAGAGCCGCAAACGTCTTTCTGATAAAATTTATTTTTAACAATTACTCTCTTACTTTCAGGTAATTTATATACACATATGAGAATACATACAGGGCAGATGTACCACTGTCAGAAATGTTCATTTAATTCAGTTAATAAGAGTCATCTAATAGAACATGAAGCTACCCATAGTAATACCAGACATCTCTGTAATTTATGTAAAAAGGATTATAATACACAGGTAAGTACAATAATTATTTTACATAAATTTCTTTTTGTGACTATTGTCAGATATTAGCTGAGATTGATGTCCATTAGCTGGTATATCAAATAATATAGCACTGTTTAAGCTGCTATTGTAAAGTGAGCATAAAGTCTATTTATACTGTCAATATTTCATTGAATGGGTAGGAAAAAAGCTAATTTTACTGAATGTTCATATTGATTTAATGTACAACAGTAACAATTTACCTGTCATTATTGTTATCTGACATTTAATAAGATCTCATCTAAATATCACTTCAGTATGAAGCAATAATGTTAATCCATCAGGTTTTCATATTTGATTCTCAATTTTATATTCCAGAAATCACTTATAAACCACATTAGAAAATACCATCTAAATACGGAAATGGGTAAAGATTACCTGGCATTATTTTTGAATAGAAAGAATTCCCAATCTCATGTTATACACCAGTGTCATGTATGTAATAGAAAGTTTAAAAAGAAAATTGACAGGGACAGACATTTGTTTGTTCATGACATTAAAGACATACCTATTATACAGAAATGTGAATTATGTGATTATACAGCGAGTAGAAGATTATATCTGGAGAAACATTATTTAAAACATCGTATTATATATCGTTGTTGTTCTTGTCCAGAACGTTTCCTCAGTTCAGTACGTCTTATAGATCATTTAAACACTAAGCATAGTGATTTATCTAGTACATGGGAGACATTGTTCGAGCAATGTATAGAAAATAGTATTTATCTACCTGAACCTGATGATAAACTAGGATTTGGATCTGATATAATTAATTTACCTCCAGAACTCTCTAAAACATCTATAGAATTACTGGAAGCCAAAAAAAAATGATGATGACTCAAATGTTTCTACAAGTGCTATCACCATGGCAACAGACATTGCTGTTGAAGATGATGTGCCAGAATCAGCCAAAAGGAATGACGAATCAATGGAAATTGACGCTCCATTGGTTATAACTAGTGATAATTTTGTTGATGGCAATTTACTACCGACGTCTATATCAAACAATGATTCAAGTACTACTAATCAACTAGTTAACTCTGATAGTGCTACATCAACACTGACAAATCATCAAACAGCCCAAATACACACAAATGAAACTGCTTCAACATTTTCCAAGAATGAAACAACATCCCAAGAGTCAAATAAAAATAAAACTGTATTAACAGAGACTACTAGTGAAATACCATCAAAGCAACCAAATAGTGAACCAGTACAATCCAATCATCTTCTTTCAGTTAATTCTAGTGAGGAAAGTGCAAACTATGAAGTACAGCTAACCGTTTCCAAGGTAATTATTTATTTAGAAATTCAGAATCCAAACAAATATTAGCTATTTATACTCTGCAAAATAAAGACAATGTTAATAGTGTAGTCACAAAGTAGCAAGAGGAATTGAATTCCTTCACAGTACAGTTATTAAAGGGTCCAAAGTGAAAGGTGGCAAAAGTAATATATTATCTGCAATCAGACTAATGTTAAAAGACTAATATGAAATAAATAGCCTCAACATTTTCAACTAATAATATTTACGTTTCTACTATCACTCACTTCAATGAACTAACTACACAAAGTGGCGTTCATTTTCCGATAACTATAGTTTGTCACGTGATACTATGACGTGATTATCGTCAAGGCACCACATATTGACACAATCTAAGATTTGTGGCAAATTCAAGGGAACCGATAAAAAAAAGTGAAAAGTGCAGTCTGAATGTAAATATAAGAATTAAATGTTAGTCTCAATAGCATTATTGGTGTGTAAACATAGTTGATCACGCCACAAACATACATTTATGACTTCGTCATTTATTCAGTTTGTGAGGTGATCAACTTCGTTTACACACCAATAGTGCTAGTGAGACCAACGTTTAATCCTTAAAAACATGTACGTATTATTTGATTTTAGGATGATAAAGACAGCATTTCTGTAAAATTAACAGAAACACAGGAAAGTAATTCTGTTCCTTTGAACATAGGGAATAAGCCAGTAAATGGAGAAGATGCAGCTAGACTAGATAATGATGATAATACAGCTGATGACATTACTGTAATGACTGATGATGTCGTCAGTAAATCTGCTGATGAAACTGAAGTTATTAATATTAATGGTGAAAATATTGAGTTGATTAATCTTGAAAATGAACTTAATGAAGAGAAGAATTCCAATAGTATAGATCATATTGTAAATAAATTAGGCTATAGAACTATGACCATGAATATCTTTCATAAAATGAGGGAAACATTTGGTAGTGAGGAGTGTGAGTATTGTGGTAGATTGTTTTATAATAAACCAGACTTCGAAGCTCATTTAAGGATTCATACAGGTAAGGTTTATTTGGACACACTACTTATATCATTTCACTGTTGTACACAATTAAACATATCCTAATTTTCCTGTTGCCAACAATTTGAAGCCTGTCTCTTATTTAATCTTGCTTGAGGAAAAATGTCTTTAATTGTTGGATCTTCAGAGTTGTAAAGAGCATTCCCATTAAAGTTTTATAATGTTTGTAAAGGCTATTAAATATGGATTTACAATTCATATTTCCGCTCTTTTTTTAAGTTTTACTTCATTTTACAGTATAAATGGATAGATTGTTATTTATATTATTCTAGGAGAGAGACCATTTCAATGTGACCACTGTTCCTATAGAGCATTAAATAGTAATGTTTTAAAGAAACATGTTGAAAAAGAACACGAGAAAATATTGTATGAATGTAGTGATTGCGACTTTACTACATTTAAACGTGGCACTTTATGGAATCATCGTATTAAACATCTAACTATAGTGGGTTTAGAATGTCCTAAGTGTTCTGCTAAACTTGACAGGTATGCATTGTACTTGTAAATACTTATCCTCACTTACTCGAATTTACTTAGTTAATTTTCACCATCATGTCCTAGACCCGTTGGTAAAAATTGGGTCATGTCAAAAAATAATATATATTTTTCTGTTTTTCATGTATAACTTCAGTATGAAAAGATTAAGAGCGCATTTATTAGAAAATCATCCTGGTATAGAAATGGAGGAACTAGAAAAATTAACTGGTTATAGACATAGATTACATGGTAAAATGGGTATGTATAAGATATATTAATTATATAATATTAACGATAAGTTATTAATTGTTGAAAATTGGTATTTTGTGTTGTAGAAATGTATATATGTTAATCATACTGTACATGGTATGGATATTTCCTTATAAAATGAAATTATGATTTATTGTATTTATTGTACTATAGGCTTGAGGCCACAGAGTACCGAATAAAACATTTGTTTGTTTGTATTAATTCCCTTCAATTCAGAAAAATAATAAGAGCTAATTACCGATTATTTTTTGTTTAACATGTTTATTGGCACTTGGTTTTTTTTTCCAGGTAGAAGATCATATAAATGTCCATATTGTGATAAGATATTTACCAGAGCTAATTCTGAGTTACAGAAACACATTTGGATGCATGAAGGAATCAAACCATTTAAATGTTCACTATGTACTTACTCCTGCCGTAGTAAAAATAATCTCCAGGCTCATATGTTACGTCATTCGGCTGAGAAACCTTTCTGTTGTGAAGAATGTGGCAAAGCATATAAATCTAGAACAGCCTTACGTTGGCATGTTAGATCACATAAAGATGGTAAAATGTTTAAATGTTCAAAGTAAGTTCAAATTTCTTTTAAATCTTCATTAAAGCCACACTTAACAACCTAGGGCATTTTTAGATTTAAATATCTGTCAAGTAAAATATCAGTCCTACTGTAAACTTGGGTATGATGAGAAAATGACTCACTTATTTTCAAATACATGTAATACCATTCCAGGTACATTTCACAGTCTCCATTCAAACTTTACAAATGAAATTGTTCTGTAGGAAGTGCCCATAAAATTTGCAATTCAGTTCAATACAGTGGCAATTGGTACCAGTGAGAATATAGACTTTGTTAGTTGTTATTCAATTAGGTCACTCATTTTCTATTCGTTTAGATGTAATTATGAAGCATCCCAAAGAAGTCATTTAACCAGACATATGGAAACGCATAATGTTATAAAAAGATTTGCTTGTCAAGCTTGTGACTATTCAGCTAATACTCTACAGTTTATGAAAATACATTATGCCAGAAATCATAAGGGTGAAAGATTTGATGTTGATGTAGCATCAGAAACAACTCGTCCCGAACAGAATTCTGAAGCCAAGGTAAATATACAATACGTATTGATTATTGATCAGGAAGAATTCAAATGAAATTTATTTATTGCATTAGTAAAAGTTGAGTACTGTAACAATTTACAATTGAAGTTTATTTATAAAAAGGCTTATTTATATGTTGTACATGTAAGATTTGTCTCACCATTTAAAATAATAGGTTTTTGAATCAACTGCCATAATCTTACGTATAATTTCAGGTTTTTAAATGTTTAAGCTGTGATTATTTATTTGGTAATATGTATGAATTAAAACGACATTTAAGATTAAGACATAATGTACCGTCTCAAGATATAGCTAATTTAGAAGCCATGGAGATGTCAGAAGTACAGGTTTGTAAATAACTTAATTTCAGGCACTAATTAATGATTGAAGCACTACAGCCCTATATGATATCATCTATTGTTGTATTTAACCATTATCTAGTGGAATGTATATAGTATGTGTTGTTTGAACTACTCACTAACCCTATTTTTTTGGTCAAAACTGTTCACTAACTGTCCCATTATTTTCAAAAAGGTGTTCAATCTCTTTTTGGATATTTTCCCTTATCACTGTCTAAGACATTCAATAATAAAATATATTACTACAGGTTTATTGGTATAACCTTCACATATGATGATATTGCTATAACTATTTCATACAGGGTATTTGGATTATAGTCGCCACCACTGCTGCTACAAAATATGTTCGGTAGTTGCTTAAATCAGACTTGCTCAAAACCAAAAGATTAATATTTTTTTTTTTTAAATGAGTAGCGTTGTTTGTACGTTGTTTGTACGATGAATGAAAAAAACTTAGATCCCATGGTGTTATTGATTCTGTTAGTCCTTTGTAAATGATTGTTCTATGTCAGTTGTTTTGCAAAGGTTTGCTAAACCTTGATTTAGTGGCATTTGCGATCAATCTATCTTTATTTTCATCCACACTTTGCTCTTGTTTTGTCTTCTGTTATCATCAAATGAAATGTCAAAAAAAGGTTCTGTCTGTATATGAAAGTTGGTTTGTTCAAACATAATATCTGATGAATTGTGTACACTATTATCCATTGGATTGATGTATTTTTAAGGATTGACTTATAAAAATATTGTTTTTACTTGATGAAGACATTTTAGACTTTACACCTGTAGAGTAGCCTATATTTGTCATATTCTAAGTCATTATTTGAACTTTTAATCAATCAATAAAGACAAGTGACAGTATTAAAGATTGTTGTCAATTTTAGGTAGTACAGTATGTAGATGAAAATCCTGAACAACAGGAGGTTGTTGATTCTACACAAACTATGGTGACAGATCTACAACAGCAAACAGTTGGTATGTTATATGTTGTAATAAGATATAATATTCTAAAGCCTGTAAATATTTGACTGATGTTTTCATCTAATCATTGCCATATATATTACCCAAAATCATCTGGAGTTTGAAAATAAAGTTTCCTTTTATCTGTAAAATGTAGGAAATAATGTACAGAATAAAACTTAAGATGTGATTTGTTTTTATTACAGAAGAAGATGAGAAGACTGTATCAGCAGTTAGTTTACTACAACAGATAATGAATATGTCTTACCCAGTAAGTTATTTATTTATACTTATTTCATCTGACATCACAATTTACTTACAAATACAAAATAATCAAGGTTTTTGTTGAGTGGCCATTTTAAAAAACATGGTTTTAGTTGCAGTCTACATCTGGACATATCAAATTATTACGAGATATACATGATATCAGTGGACTTTGAAACTCTTTTAATAATGGATTGCAAACAAGACACTGTATCACCTGTGGAGCTAAAAATAACTTCTGTATTAGTAAAGTTTGTGCAAAATATTGACACATTCTCAAATTTTTAGATGGTTTGAGCAAAAAAATATATCTACTGAAAAAAACTGCATTAATATAGTGACCTCAATATTGCCCATACAACCCAAAAGGGTCAATAATTTGTCATTTATACTATTGATAAAGTTTTAGCTGGCACCTTTGGTGTGTCATTGCTTGTCATTATGTCTTTAAAAATTCGTTTTTTACAGAGAAATAATTTCAGCCAAAATTTGAGTCTTTCTGAGTGGAAATTTCAATGCAAACTTATAATTATGCTCTTATAAACACAAAGATGTTATTTTTATGCTGATTTTCCATTTTTCTTTTGCTGTGTTCAGACAATAATTATTTGGTCACTATGTTTTCACATGATCATCAATTAATAAAAATTATAATTAAATACAATAAATTAAAATATAAATTTAATAGAAATATCCAAACAGTAACTCTGACATCTTTTTAGGGTGGATATAATCAACAACAACAACAAGTAACATTAGTAAATGAAGATGGACAAATGGTAGCAGTAAACCCGGACACTATTATAGTTCAGGAAAATGGTGAGGAGGTATTAGTTACTGATAGTAATACTCAATTTGATGGTAATCAGTATGTCATACAGTATGTTTCTCAACAAGATACACCATTAGATACAACTATACCTCAAGAAATCATCACTTCTGAGGAGATACAATAACAAGAAACAAGGTTCACACAGGATAAACATTAGCTGTTCTTCACTATCAAACAACCTGATACCAGGTTTTGGATCAATTTTAAAACCTTTCAGCATAAAATTAATTATTTGTTATTAATTTATTATGGATTTATTAAAATATTGCCATGACCTGTAATGTTTCCTAATCTGACCTGAGAAAATATCACCCTTCTCCATACCTGTCAATTAAAGGCACAGTTTCACTTCGAGCTATCTATCTTGAATACATTATTTGTATGATCAATTTACAGCTAGCATTGCACAACTCACAGCTAACTGTAAGAATATGATTATTGAAATTCCATTTGTCTAATTTAAGCCTTTGTCCAATGGCAACTTACATAAGGAAATCTTAACAATACCACATGGGATTATCAGTGGCAATTCGCACAATTAACATGACATGGTATATTATTAACACCACATTTACATCCATCACTAATATCACCTTCTCCCTGAAATGATATGATTTGGAAATTATTTTTATTTCATAAAACACTTTTCATTGACATAAACATTCTCTTAACCTACTTAAGACTGTGATAGACAATATTCCATGTATATTTCTAAATGGATTGAGCTACAAAGTACCAAGTATCTTACCTTGGGGCCCCATCTTCTTCCTTTAGTTACCCAACAGATTTCAGTTTTACACACTGAACACCTTATCCAATCACATCCATCTTTTTTCAGAATTATAATTTGACATTGAGGACATACCATAGCATTGCCTTCTGCTACCATTAACTATATGAATATTATAAAAGAATAATCAATTATCATTTATTTGACTTCAAAATTTTGACAAAACTTATAGGCTATAAATGGAAAAATAAAAATAACTTTTCTGACCCCATCTTTGTCAAAGAATTCTGTACTTACACCATCTTTGTCAAAGAATTCTGTACTTACACCATCTTTGTCAAAGAATTCTGTACATACACCATCTTTGTCAAAGAATTCTGTACATACACCATCTTTGTCAAAGAATTCTGTACTTACACCATCTTTGTCAAAGAATTCTGTACTTACATCAAGATATTCTTTAGTTCTTCTAATAGATGTATCATTCACTGCTTTTAATTCAATATCCTTTTGATATTGTTTACAATTTTTTCCTTCATGAATAGCTTTACATGTTAAACAATTCTCTTTCAAACATACAGGGCATTTAAAAAAATTGACTAAGTCTTCATAAATACACCAGCCGATACAATCAGTGGTGGCACAATGATAACTGTGTATTTCTTGACTTTCAGCTGTTGCTAGACTTCTTTGTAATATCTGTTGGTACAAATCATTATTCACTAACTGTAAATTAAAGATACCCTTACAAAGCAAAGTGACATACGCCCACCAGAAGCTTTGATGGCAAGCACATCATTGTTTCTTGTCCATTCACATTAGCTTCATGTCTATTCAACAGAGAATTTTAAGCAGACAAAAATAAATATCAAAAGAATCTGTAAATAATTGTTGCCTTTAGAGTGAGCAGATATAGCTAAAAAGCTAATACAGTAAAAACATGAAAAATTATCGGATCATCACTAAAATTGATAGGAAACATCTTCATACTAACACTGACCCACAAGATAAAAATCGAAAGAATTCATAAAGAATTGTAGAGTGAGCAGATGTTGCACCCTATAGGTAATGGCGTGAAAAACGCTTAGTCTGACATGTTGTTTCAATGAAATGTTATCAGATTATCACAAAAATCAATAGGGATCATCTTCATAATGACACTGACCAACAAAATAAAAATCAACAGAATCCAGAAAAAAATTGCAGCCTGTAGTCAGACAATATTTCGCTGAAAATTTATCACATCGTCATGTATACTGTAAGGCTACAAATTATTGCGAGATAGAAATTAATGCTTTAAATGCGACCTATCCGTGATCGCATTAATTTGTATCCGCATTTTTAAATACATATTTTCAAGTGAATTATATGGAGTTAAGTATTTAAATTGAGACCGGGCGGGATTAAGTAATTAGGTAATTATCTCTAAATTAGAAACTGATTAGTAATCAATGACTTAAAGAAACAAAAGATTTTCACACTAGACTATTAAACTATAAAATCTTATCATTGTTCATGTCTTCATTCATTAAACACTTGTAGAATTCCGGGTAGCCATTTTCTTTTTTATGATATTAATAAATGCGACACCTATCGCGGATCGCATTAATTGGTACTCGCATTTAAGTCTCTAAACCCCATGTCGCATTAATTTGTTGACGCATTAATTTCTAGCCTTATCAGTATCGATAGGGATCATCTTCATAATGAAACTGACCCACAGACAAAAAATCATAAGAATCTATTAAGAATTATTGCCTGTAGAGTGAGCACAAATAACTGAACGGACTGCCAGGGCGAGTACAATATAAATTTGTTGGCATATAAAAATAGCCAGAATTTTCCTTTATTTCATAGTTGCGTCTTTCGTTACCTGACACAAAAATACATAAAATGAATAAGCTTACGGCTCTTATTTCTCTCTCCTGTATAATAGATTCACAAGTATAATCTTCATCTTGGTATGGACATCTTAACTGGGCTTCTTCTGAATGTTGAGCTGCTCCCATTAAACATGGTCTTAAAATGAAATGTTTTAGATGTATTTGACCATATTTGTTTATGT
This sequence comes from Nipponacmea schrenckii, assembly GCA_030562195.1. Lineage (NCBI taxonomy): Eukaryota > Metazoa > Mollusca > Gastropoda > Lottiidae > Nipponacmea > Nipponacmea schrenckii. The sequence continues at coordinate 5,714,634 of JAUJPP010000006.1, forward strand.
CTATATGGATCCTCAAAATTTTGCTATGAATAATAGGTTCACTGTCATTTAGGCACACATTTTTTAACCACACCCCATTTAGACACAGTACTTTAGACACTAAGGTCAGATATGCACATGTCGTTTAGGCACAGTGTTATTCAGGCACAGCGTTTTAGGCACACTTTCAATTAGACACGTACTCAATTAGGCACACTCTTAAATGGCAATGGTACATGTATTTTATTTTAATGCAAGAAACAATTTCGTGGGTCTGTGCCCCAGCCACAGAGGTCAAGGATTTCACCACTGGAAAACAAAAGGGGTGCTTAAACAGGCCCTTAGATGCCACTCTGCAACACAAGGCATGTAGATCTTAGATTACATTACTTGCTTGCAGCAAGTCTCACAAGCAATATGCTCACTAGCAGATTGATAGTGAGCTAGATTTGAACTGTAAAAAAATTTTATATCAAAGTTTGATTCATTATTGCAATTAGCATGTGCTCACTCTACTCAGCTCTATGGAAGTTTGCACTATAGTATAGCTTTTGCAATGAACAATGTAACCTCCCTTCTTCCCCTTGTAGCTTCACCCTTTCCTCCAATGTACCATATTATTATAGTGCAGTGTGGCCTGCCTTCTTCCCCTTTTAGCTAAACCATTTCAAACAATGTGCCATATTATAACAGTGTAATTATAGTGTTATTCTAATTCTGTCAATTTACTACATTCTTCTGGTAAATATCATAGTATTTTCAAAAAGTGCACAGTTCTGATTTTTGCAGTGCAATTATTGGTAAAGTAAAATTTAAAATCATTTGATCATCACTACAGTGATGTGAACATCTTCATAATGATATGGACTGGACACACATACAAAAAATATAAGAATCCATTGAGTTTAGAAAAGTTATATTCTTACTTGCAGAACATATGAAGACAATCTCTCAGAACTACACCGTCTCCTATAGATATGAAGTCAAAACATATAGGACAATCAAATTCTTGTGTATTAGATACTAAATCTACTTGATCTGTCTGTAATAGGGCTGCTAAATGTTGTCTTCTCTCCTCTTCTTCTCTCTGCAATTTTTAAACAATTCCCCTTGATATCCTCAATTACTGGTAGTTCAAGACGTATCCCAAACATTGAAGCTCTAGTTGCAACTAGTATTAACGATTTAGAACAGAATTAAAAGTCTTAAATGGATACAACTCTCTTTTTATTTAAACATAGTGGTTGAAGTAATGAGTCTGTATTGTCTGGATGTTATTCATGATCTGCCATGCAGATGAAAATGACACGATTCAAGGTATCGGCTCAGAAAATCATTGAAATAAAGATTGTTATCACTTGCACTGTTAATTTACTTGTTAATGAACCGTAAGTCATTTAGTGACAACAACCCTATTAGTTGAGCTAAAAAAAAATTGCTATTTTTCCTTAATTTATTAAGGAAGTAAAATTTTATTTTCATTTTCACAATAATAAATTGCAAACAAACTGAATATAATTTTTTTCATAAAATACATGTTAGGGAGAAAAACCATTTATCTTGTAAAAGATAATATAGAAATTAATACACTTATTTAATTTGACCATTGATTAGACTAGATGTCTACTATGAAAATAAATATATATGTCTAATGTCTGAAGTTTCAGTACCATAGATTTCAATGATTTATTCTAACTTTCCAATTATACTGTAACTTTAGAAAAATCTTTGGATAACAAACACACTATGGAACAAGGGTAATGACTATTCACTATGAAAGTGAAAAAAGAAACTACTTGAGTTAACAAAAATAATGTTTTCTTGGAAAGTATCCATTTCCTTCTTGTTTCAATATGACAGGAGGAAAAATATCACAGTTTGGTCCATTGTATAAATACCATTTAATACATTTCACTTAATTATGTCCTTTTGACTATATATAAATCATACTGTAATATATCAACTATTCCTGTCTCCCAGAGATTTAGTTAATATTTGAGAAGGTGGTGCATGCAGAACATCAAAATAAGCTTCACTATCTCTATCACTTAGAGACTTTTTCTTATCTTCATGCATTTTTACAGCAGCCTTAAATTGCTCTAGTAAATCTGATTCTGTTGATGATAATCCTTGTTGTGTGTTAGTGTCAATTCTTTCTGTTTCATCCTGAAAAGACATTGATATACCACCACATCAACAAGGATTTTCATACACAGTATCAATGATTACAACAAAACTTATACATTGACTTTGTTTGCAATCCCTGGGATTATCTATTGATATCATCTCTTTTCCTCCTCTGTCATTTTGAAATTTTTATTTTTGAATAAATATCAACAATTGTCATATTTTACTGTATAATTTAAAGGGAATGTAAACTTCAGTCTGAAATCATTACTGTAGTAATAAATATACTATACATTTATACAAAATATAAAAGTTTTTAAGTTGATATTTTAAAGAAATATGTCTCTTAACAAATCTGAAAGTTTTACATAAAATATCAACAGTTAATTTTTAAAGGCCAAAACCTTTATAAAGAAAACTACTAAAAAAGGTTTAAGAAAAAAAAAATATATAATTGTAGAGAAATAAGATTATGTCTCTTAAATATAATATATGATTGCTTCAACTAATTATTTTAAACCTTTGAAATTCTGTTTGATCAATTAGATACATGGATGTTAATAGAATATTTTAGGAATATTTAATTATATTATGTATTTATTATCAACATGTAGCATACTGCCTAATTATTGTGAGATACAATTATTTAGTTTGGCTTTCATCCATTAGATAAATAACAAAAAAATAATTACCTGATGCATTTGTTGTTCATTTTCTTCTTCTCTTCGAATCCTATCTCTTTCTTCATTAGGCAAAACATATTCAGTAGGTATGGTATAATCAATAGGTCTATCTGCAGCACATATTTCACAGCCTGGTCTAGTTGGTATATTAATATACGTACATTGGGGACAAGTCCATCCAATCGGCTAAACAAAAAAAATTATCAATACAATGTACTTTGAAACAAATGCTCTTTAAAAACATTTTTTTGCTATGGAAACACTGTTACTGTAAAGTCTACAATTAAAAAACTCAACCTCAGTAATAAAATACAATTATACCTATAACAGTATTAAAGATAGGCCAGACAAGGTAATATACGACCACTGGCAGCATTGATTTTGAATGAAAAATAAAATATACATATACTTCTTTTCTAAGGTGATAAATGTACAATATTACTAAGTTTCCTTAAATCATTCAAGAATTATACCTAATAACAAGGCAGTAACTCATAAATTATTCTTCAGTATTTTTGATTAGTAAAAGGGTTCACTCTTGGGTGATAACAAACAATTTCAACAAAATTCATCAAAATCCGTAAGGAATCAAGCCTTGAAAGTGTTTACTAGCCAAAAACCGAACACGTTTTAAAGAACATGTATTAAATATTTTGTGATGTTTCTCGTTTTCAATAGGGTTCATCCATGAAAATTAAAAATTTCAGCAAGTTCTGTAAAAATCTGTAAAGCATTGTGCCTTCTAGAGGTTTTACAAACTCAAATTGATTTCGCTGATTTTCAATAGGGTTCATCCTTGCATGATTATAAACACTCATATCAAGTTTCATCAAAATCTGTCAAGAATTGTGCCTTCTAGAGTGTTTACGAGCAATTGTGGACGGAAGGACATGGATGAGGACAATATACGCCCCCCATTTCATGTGGGTATAAAAACAAACCTTGATTATTTCTTGAGTCTTTATGTCCCTTGCTGGTTTAGGTAATGTTGGCGGTGATTTATTACAGATCTCATGTGGACCGAATTTCTTAAGTGGATTTGGTAGTCTGAAGTGGTTCACTGTTTCAACTGGTTCATAAGTATTTAATGAAAAATTAGAAGATTGAAGACTGACTGGTGCACTTATTCTTGGTTCTCCAGTCATCATACATGAATTAACATTGACGTAATCAGATTGTTCCGTTTTAACTGGTGGATTCATTTGAACATATTCTGAAAAGAAATAAAAAAGATATTGATCATATCCAAATACTCCATATTTTGGCATAAAGTTGAAAGGGTTTATGGAGAAATGTGAACTATCAGACCACTGCATCATACACAGGTGGATGTATTCAATTCTATCCTTTTAAATTTTATGTTTTTTATGATCATTGTTCATCTAGGTATTTTTATGACTATTTTATCAAAAGCAGAACTGGATTCTATAATGGTTAAAAAACATGTGGGTGTCAACAATTTAAGTCCAAATATAAGAACATAAAAGGTAGTATTGAAAAAGTATCGTTCTGATTTGATAAAAGTTCATTTTAAAAATAGACCAAAGCTACATGTGGCACAAAGTTGGACTTAATTATGTGGCTAATTACAAGAGATTCTACAAGAAATCAACTTAGCTTAATAATCGCCATCCTAGAAATAAAATTACAACATTTTTCTGCTGGTCTTGGAAGGTTGAAAACTGTAGGTAACATGTTGACATCACAAATGAAAGTCATAGTATTCTACAAAGTCATAGTCAAAATTTGAAAATATAGAAATTCTAACACCTCTTCCTTTTCTTGAAGTATAAAGCTGAAAGAAATGTACTCTCAGACAAACTGGCTAATTGTGTACAAAATCCCTCTTTTGAAGAAATGTACTTTGAGCGAGTTATGCCGTCACCGAAAATGTAAATAAAAAATAATTTAACCCATTTTGTTTCTCATATTTTGTCATAAATTTGACTAGTTTACATGCTTTAATTGAAACGGAAATTGATTTTCCATAAAAACACGAGTTGAGGCAACAACTTTCATTGTACCATTTTGTTCTCGTTATTGAAAAGCCTTTGCACCAAAATTTTTGATAAAAAAATTGTGAATTCCTTCAGAAAAATGTGTGCTTAGAATTTTCAAATTTATTTCATTGCCATCTGGTCAGGAATAATATATTCTTATTCCAAAAATGCAAACCTGATGAACCAAAAAGAACCCCTATTTAAAATTATAATATTATTTCCCCTGTTCTTTAAATCGCATTCTTCAAAAAAATTTTTATGGCACTTGTTGAAAGTGTTTAATCAAGAATGACATCTATTGAAAATCAAAAATACGCAAAAAATAAAGAAGGTATAATTCTTGACAGATTTTAAAGGAAATTTTTAATGTAATGTTATATATTTACCACCCCAAAAAAGAAGTGTATGACTAAAGGTTGAATATTTTTTTGGGGTGATTGATGATGTGCTGTCAAGTGGGTGTATATTACCTTGCCTGGCAAGCTATTTTAGTACCATGGATGGAATGAACTAAACACTATCAGTAGAAAAAGCATAGATATAAATGACAATCCTTTTAACTTACCACCAGAGATGGCACAGTGACTTCTAGGAATTGTTAAACTTTTACCTAAAACATAAAACACAAGCTTTCAATACAGACAATTTTAATGATATCCTTAAATACTTTCATTATTTAGTAATTATTTATTTTTTAATGATTCTGTGGTTCGAATATAAAAATATATACATACCAGTAGTAGACAAAGCAAATAGTTCATTTTTGTCTGAAGTTAAGTTAACGGATTTGGCACTCATTAAATAAACATATGCTGTATGACCTGGCCCACGGATTTTATGTTGATATAATGTATCACTATCAGGTGGGAGTTTCTTATCAATTATCCATTTCTGTACTTCAAGTGGAAACTTGTAGATCATAAGAAACTGAAAGCAACAAAATCACTAATTTGAACTGAAAAAATAGCGAGGGCCATTGTTATACACCCACATTTAAAATGGCAGCCAGTCTGTCTTGGAGGTTGACAAGATTTATCAGTAAATGCCCAACAATGATCGGTACTTCAATGCCCGACACCGTCACTACTTCAATGCTTGGAAATATGCATTTATAGTAGAGTGATGAATGGAATCTTATGGTAGCTATAAAGGGTAGTATCAAATCTTGCAAGTCATATCACAAATTTCATCACTGATTTCAGAACCTCTATGTATGCTATTACCGCTTTACAGGATTTATTAAACATTTTGATCAAAAAAGCATCCTTACATAGGAGTTAAAATAATTGGACAAAAGGGTGTTAAAATATAAGTAAATAAAGGAAGGAGTACCTTTGTTTTCAAGTCTTTGATTGTGTCCATTGTTGTTACTTTAAGATTGATGGGACGACTTGAACCGCTCTCTCGATCTTCTACATAAACTGATAAACTAAGAATTATAAAGTCAAATTAATATGAATGACAGCTAAAAAAAAATGTGTATATTGATGTTGCTCTACGCTTCTGTTGTTTACTGAAGGATAGTTTTTTGACAATTTCTATAGATAAAATTGAGGTCTTGCTCAACTGTTGAGGCAGTCATTTACACAACTATATCCTTTTTTATCAACGCGTGATTCGAAAGAATCAAATTGAGGACAACTCACGATTTTAACTTGTTTTGAAGATCAATTCTGAGTAACAAAATCAAATAGTTGTAAAACAAATGTTGCTGAATTACGAAGCTTACCTAAACACATCATTAGCTGATCGCCCTAGAGAATTTACATCCACTTCCATATCAAGTTTTATCCTTTCTGTAGCTAGTCTAGCAGCTATTTGCTTAGCTTGGTCTGTATTACCACTATAAATGGCAGTTTTTAATGTTTCACATATAACTTGCAATTGTTCAAGAGTCAATGATTTCAAATTATAAGGTTTATTATCAATAGAAACATATGAAGCACTAGAATTAGTTTTGGTTGCCATATTTCTTTCTTTAGTGCAAGGTACAGGACATTTCATTAAATTTACTATATTATCTGGTGATACTTCTGTAAATATAATTAAAAATACATCTTGCCAGGCTAGATAATAATAGCCAACACCCACTGGCAGCATTGAATTTGAATAATACATTGAGTAGGCCTAATAACTAAAAAAAACATTCATTGAAAATTGTTATCAATGCCAATACTCACACCAAGTTTCATCAGATCCATTGAAAATTGTAGCTTCTATTGCATCAACCATAAAATTTTGACATGATTTTACTAAGTCAAGGGCAATAACTCAAAAACTGTTCATCTAAATCGTCAAATTCGAACTTCACTGTCATATTATCAATTCCAATACTCAAACAAAGTTTCATCAAAATCAATAGAAAAGTTGTACCTTCTATTGCACTTACAAATACAATTTTGATATAATTTTACTAAGTCAAGGGCAATAACTCAGAAACTGTTCATCAAAAAATCTTGACCACAGTATTATCAATTTCAATGCACATACCAAGTTTCATTAAAATCCATTTAAAAATTGTAGCTTCTATTATGTTTACAACAAATATATAGTCAGAACTTAAAAACCTTTCATCGAAAAAATCATCAATCAAATTTGACTGCTGTCTTATCAATACCAATGCTCATTCCAAGTTTCATTAAAATCTGTAGAAATTCGTAGCTTCTATAGTGTCTACAACAAATGTTGACGGACGGATGGACTGACGGACCTGGGCAACAACAATATACATGCACATATTCATGTGGGCGTATAATAAAAAAGGTTAAGGTCATGGTTCACAATTTTGAGGTTGATTTAGGCCACTGTACAAAAAAATCAAATAATCTCTTCGACAGTAGATATTTAAGTTCTTTTTTTCTTCAATAGTTTATCCTCAAAATTGGGGTACCAAATAAATGGCCATCTTGTTGATAAGATCTACAATAGCGTTTTCTAAACAAGTGGTTGTCTAGCAAGATACTCCCACTTTAAAATATATTTTCTGTTTTAATGCAGCAGAAACTCTAAGATTATTTAGGTCTAATCCAAGTTCTCATCAATATAAATGTTCGCACCAAATTTCATTTAAATCAGATAAAAACTTTATTGTCTATAGCAATCACAAGCCAATTTCGCCACGTTTTAACTAAGTCAAGTGCAATAAATCAAAAACCGTTCATCAAAAAATCATCAATTTGAAACTTGACCAAGATGACTTAAACTTCAATGATCACATCAAATTTCATTCAAATCAGATGAAAACTGTTGTCTCTATTGTGTTCACAAGTCTATTTCAACTGTTTTAACTTAGTCAAGGCCAATAACTCAAAAAACGTTCACCGAAAAATCGTCACTATCAAACTTGTCCAAGATTTCATCAATATAAATTATTATACCAAATTTCATTCAAACCCAATGGAAATTGTGATCTCTATCGTGTTCACAAGCCAATTTTGCTGCATTTGGACTAGGTCAAGTGCAATACCTAAAAAACCATTTATCGAAAAAATCACTTTTTTCAAACTTGTCCGAGATCTCATCAATATAAATGATCACAGCAAGTTTCATTCAAATCCGATGAAAACTGTAGTCTCTATTGCGTTCACAAGCCAATTTTGACACGTTTTGTCAAGTGCAATAACTCAAAAACCATTCATCGAAAAATCACCAATTTTGAACTTGTCCAAGATCTTATCAATATAAATGATCACAGCAATTTCATTCAAATTCGATGAAAACTGTAGTCTCTATCGCGTTCACAAGCCAATTTTGATGCGTTTTGTCAAGTGCAATAACTCAAAAACCATTCATCAAAAAATCGCCAATTTTGAACTTGTCCAAGATCTTATCAATATAAATGATCACAGCAAGTTTCATTCAAATCCGACAAAAAGTGTAGTCTCTATTGCGTTCACAAGCAATTGTGGACAGACGGACGACAGGCAGGGGTGACGATAATATACAACCACATTATAATGTGGGCGTATAAAAAGGCAAATCATCACTGAAATTCTTAAACTCAAATAATCATGGAAATACATTACTAAGTGAGTAAAATTTCAAAAGTTGTCTGTGAACACAATTACAGAACAGCTCAGTAATTCTGGTTTCTCAAATCTGAAATACTATTGACTCTGAAAATGGTGAACCATGGCTTTTAAGCAGAAAAATAGGATCATCACAAGGGCTATTTGGTATGGCACTTCAAAGTCATTTGTCTGTACATTACATATTTCTTATTTTAATGATTCAGACTTCTCAGTTGGTAAGTAGATGACAAGTCAATGTCCCCTTCGGAATTCTCATGCTTTGCCAGAACATATGCTGCAATGGCAGTATTCACTTGGCAAGGGGTTTCGCATCCTTACAGACATCACATCTGAAATGGCTAGGGTCAAGTGGAGTGGCAATGACTGGTACACAATGCTTGCAATGTTAGCTTGCAAACTCAAACTCAATTTCATATTTCATAATACTAGTATATTTGTGGTCTCAGTCTGAATCATATGGATTCTGCTTATTATACCCATTTAACACCATAGGGAATGGTAACAAATAATAATAATAAAATCTAACTGTACTCAATTCAGAAAAAATGTTGTCATAGTTACCATTAAATTCATCAAATGAAGAATGCTCTGTTGCAAATTTAGTTATAACATAGGTTTCGTGCAGACGATGTACTACAGGTATAACTTTTTGAGTAAATAAATTTCCACGGTATTGATCATCTAATTTTATCACAATTCGTTTCTCTCGGCTATCTTCATAATAGATATAAATTATATGATATCTTATATTGTTTCTAGTTTGAATAGTGTAAATTAATTTGCCTCCTTCTGGTTGTATTAAAGGTACTGTTAAAAATAATTTATTCTGAAATAAAAAAAAAAAGTTTCCAGGCAAGGTAACATACACTCACTACCAGTTGTCAGAAATGAAGAAATAATAACAAAGTCATTAGTGACCTGAAAATTAATTTTCTGAAAATCTTTAAGGCCAACATTAAACATTGCAAATTTCAAACTTGACCAAATTATCAATAGGCCTACATGTCAGCATATCAATTTTCAAAAAGATTGGATAATTCTTCCCCTATCATATTTTGGCCTTGTTGATCATCCATGATGCCGACGACGTTAAATAAATAAATTAAGGGAAGTAACTCTGAAACAAACGACCTTCCTGTCGTGATCATTTAAAAAAGATTTAAGGGTACTTTTACGGTTAATTGTGTGTCCCATTTGAATACAAATTAGATTATTGCTTTTTTGGCATGGATTGTATCAGTTAATGTGAAGAAAAACATCGCTGAACACGAAAAGAAAATATTTATTTTTTTCGTTTCATTTTTAAAATAATTTTGATTCCATAATTTTGACGTCAACAAAAGTTTTGTCAAATTGAATAGTTTCGTTTTATTGTATGAAAATCTACGATCCTTAAATTTAACAATATCTATTTTGGCGCATTTTTTTCCTTCCGGTAGGCCGGTTGGCAGCGGTTGGCGGTAGGCTTTTGAAACCCATCCATATTTGATGCATTTGACTAAATCAAAGGCAATAACTCGAAAACTGTTCATTGAATGCAATTGAATTTTAAATAATTTGTTATTCATTTTTCAATAAATACAAAATGAGAAGAAAATACTACAAGACAACAACAGTCCTAATTTAATTACAATTTTGAATAACCCTATTTAACCCTCATAAATTTTGTGGTTGGGTTGAGCACCTTCGAGTTGGACTTGTATGGTCTCTTCACCCTAAATAGCAATCAAAGCTTCGGTTTCCTATCAGTCCAAGTAGCTTCCCGTTAGGCACACATTTTAACGCTGATGTATGATGTAAATAATAATTTGAGACTAGCTTGTCGTTCCCGCGGATAAAGTAAAAAGGTCAAGCCATTATAGCGCAAGCGCAAATGGTCTCAGCAAAGTGGGCCAAGTCAACCTGGCCCAGTGACGCGTTTACACAGCACTAATATTTTGCCGTGCCATACTCGGCCCAGACAGAGACCACCTCTTCTTGCGGGACTCGGCCCACTTGAAACTAGCACGGTGCCGAGCCATCTTAACCCGTTTAGACAGTCACTTTTTCCTCCAAACCATACTCGGTTTGGACTCATCCTGGATTTCTTTTGGCTGGCTTTTGGATTTGAACCATTTAACAATGCTCGTGTATCCTAGATCTTTTCAAAAAATTTTGATTGTTGATACCAATATTTTAATCAATTTCTAAGTTAGATTTCAGGAAATTCTTATTTTAGGACTGGTGCCATTCATACCAAATAATTTATATCGGAGACTCTGATTCAGAGTACATGTATCTGTTTGTGTGAATGGTGTGTGTCTTTTTAACTAAAATTAAACAATCCATAAGCTTATCTATTGCTCTGTGACCTAGGCCAGTGCTTTCATTGAGACTCACAATAAGTCCTAACACTGGGACAAAGTTCAATTTTAATTTTAAATTCTCCTAAGAGAATCTCTAATTGCAGTTTGTACTAGGAAAGGTCCAATTCACAATTTCAGTTCACCCTAGAACAAAGTTTAATTTAAGATTCTTCTAAGACTATTTAAAGTTCTCCTAGGAGAAACTTACAATAGTTTCTACTGTAACATATACATGATATATATGATACATCTGAGTATTCAGACATTCTACATAACAGACATCTTTTATTAGTTCCAAATGATTTCCTTCTAAACAAATGGTTACTAAATTCCCTGATAAATATTTCAGTATAACAAAGTTGTGTCAAATTGTACCAAAATCTAACTTGTCTAAAATATATTACCATATAAATTAAAGTGTATTATTTAAATCAGATGAATACTGTAGTCTTTATTTCCACAAGCCAAGGGCAATAACTTAAAACAAATCAGATAAAACTGTACTCTCTATATAGTGTTCAAAAAAAAAAATTGACACGTTTTTACTAAGACAAGTGCAATAACTCAGAAACTGTTCATCAAAAATTCTTGACCACAGTATTATCAATTTCAATGCTCACACCAAGTTTCATTAAAATCCATATAAAAATTGTAGCTTCTATTATGTTTTCAACAAATCGTCAAATTCGAACTTCACCTATCTGATGAAAACTATTGTCTCTGTTAGATAATCGCTTATTTTATTGTTTCATTAAGGTTAGATACAAACATGAGCTCAATCATCTCCACCTAAATTTTAAGATGGACAGACAAGGGTGGGGACAATATACATCCAAGTGAATGTACAGTATTAAAAGAATATCAATCAACCTTGATACTAATTAACAACTAAACCATCACATAGATAAAAGTCTACAGTAATAAAATCCAGAGATCTGTGAGCGATAAATGATAAATAAAGAACCGCATAACAATCTCTGCATGTAAAACATTAACAATATAAAAAGTTTGGTCTGGGGCTCAGAATGATTCTTGTTATGTTTCCTTAGAAACAAGTTCCATTGTAATCCAACAAGTTTTCTGTTTAAAACATATATATTTTGTTAGATGCCCCTAAAAGGCTTTAATCGTTTTCAAATTGATTTTTAATGCAGAAAATGTTAAAAATTTAGACCTTATGTTAAAGTATATTGAGACAAGTCTCAATGAAAGCACTGGCCAAGGATGCTCCTCTTTCTAAATAATAATAGTTGATCTCACCTGTCCTTGACATTTATCTTTAAATGCAGAAATATGATATTTCTCATATTTTGAACTTGTTTCTTTAGACAAATATACAGTTAGTTCATGATTGGCCACATAAAGATTGTTTTCATTATACTCATCCATATGAACACTGTTAAACCTTTTTGTGGAACCATCTTTGGTTTGTATGCACACTTTTGGTAAATTAGAGAAATTTAATTCAGGTTGTAAAACACTACATGGGGCTTCAGCTATAATATGCCCTTTAACCTCAGACCTATTATGGGTAAAGCTCATTCTTCCAATCTTAGAATTTCTAGTCCTTATACAGGACATCATCAATAAACACCAATAATTTGATTAAGAATTCTATCTTGAGAAGATCTACTTGTCAAATTTTAATATGTAATCTTCCTTTTAAATCATTTTTCATATCCTCTATTAACATCACTTAATGATTATTTCTATCACAATAAAACATCACCAGTATACACAGTATAAACATGAAGAAAATACACAAATCAACTTCAATATGATAAACATACATGTACTTTTTAACACCTTGAAATCTATTCGCCTATGGTAACTTAGTGTATTAGTAACTCACAATATACAACAGCCTATTCCTAGGGATTTCTCATTGACCTTGAACCTAAATGTGATCACTTTTGAAAGATGATAGCCATTTCTTAAAATCCAATTTCAATTAAAACAATGGGTATCAAACACTAGCATAGTAAATATTATTTTAGGATTATTGATATATACAGCGGAAATCAACAATTATAATATACATCTTGAAGATTTTTAAGGATGTATTGATGAAAATCCCATGAGTCATGTACAATGAACTGCTTGAAATACATTTAGAGGAAATAATAGTGAAGTGAAACTAGCTATAAAGAAACTCATGCATGTTTTATATGCAACCTGCTTAGAGATAAATAGGCCTACTTCCTGGTGAATTGAGGGCTGTTGTGACATAGTGTCTATATCATCACACCCATATTAATCTATCTTTTGGGACACTTTTAGAATGACCAAGTTTTGGGACACTTTTAGAATGACCAAGTTTTGGGACACTTTAGAATGACCAAGTTTTGGGACACTTTTAGAATGACCAAGTTTTACAATGGAATATTAAGCCCTGTGTTAAAATCCTGAGAGTTGACAGTCCCTGATAAAACCTTCTGAGGTATGTCCACTAAACTAATTGCAAAACTAATAATTTAACAAACAAGGCAGAAGTCAGGAACACTGACAAAAAAATATTTACAACCATATACATGTATGCAGTTATTTAACACCAAAAATATAAGATAGACTTGCAAACAAGGCGAAATACGCCTACCAGCAGCTTTGATTGTACAAATCATTGATTGTTGTCTATTCTATAGAGAATTTTAAGTCGGACATAATATTTCGGTGAAAAATTATCAGATCATTACGAAAATAAATAGATCATCTTCATTATGACAGTGACCTAAAAATCAAAAGAATTCCATAAAGAGTTGTTGCCTGTAGAGTGAGCTGGAGTTGAACAATACACTGAAAATGCAAACATAAGTCAGACACCATATTTCGGTTAAAAATTATCAGATCATTAAAATAACTAGAATTGCTTACAATTATGAACGTATTTCGAGAGCCTTAAAATATTATATAGGCTAAATTTGCAATTACCTACATCTAGACAATATATTGAATATCATTTGACCTAGTTTTCAAAGTCATAAAATAATTAGGTCACACCTTCCGTAACGGTTAATGATGGCGAAAATATGAAAATTATCAATTTTTGCTGTATTTAAGTACACTTATCTCTATGAATTTTTTAAGTAAGCCAAATTAAAAAATATTTACTCGTAGACAATATATTGAATATTATTTGACCTAATTTTCAAGGTCATAGATTAAGTGGGTCACACCTTCCGTACCCGTTAAAGTGACCTAATTTTGAAAAAATCGAAATTTTAATAATTCGAAAGAAAATACGAAATTTGAAAATCGGTCTCCAAGAAAAGGTAGATAATGATCCATTGTATCTATGTGCTAAATTTCATCAAAATCGGTCTATCAGTAGTGTATGAATTTCGGATTTAAGAATTGTAACGAAAATTCAAAATGGCGGCCGATATGGCAGCTTGACCTAATTATTTAGGTCAAATCAATTACTATTGACAAGTTATTTATAAAACAGTTTTCACTTTTCACCTAGCAGTTATAGATCGGAAGTTACGTAATTACGTCATTTGAGGCTAAACCGGAAGTGGAATTTTTATTTTCACATTTTTTCAAAAATTATAAACATATCGCCTATCAACTGGTAAAGTTTCAAAATTTTACCATTTATATTAAAGGAGAAATCACGGTCTGAAATTTTTGCCGATGACCCTTGAATATTGAATTGCAAATCGTGGGTAAAATATTTAACCTAATTGCATAATACCTATAATTGTTAGTTGACAAATACATTGAAGTTTTCAAATCTGAAAATCCGGTCAAAATCGAACTGAAAAATAAACTTGCTAAAGCAAAAAAACCTGAACTTCCGGTTCTCACTTCCTGTCAGAGATAGAACTTCCGGTTTTTGTTTTATTTGATAATAGAAATCATTCTAAGATCAACTGTAGATTTAGAATTTCTGCACCTTTTACCAGTTTGTCTGCAAACTCATCCAAGAATTACAAAAAAAAAAATAAAAAATAAAACTAGAATTGCTTACAATTATGAACGTATTTCGAGAGCCTTAAAATATTATGTAGGCTAAATTTGCAATAACCTACATCTAGACAATATATTGAATATCATTTGACCTAGTTTTCAAAGTCATAAAATAATTAGGTCACACCTTCCGTAACGGTTAATGATGGCGAAAATATGAAAATTATCAATTTTTGCTGTATTTAAGTACACTTATCTCTATGAATTTTTTAAGTAAGCCAAATTAAAAAATATCTACTCGTAGACAATATATTGAATATTATTTGACCTAATTTTCAAGGTCATAGATTAAGTGGGTCACACCTTCCGTACCCGTTAAAGTGACCTAATTTTGAAAAAATCGAAATTTAAATAATTCGAAAGAAAATACGAAATTTGAAAATCGGTCTCCAAGAAAAGGTAGATAATGATCCATTGTATCTATGTGCTAAATTTCATCAAAATCGGTCTATCAGTAGTGTCTGAATTTCGGATTTAAGAATTGTAACAAAAATTCAAAATGGCGGCCGATATGGCAGCTTGACCTAATTATTTAGGTCAAATCAATTACTATTGACAAGTTATTTATAAAACAGTTTTCACTTTTCACCTAGCAGTTATAGACCGGAAGTTACGTAATTACGTCATTTGAGGCTAAACCGGAAGTGGAATTTTTTTTTCACATTTTTTCAAAAATTATAAACATATCGCCTATCAACTGGTAAAGTTTCAAAATTTTACCATTTATATTAAAGGAGAAATCACGGTCTGAAATTTTTGCCGATGACCCTTGAATATTGAATTGCAAATCGTGGGTAAAATATTTAACCTAATTGCATAAAACCTATAATTGTTAGTTGACAAATACATTGAAGTTTTCAAATCTGAAAATCCGGTCAAAATCGAACTGAAAATAAACTTGCTAAAGCAAAAAAACCTGAACTTCCGGTTCTCACTTCCTGTCAGAGATAGAACTTCCGGTTTTGTTTTATTTGATAATAGAAATCATTTTAAGATCAACTGTAGATTTAGAATTTCTGCACCTTTTACCAGTTTGTCTGCAAACTCATCCAAGAATTACAAAAAAAAAAAAAAAAAAATAAAATAATCCGAACGATTACAATACGTTTTCGCCAAAGTCGAAATACGTAATAATCCGAACGATTACAATACGTTTTCGCCAAAGTCGAAATACGTAATTAATAGGGATCTTCTACATAATGCACTGACTGAAATAAAAATCAAAAGAATCCATTAGAGCCTTTAGAGTGAGCATGAGTTGCACCTTATACCTAATGGAGTGAAAAAGGCTAAGTCAGACACGTTATTTCAATGAAATATTATCAGATTATCACAAAATCGACAGGGATCATTTTCATAATGCCACTGACCCACGAAATAAAAATCAAAAGAATCCATAAAGAATTGTAGCCTGTAGAATGAGGACACACAAATGTGAACGGACCGACGGGGCAATTATAAAATATGCCCTAAAAAAATGTATAAGTGTATAAAAAAAAAGAAATCTCAAACTGAAAATGAATAATTACAAAATATTCTGGTTCAGAAAGACTAAACAAACATGACCAAACAACATCACCTGTGTCTAACTACAGTAGAACCTGCATTAAGAGACCACTCAAGGGAAAATTTAAAAACGGTCGCTGAGTGAAGGTAGCTTATTTTGCACCAAAAAATATTTTTGATGCAATTTTAATAAGTCAAGGGCAATAACTCAAAAACCATTCAAGGGAAAAAGTCGGAAATTCAAACTTGACTAATGTCTTATCAATTCTGATGCTTACACCAAGTTCCATCAAAATCCTTTGAAAATTAAAGCTTCTTATTGCAACCACAATAGAATTTTGACGCAATTTCACAAAGTCAATGGCAATAACTCAAACAGTTCACTGAAAAACTGTCAAATTCAAACTTGTTTGAGGTCTAATCAATTCCAATGCTCACACCAAGTTTCATCAAAATCCATTGAAAATTTTAGCTTCTATTGCACCCACAATAAAATTTTGACGCAATCTTACTAAGTCAAGGGCAATAACTCAAAAACTGTTCATCGAAAAATCTTATCTTATTAATTCCAATGCTCATACCAAGTTTCATTCAAATGCATTGAAAATTGTAGCTTCTATTGCATCAACAATAAATTTTGACGTGATGTAAATAAGTCAAGGGCAATAGCTTTTATCGAAGAATCTTCAAATGCGAACTTGACCGCCGTCTTATCAATTCCAATGCTCACACCAAGTTTCATTAAAATCCATTGAAAATTGTAGCTTCTTTTGTGTCTACTACAAATATAGAGGCAGAAACAATAACTCAAAAAACGTTTAACGAAAAATCGTCCAAATCGAACTGAACGCTGTCTTATCAATACCAATGCTCATACCAAGTAGCTTCTATAGTGTCTACAACAAATGTTGACAGACCGATGGACAGGGGCGACGACACTATACGTAAATACCATAACACCTCCACACCAAAACTGATGTTACAATCTTCAGCAACAAATCTTCACTTTTGGTTTGCGCTTTTGCTGGGATCGTCTTGGGTTATCGGGTCCATACTTTGAAATCTGTTTCTTGGACTTAGGTTGAAGTAAAGGTAGTCGCATTATCAGTCACCAGCGTATGTGGATATCCAAAAAGAGCGAATATAGGGTTGCTCTAGATGATATAGATGTAGTAGGATGAATGCAAGGATACCTTGAATAGGCATCTGTAATCACCAACCAATTTTACCCATGAAGTTAATAGCATGATCCACGTGTAATCTACTCCAAGGCCACAGGTGTATCGGAGGCTTTGGTGGTTTATTTTGGTGTTGGCCACATGAATCACAACGGCGACTTGTCATTTCAATAGCAGCATCGATGCCAGGCCAATAGACTGCAGTTCTTGCTATCTGTTTCATCCATTCCATGCCAAAGTGTCCTAAATGAAGTAGTTCAAGGATCTTTGGTTGCAAGCTTTCTGGAATTACAATTCTTGCACCGTGTAGAAGGCATCCATGACAGACGTTAAGTGAGTCTGATAGCTTTCTGAACTTTTCAATGTTCTAATTTTTCTCAGTGTGCTTTGGTGGCAATCATTCACGTACATAACGCATCACTGTAGCTATTACTGGATCCTTCCTGGACTCTTGTCGCAGGATGTTGGATTCCACAGGTTCGACTTCAAGGCAGAGAACTTTGATAGCGCAAACCATATCCATATCTTCACCACCTTCCTCCCTGTCGAAATCAGAATCACTGAAATGAATTGAAATTTGCCAGCCGTTTTCTTTTATACTTGTCATGGGCCTAAATATCATACAGTAATTCTATGAATTCTCCTCCTTTCACTGAAATTGTTTTTTTCAGCCAATTCTTTTTTGCGATATCCAACTACTGTCTAGGGTTGAGATTATATATCCATGACTCTAATGGAACATATGCGAGGGTTCTCCTCTTTCCATAGAAAGACATAAAAAAAAGGACTGATATTGTGCATTTTAAAATGTTGGTCGTATACTTGTGTCACCCTCCTTCGTTCATTCGTCCATCCACAATTGTCTCCACAACAGGGGTTCCTAATTAATTCGTCGCGTAGGCCGATAATAAAAGGATTTTGGTTGCGGGCAACTGAGTACTAGCTTTACATTTCCCTGTTTCTTTATTTACATTCTGTTTCCAAATCATTCTTAACCCTTTAGAAAAAAAATCGACGTCAAAGCTATTTGCCCGAATGGCATCTTGTCGTGGGTTGGGTCGGATCTAGCCGGCAGAAGGTACAATGTACAATTCTTTGCGGATGTTGATGATACTATATTGGAGAACGCAACAGAACGGAATAGGGTGTATTCTTGTTCAGTTCCACAGAAATCAGATTTATACCTCTAATCTCATTTTTGTGGAACAAAATCATAATCTCTGTTTTCCTTTATGTATCATCGCCTTCAAAATAGTCTACGCGACTTATAGCAAACTTCTGCAATTCAAATTCCCTTTTCTCTCACTTGACATCAAACACTAGCATTTAACGTGACTAAGGTCTACTCTTAGGGCCTAAGCCTACATTAGAGATTTGCAACCGACCGCAGCGCGTAGCCCCAATAGACAAGAAGAAAACTAAAATAGAAACAATAGTTTCGGCTAGGATAATACCTATTAACGAAAATAAATATCTTGTTCCGTTCCTCAAAATACAGAGGGTATATCACTATTTTGCGGAAAGGAACATGAATCCACCCTGTTCTGTTCCGTTGGGTTTTTTTTTTTCTGTTTCGTTCCAGAAAATACAAATAGCCTTACATCCCACCACTTTTTTA
Source organism: Nipponacmea schrenckii (assembly GCA_030562195.1). Classification (NCBI taxonomy): domain Eukaryota; kingdom Metazoa; phylum Mollusca; class Gastropoda; family Lottiidae; genus Nipponacmea; species Nipponacmea schrenckii. The sequence continues at coordinate 5,734,070 of JAUJPP010000006.1, forward strand.
CCATGCATTGCATATAGCCATTTGAACGGCATTTGGTTATTTGCCACTAGTGGTAAATATCTCGTGCCGTCACAAATTCATGCAGTTTGATAAAAATAGTATCTACATAATTTCAACCACAATCTCTATCAGACCTTAAACCCGAGAAATGTCAAAACGAAAATGGACAGAATTTAAGGTTCAAATTGCCAAACGTAGACAGGGAGGGGGGAGACAAAGCCAAGGCCAAGGGTACCGGTCATGACGAAACTGTTGAATATCGCTCTCGGAAAATGTTGAGAGTAAATGCCAAAAATATCACCGTCTTGGTCCCCTCACTATGGGAATAGACATTTGTAATAGCACAAGAAAACGGGCTATCAGAGTGACTTGTGAACAGCGGCTTACTGCTAATACCCTACTGATAGACAAAAGTGTGACTGGATAATCTGGACACTATGGCGCAGTAGATGAAGACGATTTTTTTTTTTTTAAATCAAAACATAGAACTGTTATAGTTCTATGATCAAAACAAAAAAAAAATTGAATTGAAAAAAAAATTAAAGTTAAATAAAAAGTGAAATGAAAGTAAAAGTAAATAAAAAAAAAAAACAGGGTAAATAAAAAAAAAACGAATCGAAAGTAAAACTACAATAAATGAAAGACAAAATGAAAGTAAATAAATATGAATTTGAATTCGAAAAATGAAATCAAAGTAAAAAATAAACGAAATGGAAGTAAAATATAAACGAAATAAAAGTAAAATTAATTTAAAAACAAAAGTAAATCAAAAATGAATTTAAATTTGAAAAGCAGTTTTTCGTATATAAAAAAATAAAACCGCTATGCCGCTCATGGGCCACCATACTATAGTGATGTAGATTCTATCCACATACCAAGGACTACTTTTCAAGTACTTGCCACATACCTAAACGATAAGCAAATAGGGCCAAGTTTACTAATCGCAACACTAACAACAGGTCAAGTTTATTTATCACTACACTAACAACAGGTCAAGTTTATTTATCACTACACTAACAACAGGTCCAGTTTATTTATCACTACACTAACAACAGGTCCAGTTTACTTATCACTACACTAACAACAGGTCCAGTTTACTATCACTACACTAACAACAGGTCCAGTTTATTTATCACTACACTAACAACAGGTCCAGTTTACTTATCACTACACTAACAACAGGTCCAGTTTATTTATCACTACACTAACAACAGGTCCAGTTTATTTATCACTACACTAACAACAGGTCAAGTTATATCACTACACTAACAACAGGTCAGTTTTTACCTACCCCTAACAACAGGTCCAGTTTACTTATCACAAACAGGTCCAGTTTACTAACTCTAACAACAGGTCCAGTTTACTATCACTACACTAACAACAGGTCCAGTTTACTTATCACTACACTAACAACAGGTCCAGTTTACTTAACGCTACACCAACAACAGGTCCAGTTTATTTATCACTACACTAACAACAGGTCCAGTTTATTTATCACTACACTAACAACAGGTCCAGTTTACTATCACTACACTAACAACAGGTCCAGTTTACTTAACGCTACACCAACAACAGGTCCAGTTTATTTATCACTACACTAACAACAGGTCCAGTTTACTTATCACTACACTAACAACAGGTCCAGTTTACTTAACGCTACACCAACAACAGGTCCAGTTTACTTATCACTACACTAACAACAGGTCCAGTTTACTTATCACTACACTAACAACAGGTCCAGTTTATTTATCACTACACTAACAACAGGTCCAGTTTACTTATCACTACACTAACAACAGGTCCAGTTTATTTATCAACGCTACAATAACAACAGGTCCAGTTTACTTATCACTACACTAACAACAGGTCCAGTTTACTTATCACTACACTAACAACAGGTCCAGTTTACTTATCACTACACTAACAACAGGTCCAGTTTACTTATCACTACGATAACAACAGGTCCAGTTTACTAAACTCTACAATAGCAACAGTCCAGTTTATTATCACTACACTAACAACAGGTCCAGTTTACTTATCACTACACTAACAACAGGTCCAGTTTACTTAACGCTACACTAACAACAGGTCCAGTTTACTTATCACTACACTAACAACAGGTCCAGTTTACTAAACGCTACACCAACAACAGGTCCAGTTTACTTATCACTACACTTACAACAAGTCCAGTTTACTTACTTATCACTACACTAAAAACAGGTCCAGTTTGTTTAACGCCACACTAACAATAGGTAAATATTATCTGACACTTCTCTACAAGGTACCAGGAATTTTTGTATTTAAGCACTGGGCTAAAATTTGTATTTGACCCATTTCATTAAAGAAACATTAAAATACAACAATATTTTTGATGAAACAAATTTTATTCCACTAACATTGTTATTAAAGTGTGAGGGAACTCTTCTAAAATTCAAACATGAATGTTATTGGCCTTTCTAATTATCCATTCTCCGTTTCTTATATTACATGTGCTCAAATTACAATTTTCAACAGAGGTTTATATGCATATAGAACGGGGGTGAATTAAACACAAAGGGGGGTAGGGGGCAGGGGGATTATGTGAATCGATGGAAATTGAGCAACAGTTTCAAAATGAACTTGCTGATATTTGTTATTGTATCTGGTAGGCCTGCACATTTAACACAGTGATCTATGACTTTAAGGATGTGAAGACCCTTGTTAAAGAGCACCAAGTTCTCACTAGAGTGCCTTCTTATATTCTTTGAGCTATATTTGTGGCCTGTGTTTTTTAAATTATATCATCATATTAACATGTTTCAGTTTTAAGATTTTTTCAATCTCACTGACGTAAGTGGCGAACTCATTGACGGAGTGACGAACTCACTGACGTACTGACGTGTGAGGTAGCCCTTACTCGATTTTTTTTTATATTCAATATTTGTTATTGCTAGGGTTGAATGGCTGAGAATTTTTTTCTCTTTCCCAGGGAGGAAGTGATCTTAAATTAGTGTTCAAAAAACAGTGTAATGTAGAAAAAGGTAAGCGAATTGTTATTCGTTTTTTTAATCTTTTAGAAGTAAACTAAAGTGAAAGAAGAGAGTTACCATAGAGAAAAACAAGGTCCCTGTGTCTAGTGTATGGCCTGGGTTGGTCACTCAGTCAATCACTGTGGTGGCTGTGGGTAGAATGTGGGTGTAAAAAACTTGGTTTTTACTGCTTGGTCCATAAAGGCTTCATAGCCCCCTTAATAAAGGTTGAGGAAATGAACAATACATGTACATGAATGAATACAAACCTTCGCTGTTCAGTTATATTTCAGTTTCGATTTCTCTCTTGTTACTGTTAGTGATTCATTTTTCTTTTTAAGAACCTTCCATGAATAACTTCCCCTTTTTCCAATGGTAACTAGTGTATCCAAATCCCAAACTGCTAAATAATAGTAAAAAAAAAAGACTATTAAATGAAATGTGACTTTACCCTGACTTTTGATAAAACTTTTATTTAGCGTCGTTTTTTTTTAAAGAAAACTCTTTAAGTTAGGGCTTATTTTTATTATTTTGCGCGATCTGTCACAGTCAATATAAAATAGTTTAATATCATCTAGACCAAGAGTGTTGGAAAAATAAATATAAATGGTTTTCTATATTATAAGCCTATAGACACGGTAAAGCAAACACTCAATTCATTTTCTAAATAAGTAAAGTAATGACAAAAAATTTTGAAGATTTGACGTGTTTTTAAAGTTTACGATTTGAACTACATTTTAAAGTTTGTTTTTTATTCCTACCGAGTATTGTAGTCATATTTATCTTTAGTAACATTTCCATTGCATTGTGGGAAAGGGAATATTTGTTTATTAGGCTGAACTTAGGCCTACGCTGAAATTTTGTTTTGTGTGGTTAAAACAGGAAGTCTACATTCTCCGTGATTTGAAAGATGTTTAGGCTCAAGGCCTTAGATTCTTAGAAACAAGTGATTAGTGTCTTAAGCTTCACATCAGATCGAAGAAAATCATTTCCGAGGACAAAACAACAGGTTTTTGACAGCTGATTTAATTTGCAAATGGCGGTTGTTTACATCCGCTTAAACGAAATGCAAGAATTATTTTTGGAAAATTCACCAACTGTTTCATCACAAGACAAATCAAACTTTAGACTTATATTTAGTCATCCTAAAAGTATTCCAACGAACAATCCTGTGCAAATTCCTTGTCATTGCTTGTTCTAATAATTGTAGACATAGGGCCTACATAAGAGTAGAATTTGGTTCCTAATAAATTCTTTCTATACCGAATTAAAACAAAGGGCTTCCCAGGACATAGGGATACGTTCAGAATAGAAATCAATTAAATATTTAAAGGATACAAATCGTAGAACTGTAACAGAATAACATATGTTCATACTCACAGTTAGTTTTAGTATCTTCAATGAACTAATTAGTAGACTTTTGTTTTATAGCCTAAACATTGTACCGGGTATTGTGTTTTATTTAGAAAGTAACAGATAATACAGTGCCTAATCTGTAATTAGCAATTAACTTGTTTATCATCATTAATCTGGATTATACTAGCTATTGTTATAGAACTTTCTGTACAAGATCACAACAGTCACAAGTTCATAACACCTGAAAAAAGTTCTTGTCATAGGCTACTTTAATCATGAAGTTACTGGAAAATTCACGATTTGAGGCTGTTAATGCTCAATTATGTATGGAGTTAGAGAATTGTAGAATTGAAGGAAGGTTTGTAAATGTTTAAACACTTGCCCTTGTGATTTTATGTACTTATAGCTAGTGACTGATAATGTGCAGATATACCATTGCCTGGATTCTCTATTGTTTTGCAGCTTTAAAATACAAATGTCTTCGTTACAAATGCAAAATGTATAAATATACTCTATATAACATTTTACATTATAGACTTTGCATTATGGAATTTGCATAATGCATTATCAATCCTTGCAAAATCAAGCCTTGTATTTTTAAAGCTCACCTTTCTTTATATTCATACAGTCACAGATAGAACTCCACTATTTCTCAATTAGTGCTGTCATACAACATGCCACAATACACGTTTCGTATCGCAGGGTCGTGTATCAACTCTTTATAATACATAGCATTCCCTAAAAAGTGGGTAATATTTTATTTACTAGCAGGTAAATGAAAGCTTATCCTATCACCAATTCTTTCCGCTGACTTCACTGAATTAATTTAGACATTATTATTTCCAGAGTATATAAAAAATAAAATTTAGAGTCAATTGTGTTGTAATTTGTATCTACTGTCATGAAAAACCTCAAGTTTAGTTCAGAATTTCTTCTTCCACAAAAAATATACAAACCAACTGAACATCTAAGTTACAGATAGAAAATATGGCTGACTATATACATGCCTCAGTATCCTGATTCGTAATTCTTACTTACAGTAAATCAATTGAAGGGGTTGAGGATTCAAAATCTGGAATGTGTAAAAACATGATAGTAAATAATTTTAAAAATTATATTGTTTGTATGGAAGTCTGTTTATCAATGAACTTGTCTGTAGGTATCACCAAGACTTAAATAATTAGATATATACAGTTTAAGTTTGTTATAAATGCCATGTGTTTATATAATTACAGGATCGAGAGTTATTCCTGTAAAATGGCTGGTAATGATAAAAGGTTATTTAAAATTCTAAGTAATGAAAATAGTCAGAATGCTGGTGGATTGCAGGCTTTATCTCCTCCGGAGAGTAAAGTAGTTTCACATAGTCCTATCAGGTTAGTCATTCAGGCATAAAATATAGGTCATCATATTTTGTAGCCTTCAATAGAAACAGTAAAGTGCAGCAGTAGATACCCATTTGTGAATTAATTGAAATATTAATTTTAAGGCCTTGTTCAGAGATGTTTATATACTTTTTTTTAGGCAATACAGTAAAAGTCAAGATGGAGAAGGCTATTTATGTGATACTATATCAACAAAAACATTATTTTATTTAATATCAACGTTGAATGCTTCCTTCCAACCCGATTATGATTTTAGTAATGCTAAAAGTGAGGAATTTAGCAGAGAACCAAGTTTACAGGTATAGTATATCAAATATATATCTATTTATTATGTTTCTCTTGTTGCCAGTCCATTTAGGGACCAATTCCAAAGCAAAACTATAATTGTAATTAATTACGTGTTTAGTTATGCATGAATACCAGAAATAATTTTGGATGATTGGGTTATGCCGTTTTTGTGTCTTCATTGAAAGAGGAAGATTCGAATGACAAATTAAGTTTGAAAGAATCAACTGGTATCGGAGTCATTGTTATCACATATATTAGATGCCATGTTGTATCGCTTACAGGCTCACACAAGGGACGTCAGATGTCTATTTTAAGAATAACCGGATGTTAGACTTTTGACTTTCAGGTATAAACAGACTGTGCAGGGAACGATTCCTTTAAAACCGCTTTATAGATTTTTATGAAATTTTTTTACATTGTCTTCTAAATTGTAAAATGCATCATAGTTTTAAAAATAATTTTGCTTTGGACTCTTTGATCTTTGATTATTTATAAAGAACTTTGATCTTTTTTATTTCATTGGAAATTTAAAGTATGATGCTTTTTTATTTCATTGGAAATTTAAAGTATGATGTTTTATATTTGCAAGCTGCTTTTTAGGAATTTCTCATACCTGATAAAGTAGGCCAAAACTGAACTAAATCATTGAATTTACAGATTTGATTTTCATTTTAGTGGGTAACAAATGCAGTTGATACTCAATTATTTGCTACAGCAGGAGATTTATTTGGTTCATTTAAACAACAGTTTTGGACATCTTTAGATGAAGAAATTTGTCTTTCTGAATGCGATATTTACAGGTAACTATCGATTTAAGCTGGACACACATGTATGTAGTTGTGTAAAAATTTGCTTTATCAAAAGATATATTATAGCTCAATTCCTGCAGTACATTTCAGATTGGAACTCTTACATATTGTTCATTTGCAATAACAGAAATGATACTGATTGCAATGAATCCTGGAAAAGGAATGCTAACTCCCAATCATTGCCATTCAAAGCTGAGTTTAGCTGCATCTGCTTTCAAACTTCCTAACATCTCAAGTCCATGTTTTTTAAACTAAGGAATGCTTTGTTTAATTTCAGTTTGGCTCTGAACATTTAATTTGATTGTACTAATTTCTTTCAGTTATAATCCAGACTTGAATTCAGATCCTTATGGTGAAGAGGGGTGTATTTGGTCATTTAATTATTTCTTTTATAATAAGAAATTAAAGAGAATTGTTTTCTTTACTTGTAGAGGGTAGGTCTCTATTTGATGCTAGTTTACGTTAGATCAATATCAATATCACCCAATATTTTCTTTAATTAATTTTGACCTAATGACATCATGATTCATATGTTATTGTTTAAACATTGACTAACATCATCTACAAAATGATTTCTCAATATGAATAATATTTCATGCAGTATCAAGATGTGGTGCTTGAAACACCATGAAAATAATGATGAAATAAAAAGTTGTTGTTTATGTCTGAACTGTGACACATTAGCAGCATACTTAGACACTTTGACATTAGATAAAGAATACTTTAATGCGATGTTGTGTCTACCTATTCTCAGAAAATCCAAGTTGAGGCACGTTTTTTCAGTTTTTTTTTTGTGATTAACAGTGACTTGTTATTTTAACAATACCTTGTATATTACAGAGCATCTAGACAGTGTATTGATTCAGGGCTAGGAACTGATATGAGTATTGATTTAGAAGATGATGCTATGTTTCTGTAAGTTAAATTATTTGCCTTTAAGAAAGTGTCAGTTTTCTTTCACTGACATTCAGTATCAAGTCACTTGAGACTATGATATAAATATTTCAAAAAATGTGATGTTAATTGTCACTATATATACATATATTGTTGACTTATGTTTTTCAGTGACAGTGAAGAGATGTAAAAAAGAGATATACAGGTGTCCCATGTTATTTAATAATGTATGTTTCCCTGTCAATGTGAGTACCAATACTGTTTGGGATGAACATTTGTTTAATACCATATTTTTATATACCATATCATTGATAGATTAACACATTAGTTAATGGATGTTGGATGTTCACTGAGAGTAACTAAGGTTATTTTCACTAGAAGTGGCAGTTTGTTCAAAGTTACAAAGTATCTTATGAAATATTTATGTTGCAATCATAATGAAGAGTTAAGAATTAGAAAATCAAACATTTTTCTGAGCTAATTATGCTCTGGCCTCTGGCTATAGACATAAATTGCAATTCAACGAAAATTGTAAATTGCCTTCCAAATGAAATGTATATAATGTCGAAAGTTACACCTTTTTGAGTGTTTCTAATGGTATTTTATGGTATATTTAATCCATGTTTAATCAAATTCTCAGAATATCTTGTGGGTTTGATTATCAACTTGATACGGTTTGACATTTTATAACAGTGAACAGTTCGATTGATGTATTTTTTTCTTTAAAGAGATCAAAAATTTTGTACTATAGTTTGTATATTTTATATATCTCAGGCATTGATATGAATATTTTGTTTTTTTGTGATACTTTGAATATTGATAGGAACTGACAAAGTAATATAAAATGTAATAGTTGTGTTTGTTTTTTTCCTTTGATGAACTCAATAACTAATTGTATATCTCTAAGTATCTATAACAAAGAGAATAGGTGTATTGTAATGTTATTAAAGAAATTATTTTATTATCACTTCTTAAAATGTATCTCATTAAAATTTCAAAAATGAATTATGTTAAATCATTTAACAATATAATATTAATTTTTTATTTAAGTGATAAAGTGTTCTTTACTTTAATATTTTCCTGTATATTTTTCTCAGTATTATCCTGTTTTCATGTATTATTTTATTATTATCTTCATTCCGAACCAATTAACACTGATTTCTTTTCTTTCTTGCTTTCTTGGTGTATTGATTTCACCCTGCATGTTGCCATGTTGGGCATCTCTTCAAATTTATTTATGTGAAGTTTGATGAGAAAAATGGAATAAAATTACTGTTACCACATTATTGTATTGCCAAATACAATTGACCAGAAGATATTTTGAGATGAATTCTCAATGATCCTGATATTTTGTTTATCACTTTGTAGGTTCTGATGCAGTCCATAATATATTATGGGTACAAAATTTATTTTATTGTAGACTAGGCTAAATTTTATTACATAAGACATTTCATTGTAATCCCCAAAAAATAAATCCAGTTGTCATTTTATTTAAAAAAAAAAAGTTTTCTGAGAAATATTGTGGTTTGTTAAAAAAAACGTGTGTAATAAAAACAAGAGTTGTTTCCCTTTATACTCTTGAGCCTAGCAATTTGGACAACTGAAGTCCAGATACTCAACCAGTTAAACAGAACAGATGAAAGTGTTCTCACAACGGTTAACACTACAACTGAAGAACAGTTCTCAGATTACTTGAATTTACTTTAATGTAAATAGGCACATTTTATAGTCTTAACCGAGATAGGAATGCTATAGGGGGTTAACGTTAGGACATTGAAAATTGAATATGTGAGACGATGTCCACGGGTCTGTTAAATAATAATGTCTCCATGTAATTGAGCTGGAGAATCTGATTTCACTGTCATTTTCTCCCTTCTTGCTTCTAATAGCAGGATCCTGACAGGATCAGGCCTGAATACCATCGTCGTGAGAAAAACCAGTATAAACTTCATTGTCGCTCTGATTAAAATGACCAATTATAGAATTATTTGATTCTGAGCTAAAGTCTTTGTGCTGGATAAGAGGCTGTCTTCAACAAATAGAGGGTTAATTGTAAAACTGCTCACTTTGTTTAATATTTAATGAAGTTTATTAATGGAGTTTTAAAAAATAACCATTGCTTACACATACTAATCATAATGATCCAATACAAAATTGTGATTATAGTAATTATATATTTATGTTCTACATAGTGAAAATTTAAAAGGTTATAAAGACTATACTAGATCACTTGTTGATCTACATACAAATTTGGCACTTGAATCCCGGTCGCCGTCACACAATTTTCAATGTGAACGTTTTGAATCTTTCACAAAAAGTATGAAAAAAAAGTCTATATTGACTAGATTATTACAAGTTGACTACATTAACAAGTTTAAAACTTAACATAAATGGTATACATTATCAACAAAATGGTGAATATATACAATGTAAAGTTGTAGGATGAAATGATAGGATATTTTGTATCTTTGAGATACCTCAAGACACTAATTGAGCTCTTCAAAACGAAACGTTCCTATCCTATATCCTTGATGACCCCCATTTACAATATTATGGATTTATTGTTTCTCTTTTTCCTTTTCTTTGTCGGCTTCCTTTTCTTCTGTTAAGTTAGTTTTTTCATCGACTGGACTTTCTTCAATAACAACTGGTGCTTCTTCTACTTCAGCTACCTTTTCACCATTTATTTCAACTTTAACTTCGTCCAATTCTTGATCTGGTTGAGCTTCAGAGTGCGGTTTACTTCTGAGTAGACATTTCTTAGCCTGAGCAACGGTTGCTCCAGCGGAGAAAACGAATTCATACAGAATGCCCGCGACCACTCCACCTAATAGAGGGCCAATCCAAAATACCTGCAATATACATTAATATAAAATCTTTACTTCAGTGATATATATTCTAAGTATATGACCAGTATATCATCTATCAATCGACTGAAAATGTGCATAAATGATAAATAATAAATAGTCTTGATGGCCACCGATCCTCAAACGTGAGATGAAGATGGTTTGCCAATCTTATCATTGCAAGGTCGAAGTTAGAATTAATGCCATCACTAACAAAGAGGTTTATAATGAAGAACAAACGTCACTTGTTATAAAAATGATAAAATCTGATAGAATGTAGTAACGATAGTAAGTACCACACAGAAGTTTTTGTTTAAAGTTGAATTGATTATGATAAAAATATAAAGCAGTATTGTTTATACTAAGATATTCACAGAAATAATAACCGACCATACAGTCGGCATGGTAAATTCAGTTGATGAGGAAAAATGGTAAAGATTAACAGAAAAAAAGAACGTGGTATACGGTAAATAGACTGATTTGCTTTGTGATTCGTATTTCACATTCTCCAAACTGCTATTTGAACAAATAACGTATGTTTGTAGTTATTTATGATATGCCAGTTATTACGCTGCGATTTGTAAACCTTCATCTACTTTCTAGAGGCGAGACTGAGGGCGAGTCAAGTTTCAAGTGGATTTCAAAGATTACTTGAAAGTCTCAATAAGTACAGAGAGATGAAATAGTACAAAAAATTCAAGACCGATAACGCCCAAGAGCGAACAATCTGATATATTATTTTTAAAAGAAAATTAACTTCATTGATCGCTAAGATAGCGTAGTCTTGTCTCCCAATTTATAACAAATGTGTCTTTAAACTTATATCTGTATCGCAATATTAGAAATATAATGCTTCTAAATTTCGCCACAAATTTAGGAAGACTAAGCATTTAGAATAGGTTTGCATCTGTTCTAGTCTCATGGTAATTAAGTTTGAGATGATATTCTAAAGTTAAGATTGGTACCAGGTGGTCTAAAATAAACAGTTGTATAGTAGATAGACGGTTTAATTATAAACTAGTCATCAAGTAGTTTATACTGAAACATAAATACAACTTTTAAAATCTACTATTATCCTTATGGAAATAAAACGGAAAGAAGTTCGGCAATGTTTCATTTTGCAGTTGCCCGCCCGAATTAACAACTTTACGATGAAATGAAAATACCAACAGAAATGATTTAAAATGTATTTTCATTCTACATTATGCATATTATTTGAAAAAAAGTCAAGTTGAACAAAAAGATAAATTCTAATACAAATAGAAAATTGTACTGATATTTGAAACATCTGCGCAATATTCACATTAAGTTGAGACACTGCAGGATATCAAGTGAAATAAATCAGATATTAAGAGAGAACTGTGTGAACTTATGAATATTCTAGTGTAATTAATTAGTCACATAATGTTCTTGTTAATTAAGTGTAATTAATATAGGGTGTTTAATGTATGATCAAAGTTAAAATTGATTTCTTTCCTGTATAATTGTTAGGTCAAACACATTACTCAGTCCAAAGATGGTAGAATAAGATGGTAAAATATTTGCTCATGTCGGTCTTGTCATTTAATAAATTTTTTTCAAACAAAGAATGCGCCAAACAATTATCTTAAACGTATCTTTTAATTCGATTCAACTAACAATTTAAAGGCATCCACTCGTTTGATATTTTGCACGTACATCTTATTAAAGCAATAATCTAATAAAATGAATTCTTTTCGAATAATCCAGATGGGTCTCGCAAATCTGAATAGCTTTCGTAACGTCAATAGTAGGCCTGATAATGCACGTTTTTAATATTGACGCTTCATATCATTTTCAAAAGCACTCGGGAATGGTCAAACATAAGATAAATATTTCTGCCATGTTTCTAGTAACAGGAGTCGTGAGCATATAAAATTATATAGCCCTTATGGAATTATCCGACGTTATTTCTCACCTGCTCTATTTCAAACATGTTTGTATCTTACTGTATGTCTAATAGACTTTTCAAAGGCACACTGGGAATATTTTCCTATCTGAGACTAGAGATAAGTCAATTTACTTAAAAGAAATATCTTTTATAAGTTATAATTAAACTGAAAGGTCTACATATTTCATCTTTATAATATTGTTTTTACAATTTTAAAATTTATGTGATAACCTTTCATCAAATGTTTTTAGTAAAAATCAGACAAATTTCCTATCATCAACTGAGGTGTAAAGAGATGGCTTTTAAGAGTAGTGCTGAAGTCGTTCCATCGGACGACTTTGGTTACAACAGACTATGTATATTGAATATCCGAGGCCGGCTTACAAGTTCTATAAATTCTCACGAACTGAAAGAATACAGCGATAACGGTACATAACTTTGTAATCGAGTTTCCTCTTATATGATCACACATGACAACACGATTCAAATAACGAAAGTATAACTATGTACTTACCCAATGGTTTGTCCAGATGCCCATCACCAATGATGGACCGAAGCTTCTTGCAGGATTTAAACCACATCGTGTGTAAGGAATCTGAAAAGAAATCACAATTGTTTTGTTATTTTTTTTTAGGATTATAAGGGGTCGTATCTGTATGGGATTCTTTTCAAGTAGTTGCTTAAAGTAATAATTGAGCAGTATTCTAGTATATATTTTATGATAAAACGACAATTTTGTTTAAATTGTGTTGTTTATCTAGTGATGATTTTTTCGATATTTAAATGAATATGAGATATCTGGTTATTTTGGTTGCGAGACCGGTAGATCTATAGGCTATTTCAAACCATGTCAGTTTGAAATTGAGACAAGTGTCAAATCTGTCACTGTTGTAATATAAATTCCTGTTAGCGATAATGTCCATTAGTTGAATTTAAAGATAGGTTCCTACCCTATCTAGTATGGAAATTCCATTACTGCGGGCACCTGTCAATATTACTATCAGTAAAATCGTGGTAAGATGATAGACATCACTATATGGCAGCTAGTTTTAACATTTATCAGACATGTGGTACGTCTTATATATCATTCCCTAGGGGGTCACATATCGCTTTAAGGGTCAATAACAAAAGCTACTGTTAAAATGTTTACAGCCTAATAAAATCGTATTATTTTTAAAAGTTTTTTTTTTGTGACATGAAAGTAGTTCGTTTGATAAAGTAGAAAGGCGCGCCATGGGAATAAACAACTTTCTGACATGTTGGTTTTACTCTCAAAACTATCACATTCCTGAAGGTCATGTCTGATACAAGAAATTTCATTTGACAAGGTTATTCTCGATCTTTAACGGTGCCAAAATAATATTGTGACCGAATCTACTAATGATGTCAGATTCAATTTTAAAAACACACTTCATAGTATATCATACAAAACATTTGACTTTTAAATGCACACTTGTCTAGTATTTTTGAAATGCCAAAAAGATTAATCATGTATTTAATACGGCGTACAATACCTTAATAACACCCCCAGATTTACATATAATTGAAAGTCACATTTACACATGTTATAATTGGTTTGAAAATATAATAGTATTTACACAGCTAAGTTGACCTTTTTAAATATAAAATTGGAAACCAACATCCTGTCTCTGTGTGCAATTATAATTTCATTAGAGTATACCATTTGGTAATTTTTTAATGACATGAACTGGGATAACGTTGAAAGCATACAAAATGGGACCTTAATCATGCATTTAAACGCACTGAAACTGTGTCATTATTGGTGTTAATGAGTCGGATATAGTAAAACCAATCAGCGTTTTCGTTCAAATTGTGATCTTTGACCCTTTGCGCCTCCCTATCAATCCTTGGAGAGATACATGGTACCCCCTGTCTCGTGTGAACACGATTCTCCATAAACTTTTAGATTCAAATCTAACAGTTAGAAATACATGTAATTGTTATTTTATACGCCAGGGAATATCAATAAGTAAATAAGCATATGGAGAGAACAGTGTAAGCCTGTTAGATTAGAACTGGTACAGCCACCCCGGGGTGTCAACTGATAATCTTAAAAAAATACCTCCCTTTCTTATCTTTGTATTTTATCAACACTAACCTTGGACAGAAAGTGGTTAGAATATCAAATAGTTAATAATTTCAGAGATTGTACATGAAAAAAACTCTTTTTTTTTTTTTTTTTTTTTTGAACGAATTTATTGTACAATAATAAATTTATTGTGTATATAACATCATTTAGGAGAGCATATCCTACTGCTGTTTATATAACACCTCGTCCAAGATATATCACAATCAAAAAGCCATCACAAACAATGATCAATATCCCAACTATACTTATGGATTTCATTTTGACCGATTAACTTCCGATTAAATAACGTTATACATTGGTTCGGTCTGACTAAAAAGATAGCTGTTTAATATCAAAACAACTTGTATATGATCTAGAAATTTGTATGGTAAACTCATCAGACAATTCTTATCAACAAGTACCTATTATATTTAGGGTGTTCTTACATTTTTTTTTACAGAGAAATGTAATGTATTTATAAAGATAATATAAGCTTAACGTAAGATATCTTGCCAAACCCAACAGATATTAAATAAATCACTTTAATAATAATATGACGTATGTTTAAATTAAGAATTTAAATAAAATTTATATGGAGTATAATTTTTAAGGATGCTAAAAAATCGTATTAGGAGCCATCGTTCTTAGGTCAGCTACGCCAGCCATGAAATTAACACAATGCCTATGGTTCAAAGAGCTTCAAAAAATACTTGATAGAGAGCAGAACATTAAAAAGTAATATGGTTTTCACGTTCAGTGTGTTGTTATTTATAATTTGATTTTATTATATAAATAGAATAGCCTAATGTGAATACTTACAGCAAAAAGATGGCAAACCACAACAGCCAAACCAATAGTTAGTGGTTGAGAACCCCTCAGATCTCTTCGTTTGGTATCATTGCTTGCAAATACAGCCATAACCACGACAAATGAAACCATTAATTCAATACCAAAACCTTCAGCAGGAGTGACAGATTCGCCCAATTTAGCAGTAGCACCGAGATCTGTTCTCTTATGAGGAGGTGTTAAACCAAATAATATACCAGCTCCCAGTACACCACCAAGACATTGAGCAATAATATACAGGATACCTCGAACAATGCTTACTCTTCTGGTTACCAATTTAGCCAAAGTAACAGCTGGGTTGACATGTCCACCACTGATATGAGTAAATACCCATACCACAGTAGCTACTGTTAGTCCAAACGTAAGAGAAATCTGGACAATGTTTGGTTGAGAGGACCACGATATCCATGTTCCACATCCAAGCAAGACGACCACCAATGTCCCAAACGTTTCTGCGGCTAGAGATCGCCACAAATTGGGACTGAGCAAATCTTCAATATTCTCCTACAAACGAAAGGAAACGTTGCCAAATATGTTTGAAATTACAACTGCATGGAAGACACAAGTAGTACTTTATTTCAAATTCAGCATGCAAAGAGTAACTTTTAATTTCAAATAAATTGAACTACATGTACAATAATAATGTCAGTAAAACCAAAATCAAATTCAGAAAAAAAAACTGCCGTACAGTACCTTCATGATTCCGTTCTTCATGCCTTCAAGCCAGAGCACGCTATCTTAATAAACTGAGATCTCGAGGGGTGGTGATTTTAAACTCGAATCTTTCTCCTTATTGGTTGAAAAGGGTGGGGCGCCGGTTCCGTGCCACGCTATCCTAATAAGTGAATTCACTTTGACCTATGACCCCAAGCGATGCACCATATTTATATAAACAATGAAATAATTTGTAGATTTAATGTTGTCCGAATTCTTGTCATTTTTCCCTAGTTAAATTGTTCTTTCCGCCATCATAGTAATTTGATCTGTAAATGGTATGTTCTATGATTTCTGGTTGACCTTAAAATGCCATTTTAATTTAACAAGTCTACTAATGATGATGAAAGGAAATGGTATTTAATCTACATCTAGAAAATTATTATTGAATCATATCTTTACTATTCTCAATCTTAATAGCTTAATATCACAGTATTTTTTAATTACGTTACATTAGCTTGATTGTACACAGTGGAAGATTTATATTACTGATTAGCAGAAGCGTATAGCGCATAGGGATAGGGGTATAAGCGGTGGTTATTTTATATATATAAATATATTGTCTGTACAACTGGAAACTATGAAAACAAACCAAGAGAAAATTATACGAAGCTAGATGTTATACAGTATAACAACATTAAAGAAACAAAAATGTCCAGCGATCTAGTAAAACTTACTACATGTAGTAATATCGTGATACCCTCGAAATCACCCCAAACTGACAAAGTTGACCATCAAAACATGAAACGGACAGCAGGAAATTGGAAATAAAAAACATTCCCCTTTTTGATACATTAATAATACAATATAAAGCCCTGGGCCAAACGGAGAACGAATTTTCACAATAATTGGTCCATATATGTCCCGATAAAGATGCATGCCAATTCCTAAAGGACATCTGAAAACTGGAATCGACACACGGGAGCAAAAATCAAAAAACCATATGGAGAAAGTGAACAGATTTCCTTCTTTCACTACCGAAAACGTGTTCGAAACGACCAAAGAATTATAAAAGATGAGCCTTGAGACAGCAAGAAGTGACTGGCAAACCGCCCCTCCAAAAACAAACGAAATCCGAATTATCATGTTTTTGGAAAAGGGAGACAAAAAAAGACGCCCCCACGACAACGCCACAACAGGCAACACCACAATCAACACGGTAACCAACAACAAACGGCCATGTCCCATTGGGGACAGAACCACTGGCCACACAGAACCCTCCACAGAATCGAATACCCTTCCTGAAGGATAGCTCGCCACCTAAAATCCATAAGTGTGATTCAATAAAATGAGAAATCAAACACCAAAATTTGTAAATACATAAAGATATTTCAACCACGTGACATGAAATACTTTAAAAACCCCTTTTTTATGTAGATAAAATGTATGTACGATTACTACAGAAGGGATGATATTGATATATCAAATTTACAGTTGAGACAAATGATCTAGAAATTTCATTTTCGGATGTTTTAATCACCGAGAAAGACAAATTAATAATGGCAGATCTCTTTTCAAAAGATACAGACATAAAAATAATTATCTTTAACGTAAATCTTGTCATCCGCGCCATATCAAGAATAATATCCCTTCTCTTGCTAGAAAAACATGTGCAATCGGATCGTACTCCCTTTATTTCATCTTGCAGTTGAACCCAAAAAGGGATTTTTTTCCTCATATTTTTAAGAGTCAAATATATTATCTTCAAATTATAATCTTACTAAATACTTTGATGGATTAGTCAATAATAAAATACAACCCCTTGATAAAGAAAAATATTGACAAATGCGAAATATTATGATAATGATACCTTATATTCTTGTTGTGGGATATCTGCTTGCAAATTCTGTAATCAAATGATTAATGGAAGTACGTTCACCTTCAAAAATGGTTACTTTAATTTTACAATTAATAGCAACATGGACCGTAACCGTCAGAATTTGAAACATGTACCAATTTGTAACAATTATATATTGGTGAAACGATTGGACCCTTGAACCTTCGAATGCATAACCATAGAAGAGATTCTAAAATCCCAGAAACGGCGCCATGTGCCACTTACTGAAAATTTGCAATTAAGACGACAAAACGAATCGTGGTACATGAATGTTGTAACGTCTAAGTTTTGCCGACGTGCACGTGATTTTAGACTCTCATCCTAACAAAGAACATAACCAAAGAGTGAAACGAGATATAAAATCACGTGCGAGTCGGCAAAACGTAGACGCTACAACATCCACTCCTCCCCCACCATCATTCACAATGGTCTCGTTACGCCCTCTGCTAATTTAACAGAGGTTTAGTACTTCATATTAAAATCCTGATACAAAACTCAATTTAAACTTTAGAAAAGGATCTTGGAAAGTCAGAACTCATAAGTGTATTGTCTCTGAATTTAAGTATCTGCTACCAAATTCCTCAAGAAAATTACAACAAGATGAAAAGAACAGGAGTTTATTGTGAATTGTGTTGAAGATTTTAGACCGAGAACAATTGGGCTTTAAGAGACTGTGTTCCATCTGCTGTTCTTTAATAATATATCTATAATATAACACTTGTCTTATCACAATGATAATATGCTATATAGAAATAAAGTGTTCTATTTCACTGAACTTCACATATACTTACACTTGTTTAAATTCTCGGCATGCTATCATTTAAAAAACGTCTTTATCATTTCAAACATTTTACACCTAACAATAAACCCGAGAAATCTGAGAAATGGTATATAAAAATTGAAAATGGTAAGAATAACACTTTGTAACACGGCATGTAAAAAGAGCTTCAATCCACCATTTTCACACAGAGCATTTCCAGTACATTATATTATAAATCAATTAATGCTAGATCCAATATATGCGATGTGAAGAAGTAATAAAGGACAACCAATAATTAGATTATTCGCGTAAGATTTGACATACTAGCAAATAGTATATAAGTTGATGAATTTATTATCTGTCATTTTAGATTCGATGAGATTGATTTCCATGATTGCATGTTTCAAACCTGTGGGGGTCAGTGTATCGTACAATCTGAAATAGTAATTGATAATTTTAAATCTTGAAATACTAGTTGTGAACAACCTGGATTTAAACTATTTAGCCCAGGTGCATGTTATATTATCAGATCGGTCCAGATTGTCATTAGTAGCATCTTATTACGATGATTAAATATATAAATTACTTGATTTTATAATAAACAGTTTCTACCACATGGCTTTTGTATACTACATATATATGACTGTGAATCTGTTTCTCTACCTTTCTCTAAGATTATTAAAATGAAATGAAATGAATAGAGATTTACAACCTACTCTTCTGCTTCTTATAGTAATGGTCTAATAAAGACGGGCAACGCCATGCAGGGTGCAATACGGGAAATTTGCAAGAACAGACGCTTTAGCCTACTCTATTTGCGATTTCCAACTGTCTATTACAACCTGTAGCACACGGAACCTCAGTTTTTTTCATGTCAGCCCCTCCGACCTGCATCACTGACAAGGGGAAACCGGGTTGAAAAATCTTAAAGTTAATAGTTAATGTTTAAGATAGCTAAGTGATGCAGGTCGTAGGGACTGGCATGGGACAAGCGTCTAGTCGTTCTGATAGGACAATAAACCGAGGCCCTGTGTAGGCGAATGCCGCTGTGGCAAAATGTCTCCAACTACACACTGTATAGCTTTGTCCGTCTTCATTAGCCAATAAGGTGCAGAAGAATAGGACATAAAACTTCATTCGTTTTTTGCACATTCATAAATTTCCCGAAGAGCTCCGTAAGAAATCTCTCATCGTCATGTGTTGGTTGTGGTACACCTAAATGTACTAGTGCGCTTTATGTTTAAATCTATGATTTAATCAGAGTGACCATATTTCTTCAGGTCTGAGCTCTTCAAACATTTCTTTTTGAGGTCTGAAAATCGTTTAAAATGTACTTTAGCGTCATTTCATCAGTTACCAGTGATATAACTAATTTTGTACCCTGTAGGGCTGAATGATAAAAATAATTGTGAACATTTGAGAATTAGGTTACATGTAACTTTGTTTTGAAGTGGTTTAATATTACACTCAGCCTAAAAGAATTTAAGTAAACGTAATACTGTAATACATAATAATAAAGGACCCTTCACATTCGCGTTCATAGATTAATAGATTATGAAAGGATTATAGGTGCTATCGAAACCATACAGCACAATCTCAGAATCACCTTTCATTGCAGGAAAAGTCCATATCCTTTATTTTACAACCATATATATTATTTTAATCCTTGTATATATTATTGCTGGTACAATACTCTCTTCCAGATCTACAACACTATCTTCGAAACACCAGATAGGAATATTAAAGTATTCTCGATTCTCGAACTTTGTTGGAATCGAAACCAATACCTTCAAAATAGCTCTCAAATTATGTTTGATCGTAAACCATAAGTTAGAATTATTCACTTCAACATAATAAAGAATATACTAAAAGGTTACACTAATTAATTTGTATATTTCGCTCGAAATCAGATTAATGCTGACCTTTCATTCTGTATTAATATTTTACTATTAATCAACTTTAAATGATACATCTGTGGACATGTGCACTTAACAAGTTTTTATAATATACATGTACAAATACAAGACAATTAAACTAGGGAATTTAAAAAAAAGTTTAGACGTGTTTTCGCAACAATAATTATTACTTATTTTTATGAAAATATCGGATTTTATAGAGATTCTGTTCTTTATTCATGGCACCAAGTTCAACTGATAAATAAACATGTATACTAGTATGACCAGGTTTGAGACCATGTTTATGTCAATCTACGAGGCACACCAGTATTCCCTTAAATATAGATACGTTTTAAAAATAAACCTCGCTACTGCTAATTGCCGTCTCTTTTCAACTGTTGAAATTGACAGATACTTTGTCTGAGAATCTGGCATGAATTTAATCTGAAGCGTGCCCTTAACCCTCGCCATATGATTCCAATTAAGATATTAATGACCACTCGCCTCTGGTCATTCTTCACATCAATAGAATATTAAACAAGCCATGAAATAAAGACGGGGCAGAAATAGTTCTAAAAGTAAACGGTAGCATGATACTAACTGGACGTGTCAGTTTTACCAACCATTCCTTCTTATATAAACTCTAGACATTCCTGACCAAGGCTGCGGGCTGTCATTGAACATACTTCAATAACTAACTTGTCTTCAGTTTTTATAAACAATATCTGTCTGCAGACTCGACTAGACGCTATTATAATTCTCTGAACTTTTTTTTTGTTAAAAAGGGCCCATTTTCTTGGCCTGTAAAATAATAATTGTTATTTATTGAATAATGGGCTATATTCATGAACAAATTGATTTAATGGGCTACCATATTCGCTCAGATGTTATTGGTCTTAAAAGGTTGAAAATTTTATATTTTTAACTAATAAAATTGGCACACACTGACATATTATGTCCCTTTTATTTATGTTATTATATTTTTTTTATGTCTACAAAGATGAGGCCAATTGCATGGTTTTTCAACGCATTTTAAGCTTATATATTACATATATATATATTATAGACACTTCAACTTTCCCTTGGTATTCAATGTACTACGTATGCTATTGTTAACAAAATCTGAGAAAGGTGTTCGTGGGAGAATGCTTTAAAAACATGTATTCGTCAGTTTCGTCCTGTGTAAAAACAGGTTCAAGCTTATCCCCTTCATTTTTTGTATATCTGGTGTACGCGAGGAATGTGCCCTTAGCCCTTTGCTAATTTGTATGTACATGTATATAAACTAGTTAGTAGCCAGTATGCACAATGGCGATGTAAAGGGGATTTTCATCAACCAAGATATCGATAACATTATGCAATTACTTTATGCAGATGATTTGAGCCTTGTATCTGATACATTAGCGGATCTGAAACGCAAGCTGAACATTTTAGAATTGCTTTGCAATCAATTCGGTTTAAAAGTAAACCTATCAAAACCTTGATATTTTCCTCAAGGTGGATATGGAGTAAAGCTGTAGCTTTAATTCTATTGTCGGCCGAATGTCTAAAAATTCCAGAGTTCGATTCAACTAGTCTAAAAAGTTGACTTGTATTCAGCTCTGAAGAATTGTCTGTAGCACAAGTAAAAAAAGTGTAGACTAGTTGAAAAGGACTCCGGAATTTTTAGACATTCGGCCACCCATATCATTCCTATCCATGCTTTAATACGTAAAGTAGGGACACCTCCAACACATGTTAGCTTTATGATTCCATAATAAGACCGATAGTATGGAAGTGCTATTTGAGGGGTCGGGGTGTTATGAATACACAGGTCTGATTTAAAAAAACTGTCCACTCACAATTTTGTAAATCTTCTTGAATACAGAGAAGCAGTTCCACGATTAGGAGTTTGGTCGTTATAACCTAGGTCTATATTTATATTATGACATCTTGCGTCAAATATTAGATACAACTTGATGAAATGACAGATACCCTGTATAAGATGTTGTTACAGATTAGATTCCTTTGGCAAGGTTACCTGGCCAACGAAAGTAAGACTTATTTTATGCTTAATGGTTTCTTTATATTTGGTACAAGAAGGTTTTTGGAAACTCGCCACTTTTCAAACATCCTTAAACATTGCTTGACATGATCCTTGATGTCCACTTTGTAATTATGTGTTAGAAGATATTTTTCATTTCGTATTATTTTATCAATAATAAAAACGAACTTCTCCCAAAATATTTTGTTTCCACTCATATTTACATGAAGTTTAGACAGCTATGTTCAACCGAAGACGTTATTATTAGGTCATTTTTATTTTAGATAAGGCACATTATGTGAAAGTTTGTATTTTTATTTTTTTTATATTTAATTGTCATTTATTTAAAATAGTTTTCTTATATTTGTACTAACATTATTTATTTCATGAAATAATTGAAATGCGTTAACATATAAATGTTTAAGATTATTTTCATGTGATTGTAAAAATAAAAAAAATGTGTGTATCTGGCCTTTATACCGACATAAACTATTATTATTTTATTTGGGGCATTGTCATTTAAATTTGCGTCGTCAGGTTTATTTCACAATCTATCTATTTGGCAAAAATTGATACAAAATGGTGGGCTGAATGTTTATAGGTTACATTTCAATACATCTATTTCAGAACACAATTCATTCATTGTGGGAGAAAAGTGGTGAGTCCTATCATGAGATATGAAGTGTCAACGTTTTATAAAAGATAAACATACTGACATCGGTGATCTACAAATTCATCTTGATCGGTATCAAATTTTGCACTACAATTTGTATGTTAAAATTCGTGAATTTTTTTTATCATCTCTGCTTTCTATGACAAGGTGGTTTCGGTTTTCAGTTACAAGCATTTTTTTTTTTTGAACTTGTTTTGTTTTAAAGATTTATATATTTAAAACACCATTTGTGCTTAGAATATTTTTTTTCATTCCAGATATATTACAGTTTCGATTTTCCTAACAGGTCCAAATTATAAAAAAAAAATACTTGCAGAGGGACAACGGATTAAAGGCCTGTGTCCACATTCGCGTTTTCAGGAGTGTGTTCACGCCGCGTAATACGCGTCGAGAAACCCCAAAGAGTATTTCAATACTGACATGTCCACATTGCGTAATCGAAAAAACGCCACGCTTTGCCGACGCGCCGTAAAACGCCCATAACCTCCGGAGGGCTTTTGAGCGTTTCACGTCTGGCGTGATTCAATAGCTGCAAGTGAATAGAATTGCACTCTAAATGTCACGTGAGCATATTTAGCAGCAATTACGCCCCAAATTACGCCTCCGAGTACGCTAATTTGGACATAGTACAACGCAGCGTATTACGCAGAGTCATTTCAGGCGTTTTCCGACGCATATTACGTGGCGTGAAAACGCTCCTGAAAACGCGAATGTGGACACAGGCCTTAAAAAATATTTCGTTTCATTTGTAACAAATGACGCCATTACAGATTTTATCGGCAAAACGAACCCATCGTCTATGATATGGCGCGTTAATGCTTAAAGGGAGATAACAAGAATTCACACAACCAGACTTCGTTAGCGCAATAATTAACAAAATGATCCCATTTATTCTTAATCTTGTTTCTAATTTTTACCCTAAACATGGTTACTACTTTTTAAAGAAATAACAAATCTTGATAATTAGCTTCTCTGCGACAAATTGCATCGCGTTCAACTATCTTCTATAAAAAAAAACAATAGCCAACTAATTAACCCCAGTAATTATTTTATTAGCACTATGGATAACATTAATAAAAAACATCAAATATTTATACAAACACGTATTCATCAAAATCTAACTTTATATCGTGATACAGACAATTTATATCTTCCTCTATCATGAAAAACTGTTCATCTTGAATCTTCATTTCACTTTCTTCTAATAAACTGACATCTTGTACAATACTCAACATTTCTGATGACGTCATGATATTTAATGATATGGAAGGCTCCAACTCATCAAGGTCGGTAAATGATGACGTCATACTTGAAGAAGTAGATGATGAAGAATGAAGTGATTCTTGTTGAAGATTGTGTAAGCATTCCTCTGCTATATAACAATCTATTTGTGGTATAATAATATCTTGTGATAAGAAACTATTGATTGAATTGATATTATATAAATTGTTAATAGAATAATCATATAGGTTGTCTTGTTGTGGAGAAGCTGGTACCGGTTCCTGTAAATCACAATGGTTAATTTCTTTCCTAGAATTGGGATACTGAAATATTTTATTACAGGACTTCAACTCTCGATTATTTGTTGTAAATCTCGGATTATAAAATTCTGCTCTCATTTTATCAACGTGATTCTCTTTATTTAGACGCTTTTCTTTACATCTTCTATTCTGAAACCATGTCTAAAATGGAGAAATTATTATACTATTACGAGATTGTAATCTTAATTTATATTGATAGAAATCAGATAATACATAGAAGTTATAATGAGTATCAAATAATCTACATTCTACTTACAGCCAATTTTTCTATATCTACATTTAGTGTATCACAAAGTTGATCAAAAACATAACTGTCTGGATAATGATTTTCTTGAAATATTCTTTCTAAAATATTCAACTGAAAGTAAACAATATGTAAATTAATCGATATAGTTTATAAATTAAGATATTAAATAAATAGATATAAAATGATATAATGTTGGTGAGCTTACTATCTCTAAATATCTGACATCCACTATTAGAAGTCTATGTATTCTGTATATGTATTTTGTTATTGGGCTAAAGAAATGTCTGTTACAGCTGTAATAAAGTTCATTCATTCGTTCAGAAGTGAAAAGTTCCATTATGTTATTATTACCAACTTCTGGAAATTGTCTACTGGAAAGTTTTATATCTTCATGTCTATATTTACTGATTATGTTAGATAATGTATATAGTCTAATAATTATATATCTGTATTATTTACCTGTTTACGTGAATATTTAGTTCTTTCTCGTCTTCTTACACCTTTAAAAGGTTGTTTTGTAAATTCATTACAATTCATAATAGTTTTCATTTTAACAGATAAAAATGTTTAAAATTTATGGTAGAAAACAGAATATGTAGAAATAATGATATATACTGATATTATTTCCTTTATATAGTAAATCTGTAGCGGTATTTTATAACATGTATCTTGTTAAAAGTTGATAAGGAAATAATACATAATGATAAATATACAATACTAGTGATCTAATGTTGATAATATGTTGATTAGAATACTTTAATGTTGGAGTTTGTTAGTGAACAGTAACTCACGTGTAGTATAAGCACTATAATAACATGTTGATTATATAGTATCCATTTTTTTAAAACCAATCAACCTTTTCACCTGCTTTAGCTTAAACAAATCTCGTACATTTATATGTACAATTTGGAGCAAAGATCACCATTCAAATTTACAACTGCATGGATACGAAAATCTGAACAAATCTTTTTTGTCATTCGCAGCCCATGCAGTGTCAATATTTTAAGTAAATGGCAATAATTTTTAAATTTTGGGATTCAATGTACTATGTATGCTATTGTTAACGAAATCTGAGGGAAAAGGGGTTCGTGGGAGAATGCTTTTTAAAAAAATGTATTCATCAGTTTTGTCCTGTGTAAAAACAGGTTCAAGCTTAACCCCTTCATTTTTTGTATATCTGGTGTACGCGAGGGATGTGTCCCCTTAGCCCTTTGCTAATTTGTATGAACATGTATATAAACTAGTTAGTAGCCAGTATGCACAATGGTGATGTAAAGGGGATTTTCATCAATCAAGATATCGATAACATTATGCTATTACTTTATGCAGATGATTTGATACAGAACAGCTGAACATTTTAGAATTGCTTTGCAATCAATTTGGTTTAAAAGTAAACCTATCAAAACCTTGATATTTTCCTCAAGGTGGATATGGAGTAAAGATGTAGCTTTAATTCTATTGGCGGCCGAATGTCTAAAAATTCCAGAGTTCGATTCAACAAGTCTAAACAGTTGACTTGTATTCAGCTCTGAAGAATTGTCTGTAGCACAAGTAAAAAAAGTGTAGACTAGTTGAAAAGGACTCTTTAGACAGAATTTTTAGACATTCGGCCACCCATATCATTCCTATCCATGCTTTACTACGTAAAGTAGGGACACCTCCAACACATGTTAGCTTTATGATTCCATAATAACAGAAGATATTTTTCATTTCGTATTATTTTACAATAATTTAAAAAACGAACTTCTCCCAAAATATTTTGTTTCCACTCATATTTACATGAAGTTTAGACAGCTATGTTCAACCCAAGACGTTAATATTATTAGGCCACTTTCTATCTATTTAGATAAGGCGACATTAATGTGAAAAAATGTATTTTTTTTTTATATTTAATTGTCATTTATTTAAAATAGTTTTCTTATATTTGTACTAACATTATTTATTTCATGAAATAATTGAAATGCGTTAACATATAAATGTTTAAGATTATTTTCATGTGATTGTAAAAATAAAAAAAATGTGTGTATCTGGCCTTTATACCGACATAAACTATTATTATTTTATTTGGGGCATTGTCATTTAAATTTGCGTCGTCAGGTTTATTTAACAATCTATCTATTTGGCAAAAATTGATACAAAATGGTGGGCTGAATGTTTATAGCTAACATTTCAATACATCTATTTCAGAACACAATTCATTCATTGTGGGAGAAAATTGGTGAGTCCTATCATGAGATATGAAGTGTCAACGTTTTATAAAAGATAAACATACTGACATTGGTGATCTACAAATTCATCTTGATCGGTAACAAATTTTGCACTTTACTTTGTATGTTAAATTTCTTGAATTTTATTTATCATCTCTGCTTTCGAGACACGGTGGGTTCGGTTTTCAGTTATAAGCAATTTTATTTTTTGAACTTGTTTTGTTTTAAAGATAACATCATTTGTGCTTGGAATTCTGTTTTCCATTCCAGATATATTACAGTTTCGATTTTCCTAACAGGTCCATATTATAAATAAAACACTTGCAGCGGAACAACAGATTGAAGGCTTGGGTACCGCCTGTAGATTTAAGTCATTTACCCGAAACTCAACAAGATGAGGTGAAAGAACTATTGTTGAAATATCCCGATGTGTTTTCAAAATCGGACGACGATATCGGGTTCGCACCGAATTTGCAATTGGACATTAATCTCAAAGGCGATATACCAGTGAAACAATCGTATATATCAATACCAGCACCACTTTATACAGAAGTCAAGGACTATATTACAAATCTTATTGCGAAGGGATTTATCCGTAAATCGAATTCTCCCTATTCGAGTCCATTGGTTTGCGCAAGAAAAATGGAGATCTCAGGTTATGCGTCGACTATCGAAAGATTAATCAAAAGTCAGTAGTAGCCAGCAGTCCTCTACCCAGGATACAAGATGCACTCGATGGTCTTGGAGGAAGTCAGTACTTTTCCTTGTGTGACCAAGGGAAAGCGTATCACCAAGGTGTGATGACTGATAGAAGCAAACCGTATACAGCCTTCGTAACACCTTGGGGGCATTATTCGTGGGAACGTATTCCTTTCGGACTTTCTGGCGCACCCGCGGCGTTTCAGGCATTTATAAATGACTGCTTAGAGGGTATTCGCGACGAGTTTTGTCTCCCTTAATTTATATTGATAGAAATCAGATAATACATAGAAGTTATAATGAGTATTAAATAATCTACATTCTACTTACAGCCAATTTTTCTATATCTACATTTAGTGTATCACAAAGTTGATCAAAAACATAACTGTCTGGATAATGATTTTCTTGAAATATTCTTTCTAAAATATTCAACTGAAAGTAAACAATATGTAAATTAATCGATATAGTTTATAAATTAAGATATTAAATAAATAGATATAAAATGATATAATGTGGTGAGCTTACTATCTCTAAATATCTGACATCCACTATTAGAAGTCTATGTATTCTGTATATGTATTTTGTTATTGAGCTAAAGAAATGTCTGTTTCAGCTGTAATAAAGTCCATTCATTCGTTCAGAAGTGAATAGTTCTATTATGTTAATATTACCAACTTCTGGAAATTGTCTACTGTTAAGTTTTATATCTTCATGTCTATTTTTACTGATTATATTAGATAATGTATATAGTCTAATCTTTATATGTCTGTATTATTTACCTGTTTACGTGAATATTTAGTTCTTTCTCGTCTTCTTACACCTTTAAAAGGTTGTTTTGTAAATTCATTACAATTCATAATAGTTTTCATTTTAACAGATAAAAATGTTTAAAATTTATGGTAGAAAACAGAATATGTAGAAATAATGATACATACTGATATTATTTCCTTTATATAGTAAATCTGTAGCGGTATTTTATAACATGTATCTTGTTAAAAGTTGATAAGGAAATAATACATAATGATAAATATACAATACTAATATAATTAAATGTTTGTAATATGTTGATTAGAATACTTTAATGTTGGAGTTTGCTAGTGAACACTAACTCACGTGTAGTATAAACACTATAATAACATGTTGATTATATAGTATCCATTTTATTAACCAATCAACCTAAACTAGTTGTATTCTTTTGCAGCTATAATTAACATAGATATTGTTGTTATAATTTTTTTATTCCAATCCGTAATTTTAGTTGTATCGTAGGGGGTAAATAATTATAGATTTTATCTTTTAAATTTTATTTATTAACAAATTTAGAAATCATACGAGATCGAATTATTTTTAGTATGTCATTGGCAATGAAAATAACCTGTGTCTTTTTAAGTAAAGAAACACAAATTTCATACATATTTTGTCATAAATTTGTTTCATTGTGTGAAGTCGTTTAAATTCTATTTTTTATTGATTATGGTTTTGGATTCCTTATCAACATAATAAAATATATTTCCATATAAAATTTTAACGATTCAACAATTATAGTATTATATTATATGAGTTTGAAAACAAATCTTGTGCTTTATGTTTAAAATAAACACAATCAAACGTTCCACTTTAATACTATATAATCAACATGTTATTATAGTGTTTATACTACAAGTGAGTTAGTGTTCACTAGCAAACTCCAACATTATAGTATTCTAATCAACATATTATCAACATTAGATCATTAGTATTGTATATTTATCATTATGTATTATTTCCTTATCAACTTTTAACAAGATACATGTTATAAAATACCGCTACAGATTTACTATATAAAGGAAATAATATCAGTATGTATCATTATTTCTACATATTCTGTTTTCTACCATAAATTTTAAACATTTTTATCTGTTAAAATGAAAACTATTATGAATTGTAATGAATTTACAAAACAACCTTTAAAAGGTGTGAGAAGACGAGAAAGAACTAAATATTCACGTAAACAGGTAAATAATACAGACATATAAAGATTAGACTATATACATTATCTAATATAATCAGTAAAAATAGACATGAAGATATAAAACTTTCCAGTAGACAATTTCCAGAAGTTGGTAATAATAACATAAAAGAACGATTCACTTCTGAACGATTGAATGAACTTTATTACAGCTGTAACAGACATTTCTTTAGCCCAATAACAAAATACAGAATAAAAAAAAACATTTATACATAATACATAGACTTCTAATTAAATAACAGACACAATTTTATGGTATACTACTCCTTAGATTTATTATACACACAACGTTTCAACAATAAATCTAAGGAGTAGTATACCATAAAATTGTGTCTGTTATTTAATGTGATCTCTACCCCTAAATGTCACTTAAGGATTATGGACTTCTAATAGTGGATGTCAGATATTTAGAGATAGTAAGCTCACCACATTATATCATTTTATATCTATTTATTTAATATCTTAATTTATAAACTATATCGATTAATTTACATATTGTTTACTTTCAGTTGAATATTTTAGAAAAAATATTTCAAGAAAATCATTATCCAGACAGTTATGTTTTTGATCAACTTTGTGATACACTAAATGTAGATATAGAAAAATTGGCTGTAAGTAGAATGTAGATTATTTTAACTTCTATGTATTATCTGACTTCTATCAATATAAATTATCATTAAATCTTTTAATATTATAATAATTTCTCCATTTTAGACATGGTTTCAGAATAGAAGATGTAAAGAAAAACGTGTAAATAAAGAGAATCACGCTGATAAAATGAGAGCAGAATTATTTAGTCCGAGATTTAAAACAAATCATCGAGAGTTGAAGTCCTGTAATAAAATATTTCAGTATCCCAATTCTAGGAAAGAAATTAACCATTGTGATTTACAGGAACCGGTACCAGCTTCTCCACAACAAGACAACCTATATGATTATTCTATTAACAGTTTATATAATATTAATTCAATCAATAGTTTCTTATCACAAGATATTAATATACCACAAATAGATTGTTATATAGCAGAGGAATGCTTACACAATCTTCAACAAGAATCACTTCATTCTTCATCTTCATCGTCTTCAAGTATGACGTCATCATATACCGACCTTGATGAGCTGGAGCCTTCCATATCATTTAATATCATGACGTCATCAGAAATGTTGAGTATTGTACAAGATGTCAGTTTATTAGAAGAAAGTGAAATGAAGATTCAAGATGAACAGTTTTTCATGATAGAGGAAGATATAAATTGTCTGTATCACGATATAAAGTTAGATCTTGATGAATACGTGTTTGTATAAATATTTTGATGTTTTTATTTATGTGTCCCATAGTGCTAATAAGATCTTAGTTTTTGAGAAGAAAGTGAAATGAAGACTCTAGATTATAATTATCTTAATTTTTATGTTAATTTAAATCTAAATGAATATATTATGTTCATGTAAACTTTGTTGTTGTATTATGTTATTTATAGCGCTAATAAAAATGAAAAATTGAATTCGTTGAATAGTGTTTAGATTTTGAACTTAAGAATGTCCCAGGTTTAATGATAGCATATTTTAAGGTCGGTACATTGTGCTTCTAGGTTATGGGTTCTTTGCTTCTTATCATTTCTTGGTAAAGGAAAGATGGAACTTCGTAGAGGTGATCTGGAACTGATAGCATTGCATCTTTTGGAAGCTGTTAGGATTTCTGATCAACATTGGTTAATAGTAGATTAAGTGCTGATAATGGGGAAACACTATATGCCGATATGATACCATTTTATAGGGTGAAAATGAGAAATATCATCAATATTCCCCTTACAACCTTTCTTCTAAAGGGGTTGTTAACACTATATTTTACTAGAACTGTGAACAGCTCCGAGCGTGGCAACTATGCGTTATCCCATGGATTTCGAACATTTTGAAACTTCTAACCTGCTAGCTTTGAATTCCGGTACTTTTCAGCCTATAATTGTA
Source organism: Nipponacmea schrenckii (assembly GCA_030562195.1). Classification (NCBI taxonomy): domain Eukaryota; kingdom Metazoa; phylum Mollusca; class Gastropoda; family Lottiidae; genus Nipponacmea; species Nipponacmea schrenckii. The sequence goes on from JAUJPP010000006.1 coordinate 5,766,069, forward strand.
AGCATAAACCTTTCGCTATAGAGGCAATTTTTTTTTCTATAAGTTTCTACTATCAGTTCCTTATTAGATTTTTGTACATGTTTAAGATTTCGGTAGGATATTTACATAAATTCCAAACCAAAATTTAAGTAGGTAGTAAGATGACAATTTGTCATGAAATTTAAACTCTCTATATTCAAATTTAAACATTATTTTGTAACTTTGGTTGTAATTAACATAGAGAGAAAATTCAAGCTATGTGATAATTTGCTTATTCACAGCTTTATAAAGAGATATTTTTTGAATTTGTATGCAAAAATTTTACAAAAAAATAAATTTTATTAGGGTTATCAGATTATATCATTAGATTAATTTACTCTTTGGCCACCTGTGTGCGTTGAACCGTGACTAAAGTGGTCAATAGTTCATCTGTGTTTTATAAGACTTATATGTCTGCTACTCTTCACATGACTGTATTTGACATTTTTTTTATAAAATCATTTCTATTTAAGATACGAACAAAATTCGAACTGATCAATGACAAGCGAATTTACTTCTTTAACTTGATGTATGTTTTGAATTTGAATGGAAATATTTTAAGAAATTACATAATCAGATTAATTTGTTCCCCAGCTCAGTGATTTGACAAGTAGGTGTGAAAATTTAAACCACCAGTTTTACTGACATGTTATATAACAGCCTTTAACACCCTGACTGATCAATTTGAAACAGATTTTATGAAATAAAAAACCCAAAATTGGTATTTATTTTGTTAATTTATCTAAAATTAATGCTTAAATTTTCATGGTAAAACGACCATGTCGCATATCATTTAAGAGACAATTTAATTTGGAGTCCAATGATGTATACCACATTGATGTGGGATGAATATATTTTATGTTAGTACTGGAGTTTTTAAAATATGCTTCTGCACTTTTGGCATATATCCTTTATTGAAGAGTTTTGAGGCTATTATAAAACAGAAAATCTCAAGTCAATGTGTTCGTAAGGAAATGTAATATTGCTGTTCAAAGTTTCAAAAATGTCAGAATTCGGTTGGCTATAAAACCCAGAAGTTGATATTTTTCATTCAATATTGTCATATCTATAGACAGCTGAGGTCAAGGCCATTCTATATGGAAAATTTCAAGGTCATTGAAGGTGAAGGTCTCAAGATATAGAATTTCAAATTTTCAAAAAATTCAAACGGGCATGAAATAAATTCATGTTCGAAAATCAAAATTCTGTTTCAAACATCCTTTAGATAAGGGAGCAAGGTTTTGATAGATACCAAAATCATACAAATCGGATAATAAATGACGGACTAATTAAATTTTAAAGAAAATTTGCCATTCTCGGAAAAATGGCGCATGCGCAACTAGCAATTTAAATTTTTTTCTTCTCGAGGGATGCAAATTATTTTGTATAGCTAATATATACTGTTTTTGCTTACATTCTTGAATTACACGGGATGTAGGGTCGTATTTTTAATTGTGTTGCGTATTTATCTATATCCTGTAAATTTCAGATCGATCCGAACATTAGAGCCCGAAAGTGTAATATAACCGTCCAAAATTGCAAAATAGTCAGATTTCGGTGGGCTATAAAACCGGAAGTTAATATTTGTCATGCAATATCAGCACATCTATAGACAGCTGAGGTCAAGGACATTCTACATCTCAAATGTCAAGGTCATTGAAGGTCAAGGTCACGAGATATAGAGTTTTAAATTTTTGAAAAATTCGAACGGGCATAAAAAAAATTCAAATTCGAAAATCAAAATTCTGTTCCCAACATTTTTTAGATAAAGTATCAAGGTTTTGATAGACACCAAAATCATAAAAATCGGCGGACTTAAACATTTTATTATAGTGTTTATACTACACGTGAGTTACTGTTCACTAGCAAACTCCAACATTAAAGTATTCTAATCAACATATTATCAACATTAGATCATTAGTATTGTATATTTATCATTATGTATTATTTCCTTATCAACTTTTAACAAGATACATGTTATAAAATACCGCTACAGATTTACTATATAAAGGAAATAATATCAGTATGTATCATTATTTCTACATATTCTGTTTTCTACCATAAATTTTAAACATTTTTATCTGTTAAAATGAAAACTATTATGAATTGTAATGAATTTACAAAACAACCTTTTAAAGGTGTAAGAAGACGAGAAAGAACTAAATATTCACGTAAACAGGTAAATAATACAGATATATAAAGATTAGACTATGTACATTATCTAATATAATCAGTAAAAATAGACATGAAGATATAAAACTTAACAGTAGACAATTTCCAGAAGTTGGTAATATTAACATAATATAACTATTCACTTCTGAACAAATGAATGAACTTTATTACAGCTGAAACAGAAATTTCTTTAGCCCAATAACAAAATACATCTGCAGAATACATAGACTTCTGATAGTGGATGTCAGATATTTAGAGATAGTAAGCT